>JAJEKV010000006.1:28988326-29531996 GCA_021234155.1 Isoetes taiwanensis
TGTTTACGTATATTGCTTCCTCTTTGTTGAGGTGATCATATTAACTTGTTCAGCTATGTTTTTCGGATAAGATCCCACCTATCCAAATTTTGTATATTATGTAGCTTTTGCATCTAAATTAATACAATACCGGCCGCCATTTCTCAAAAAAAGGGGAGGAGAAACATGAAGAAAAAGAAAAAGAAAGGACAAGCCAACATTACCAAAAGAAATATAATGATGATCAAGCAATCAGTAGGAATAATGTGTCATGAAGCCCATATTACATGACATATAGTAGATTAAAGAGGAACTACTTTTGACTTCCATTAGGCTATGATTTGGTAACTGAACGCATTTGGCGTAAGGTGACATCTTTATAAAAGCTTATCGCTTAGAGACGAATGTTGCTAAAAACTCCGATCAAGATAAGGAAAGTTCTGATTCAGTTGAATCATGATCTTTCGGCGTAGATGTGAAATTAATCTCTGCAACTACAAAAGAATACCGCAAAGATAAGCATAAAAAAGGCAAAGAAAAAACTATGGCTTACGCATGCAACCGCAGCTGCACTTCACATTGCTTCGATCGATTGAAATACCGATTAATTTATCAAGATTGCATTCCGCATATAGAATATAACCTCTCTTTCTTTCTTTTTGAAGTTAAGGCAGATTTTGTATTTCAGATAGAAATACAGGCTTTGATCGCCAACGATCGAGATAAGAAAATAAGACATAAAACCTCGAATACCGATCGTGGACAAAGAACTCACAGGTAGCAGATGAACAATAAAAAAGTTTCAGTGTACATATGCCGCTGTCGCAATCAAGCAGCACCTTGGATGGCCGATATACAATTAGAGCAAAATAAATATTCCAATCTTCTTAGCACCGAACAATCATCATAATGGAAGAGAAAGGTAAAATCCAAGAAGAGTGTAATAAAATAAAATGCTGTCCAAAACAGCAAATAACAAAGTATTCCCATCATAAAGGCAAATGAGCCTCCTAGTCAGCCATATGAATCAAAATGCTTTGTAGACCAGAAACCCAAACTAGGGACTTCTCGTAAAATTTGAGTTCTGAAACCTGCAGTATTGTCTGAGAACACCCCTATGTCATCACATGTATTATGTCGCTTCTGAATCATTTATCCATGGCTAAACTCTTTCTATCTAAAATTGGGAACCAAGATCTCCTCGCCGCCTCTATCTTCGGACCAAAAATTCGTCCAACTACGAGAATAATGAAGATATCTCACAAATAATAAAAATAGTCGATGAAGAACAACAATATATCTAATAGATCGCCATTCTATTCATGCAAAGTTGCCACTCCTTAAGTGCTACACAAATTGATCAAAACTTAAACTTCAATTCTCTCGAACTAGCATGCCCGGTTAAAATAATATAAATTGTCAAAAGTCTCTGAAGCCAGGGTCCAACCAAAAAATGGCAACCACCGCGATAATTTACACGTAAGAATCGAAACTTTGTTGCCTAATTCTATTCCGTGATACAACCTTCAGTAGGGTGAGAAAGGATGAAGGAATCTACCACCGATATATGCAAAAATGTGACAAAAAGCTCAATCAAAGCGCGTAAATTCCCTCTCGCCACCGTAATCATTGAAGGAGGTCTTTATCGCCGAAGTAAGCAGCTATGGAGCCGTTTTTGCCGCGGAAGGAGGGTCGGACGAGCTCTCAAAGCTCCTAGCCGCCTCGGCCTAGCCGCAAGATATTTTTTTTTTATAAATATAACTTACATACAAAAATAAACTTGGCAAATTGATCTTCGATCTAGTATTTTTTGTTGCCCTAGGGGGCAAACCCCTCGCTTATGGGTATGTGGGCATATTCAAGTATATGCCGCATATACCTAGTATATGCCGACATGATAAAAAACCTGTCACCGTCAGAATGGTCTGGCCATCCAGCCCCCATTATCAGCAAGTACACAAACGCCATCCTACTTGGACGCATATGGCTTTTGCACCTCTGATTCTCGCCCTCCTTCCGCCTTCCGGCCGGGGTTCCAAGAAGTTGAGCACATGTTATCCCTTTCCTTATACCCTAGGGCATAACTTCATCTCCCATGGTCATGCTTGGTGGAGGCCTCGAACAAAGCTTTCCATAGCTAATCAAATTTTGTAAGGCATGTGTTTTATTTGGCATTTTCTACCTTATGGGTTCTCTTTTCCGGGTCCATATTTTCTAACGTTTTCTTCCTTGCCTGCAATCAGGTTCGGTCCTGCTTGGTGTTCTCTCGCATTTCCATGCGGTCCATTTGGCCCAACAATTTCGGTTTTAGGTTGTTGGTACGGTCGATAAAGCTTCAATTAATTTTAATGAGAGATGGCATAGGCCCGGCCCGGCAAACCGGTAGATGCCTCTAAACTTCAAGAGTGGGAGATCGAGATAGAAAAGCCATAACCACGCATTGGTTTTGGCGTAAGGCTACGTTCACCCCGGTGGACAAAAGGCTCCAAATATAACTGGGATACCTTTAGTGGAAGCATTTGGCAGCAAGGGAAAGAGTCGTGAGTTGGCATTGAAGCAAAAAGTGTTTGATGTGACCGAGTGTTGGAATAGCAAGGTTGAAGGCGTAGTGTCGCGAGAAGATCAAATGGCGTGATATTGAAAACATTAGCTCCTCGATGTCTCTTATTGAAGATTGTGGATAGGTTGGAACTAGGCAACCTTCAGAAGGGGCTCCTACTGACTGAATTATTTCTCTGCAAATATTAAACGCTATTGTAAATCAAAGTTTCTCTTTACCATATTATTATTGCCATTGTTTCAAGGCGAGACTTTGCAAGTATTCCAAAAGATGCCTTCACCGGTGAACTGTGGAGATTGTGGAAGGAAACTCCATGTGAGTGCTGGCACTTTTTGCAAGTTGGTACGTAACATAGATTTTTGTATAGCTACATGCAAAGGAAAGGCGCATAGGTTTGATTCTACGCCTCTCGACCGCATCATGCAAGTAGTGATAGGTGTATGTCGTAAGATTTGCCTAAGATTGATTCATTGATGAATGCTTAAAAGCATGTCGGTCGCAGATTGAAAATGATGATGCCGATTTTTTGGACCTTAAGAGTTGGCTCCTCGCACATACTTTGCTATGCAAGGCCATTGTTTGTACTTATGCAATGTATCTCCTTTTTGCTTTCTCATTTCCATCTTTAGTTATAAGTTAAGGGAATAAATCTCTATGGCACATTATTCAAAAGCATTCATTGTTTAGAAGAAAACTATGTGATGCAATGCGTGAGGTGCGTGAAGATGCCGCCTGCGGATGTTGTCTTGTTGCTAGTCACATTCTTGCCATCGTAAGCAGAAAAAGGATAGCTTTGGTTCTCATTGTGAGTTTTTGCATGTAGGTACCTTTTAATAGAAGCGTGATCTCAGAAAGCTATATGTGAAAATCAGAATCCTATCATCCTTCCTATAACATTTAAGGTAAATCTTTTTTAGAGTTTTGTCTCATAGTGAACACAACAAGCATGCTTGCCATTTGTCAATGTGATAGTGTTGATAATGAAGTGTACTCCGTGATGCATTTTAGGAGCATTTACATAATTAGCTCTGAGTAGATCAATTGCTAACCGTCTGCGGTGAAATCATTCTACGTGTATCGTGAAATACAAAGACATACCAAGTAGCTACTACTATTTTGTTAACATCCAATGCCTTGGAGCAAAGTTGGTAAACAAAGTAGACTTGTTGCAACGCCTTTATTCCGAGACTAGAGTAGAAGCTCCATCATGAGCTCCATCCGAGTATGTAAATTATATATGCATTTGAATCGATGAGTAAATCCTGGTTGAAAATACATAGGTCTTTATAATGTTCATGAATATTACAAATTTACACATTTGATACCTAACTTATAATGGTACTCTATGCAAATTAGCAAAACTTGGTGGTGCTCATGTAACAGCCACATGTAAGGCAATTAATGTTGAGTTAATTAAAAGCCTAGGTGCTGATGGAAGTGCTGACTACAAGACTCCGCATGGGGATTGCATTAAAGAGCCCTCGGATGGTAAATTTAATGTCGCCATTCACTCAAGTAAATGGATTCCTTTGGTTCACAGCATGTTGTTCTAGAAGAGTTGTAGTGGTCGATCTTACTGCTACTTTAGGTGCAATCATGAGGAGTGGTCTTATGTTCCTTACATTGGCAAAGCAAAAGTTGCTACCTTTTATTTCCGGGTCACCAAATAGCAAGGATCTTAAAATTCTAATGGACTTAATCAAAGATGGTAAATTGAAAACTATAGTTGATTCCAAGTACACCTTTAACGTGATCTTGAGCAAGCATGGACAAAGTGTTCTAACCACATGCTACGTGCAAAATCTTAGTGGAAATAGCCAAACCATGATTCCGTACATTGTGGTGATGGCTTATTGATTTTTGAACTTTTTATGTATTTAGTCCTTTGTATATTTCTCATATTGTAATTCAATAATAGTTTGTTCCATTTTTCTAGATTTATCTTTCACTCTTATAATGCATACCAACAGACATTACACCGCACTTAACAACTACAAAAAGTGATTCTAGGGACAATCATCATGTAATAAAAACGAGGCTCTTTTAAATATCATCTTGAACCAAAGAAAAACAGGGATGTGTTTGTGGACAAAGAGTTTTTTCCGTGTTGTGATGTTAAAGTCAAAGCACATGGAGTTTTTCGATTTTACCGGTTCAAACATGACAAAGGATGATATTCTAAATCGTAATAAACACTCTTTTTAGTTACATTTGATGAAACTACCTCTCATCTCGCTTTATGACTTTTCTTCAAGTACAATTTTTCTTTAAACCAGGGACTTAGGCATTTTTTAGTTTACACTAGTTTGCTTCAGATTTCCAATCCCCGCTTGTAGATTGTTCATAAATACATGAAGCATTGTCCTTTAATGTTCCTTCCAATCCCATGTTTGTTGGCCTCAAAAGGGATGTTATTGGCCATTGCACTAAATGTTTTACATCATATGCGTTGAATGGATGTAAACACAATGGACTTAGTGATTATAATGGTCAATTATAATGGTCAATTGTAGACGATCAATGGGCCTTGCAAGGAAGGAAGGAAGGAAGGGCAAGGCATTCTTACCCGCCCCCCTCTGCGATCCGGCCGTGCGTAATAGATATTCTCCTCGTTATTTAGAACAACTAAGAATACACTTGGCATGAAAATATGGGGTAAGATGCCATGTGCTTAACACTCCACCAGCCAATCACATCTAGTTATGTGCTTGTAGCACAACTAGCTAAGTGGTAGTGCCTTTCGGTTGGGTGTGCTATATAGATTGTCTTAGCTTCCAATACTTGATGGCTTGGGAAGATTGGGAATTATGGTTCTCCGGCCAAGAGCAGATTGTTACCAAGCCATAAGAATTGAATTAAGCGCGGGGCATGGCTAAAGTAAATTGCATCCGGATTGCCCGGATCAAGGTGGTAATATAAGTTTGGCATAGGAGCCTAGGGGACTCAACACCGGTGAACCTAGGGTTTATGATCGCCAAGCTTGGCATCCTTTGAGGAAGTAACAAATTGTCATGGAGACACTATAGAGTATATGGATGCAATAGATTATTGGAGTAATTAGACAACAAAGATGCCATTTTGTTTAGCAAAATTCCTTGATTCATCTTCATTAACTCCACATGTTTGCTATGTCTCTTGATACATTATTTATGATACAAATAATGCCAAAAAAGTACATGTGTAATAAATGCCAAAAAATACGCATACATCATGAATTAAGAAACCACTTATTTTTCTAGCTTTTGCAATACATTAGACGCTTGCCATCAACATTGCCCATAAATATAATGCATCATTAACAAGCCCAAAGTGAACATATGTAAAAATGCAAAAAACAGTTGATCGATCCGCTCATATTGAATTGAGATTCTTATTGTTTTATTCGCAAAGTCCTTGCTCATTGTGGTGATTGCAATATCCCTTAGTCTTGTGGATGATGATTATCTTCATTTTGTCTACATAGCATCTATGTAGATGGGATAGCATATATGTACATGTGATGATGTATAGAGGATTTGTGTGGACAACATCATAGAAAAATAAGTATAATTTTATTACAATATCATGGGCTCACTAGTAATTGTGAAATATTAGCAACACCCAAAGACCAGAGAGTACCACGGGCTCCATAGATACACAAAAGCAAACTGACATACCTTATCCATAACAACAAATGATGACAACAAACAGAAAAGATTTTGGTTATTGAGAGATGAGCCGATGCACCACTTGGGCACCAATTCCTAGGATGCCAAAATATTTCGGACAATAGTATGATTGACACGATGAACAATATACTACCAAGTACTTGAAGCATTTTGATTATTGCTTCAAGTACTTCAAAGGCAAATTTTAGATATAGTTAATGCCATTTTAACCGCCAAAGAAAACAAGAACTACATCGCATGCCACAAAAGTTTAAACTTCATCTTATGCCAAAAGTTTCAACCGGCTTGGCTGCTTTTTAATCTGCTACCTTTTTAGCTCCATCCATCCATCCATCCATCCATCCATCCATCCATCCATCCATCCCGAGACTCAGAGTTGATTGGCTTTTGAGGTATAGCTTCCTTGTGGTCTTACGTGATCCTATGCCGCCTATATTATATTTACCCTCATCCATGGGGGTTTGTGCATATTCCCAAGTATATGTCAAAGATATGCTCGAAAACATGACTTTGAAGTGTGATTTAAGCCATTTCACTCGCGTCACGGAGGGCAACCCTCCGGTATGCTAAAGACCTTTGTTTATAAAGTCTTGTTTGATTAGTGTTCACCACATCAAATCTTCTCCAACTCGCTTAAGTTAGACAAGATGACCTGGGGCGGCGAGGCTCGCTTAGCAACAGGGGTGATCGAAAAATGACTGGCAATTCCAAGTTTGGAGCAATTCTTGGAATATTCTAGGTATATTGGCATATACCTCAAATATGCCAAAATTCTACATAAGCAGGGAAAGAGGTGATTTTATGCTTAAGAAAATTCCCCGACAAACAAAAACACCTGCCACCTATTGTTGTCGCCGCCATCCGCCAAAGAAATAGGAATTGTGCATCCGCATGGTCTTTTTGAACTATTGGGCTTCTAATGGTAGAAGGAGATAGTCTCAACTCGTTTGCCGCTGATATGGATCTTATCTTCCTCATGGAAACCTAGGAACATGCATGACACAGGCTACCCGAGTTACCAGAAAACCAATGCTACTCCATAAACAATGAGTGCACAAGAAAGCGGGACGCCACGGGTCATCCGCTACTACTGCATGCCTTAGCACAATCAATCTTCCTCAGGCAAGACGGACAAGCACAACCGGGTCCTTGTGGGGTGCGGCAAAGACTATAGCTAGCCCCTCTCTTTGTGCCCAACTACTTCCCACATGTTGAGAGCAACTTCTATCATACCCACTCGGATAGATAGACTAGATCCCTATGTCTATCTATATGATGACATACAGTAGACAAGCAGTTGGGTAGAGTCATACTCGTTGGAGACTTCAATGCATGTACCGGTGTAGAACAACCCATGAGATTCAATTCCTTGGCTGATGATGTGTTGCAACTGCGCCCTTCAGAAGGAGCTTGACCACATGCATCAGATAATAATCAGGTCACACGTTATGGTAGGCTTATTGCTCTTTGTAGTATCTTTGACATGGTAATCTGCAATGGATTGGCGCAGTGATCGTCCTCTCGCAAGCACATTTGCAAGCAGGAGAACTAGGAGTGTGGTGGACTATGTGTTGGTGGCCGAGCAGCATATGTATACCATCAAGCATGTAGGGGTGACGAGCCAGACTCGAACTACCTACCACTCTACTTGTACCTGGCTTGGTAAGTTGTTCCAACCTCCTGTGCGGCACCTCCTTGCATGCCTCACTTGTGACTGGACTATGAATATGCAGAGGCTTACGTCCAGATGCTCACCGATGACTTCATGGGCATTTTGCAGTTCTCTACACTAGAGCGACAGGCAGATAGGTTGATTGATGTCCTCGGCGCTGCTGCAGAAAAAAGCTTTGGGAGAAGTCACCCTCAATGGATCTCACGGGCCACGATCTTCCCGTGTAACTAGTGGTTTGATGCAGAGTGCAAGGAACACAAATGCTGGCTCTACTAGGTCACAGATCCTGCTCTATACCCGCATATGGTTAGATAATACTGCCTTTCCCTCAAGGCTAGAAAGCCAGGTACATTGCGGCACATCAACAGGGGATGTTCTTCTTCTTGGAGTGTCATCCCAGAACCTTCTGGTGAAGAATGCTCAGAAAGCCATTATCACTCCCAAAAAGTGGGGGCAATACCTATAGCAGCTCTATGATTCTAAGGGAGTTCAAGCAGCATTACCCCCACAGCAGGGTCCGGTGCTGGAAATCACAAGGGCAGATGTAGACCAGGGCCTACAATGTCTAACCAATGAAAAAGTGCCAAACCCGATGGTATGCATGTAGAGTTGCTCAAGTGGGCAGGACCATCCATAGTATCAATACTAACCACCATGATCAACAGGGCGCCGCTGGAGGGTTCTTCCATGTAATGGACCACTAGCAGAGTGGTCCCCATATACATGGCGATGATGACCCGCGACCGCCCAAACACCATCGAACAATCATGGTTAGTTTGATGTTTGCAAAACTATTTGTCGGCACCTTTGAGCAAAGCTTGACGACTTGGCGAGGCGTGAAACGGTGGGTCCTCATGCAAGTGGAATTTAGGCTGCGACACTCAATCATTGATCACATCTTCACGCCATGGATCCGGATTAAAGACAACAGGAATGTCGGCGGGGCATGTATTGTCGCTTTGTGGACTTTGCCAAGGCTTTTTTGACACTTTGCCTCTAAAAGTCAGGGCAAGATTGCAACACCGGGGTCTTTGCGAATGTAGAATATAATGTACGTGATCGTAAAAAGACATGCTCGATCCAGCTTGTACATGCCCACCATTCAATAGCAAGATCGTGGTCCGGCCAAGGATGCCCTCTCTTTTACATTGTTTGGGACGACATTGATCGCTTGAAGAGTCGGCTCGCTAAAAATGGGGAGATGAAACTTATCTCCCCGCAAGAGATCGCTAGGCAACTAATATATCGCCGATGATGTGGACCTCCTAGATTACACTTTTAGCGATATGCAAAATCACCTTGATCCCTTGCACACACTCGCCGTGGATCGACATGAGTGTCAAGTCGGCCAACACTAAGTATATCATCCTCACGTCGACCAAGGATCCCTCCTTCAAAAGCCTATCGGGCTAGAATGTGTAAGTGGCACCCACCTACTTAATATTTTGGAAGTGGAGTTTCCTCTACTATCCATTGGGACACTTTCATCCGCCTACGAGCCGAATGCGAGGGTCGGAAGGCTTTTTATCTACAATGCAGAACAACAGTCCATATAGTGGAATTATATTAGCCGGCCATCCAAAGGCAAGGCAAAGGCATCCATGCAGGCTCATGAACAAACCGCAATGCAATAGAGACAAAGCATCAACAATTCCAATAGGAGCTCAACTTTCGGCTTCATAAAAAGAGACTACAAATATGTTACAAAGAGTCCCACACGCCCAACAACTCCGCAAATCAGCCAAGGCCATCCACCGCTACACTATCAAGCCGCCTGCACCACCATCGCCTTCCCCAAATAGCCATAGACCATGGCTCGCCAAATGCACCTGTAACCCCGCCACGAGGCCATCATCGACCACCATCGAGATCCAAGAGCGGAGATCCAAGAGCCACAATCTGGTGGTGCACGGCCCGACAAAAGAGGCAAGGGAGAACCTCATCTATTGGCTCCAGACGATGATCCTTGCATAGATCATATTCCATACGCCCATACACATTGTTAAAGCGAAGTCATGCCATGGAGCCCACCGGCCCCGACCGCCCTGTGGTGGTTCTATTCAAGGCTAGGGAGGCACAACAGCGAGCAACCATCTTGCATCAGGGCAAACTCTTGAAGGGGGTCACCCTTTATGCTGACCGAGACCCGATCCCGACTGCATACATGAGTTGGACAAAGTCAAGAGTGTTCGTAGATAGGGAGGAGCTTAAGGACTAGTCCGAGGCAAGATGCAGATCTTTCGGTCGCCAAACATTGCTACAAGTGTTGCGAACACTCGGGGCCCTCTGTTGAGGACCCAGCTGCTCCGGGCCATGACCTTGCTTCACCTGCTACAAGCGCACACCCTACTTCGGTTGCCTAAAATTTTAAGCTGCCTTTTTTGTCTGTCATATTTAACTAATAATATTTGCCATATTTAACTAACAATATTAATATTTATTTAACTAATAATATTTGTCATATTTAACTAACAATATTAATATTTATTTATGTCTACTGCTCTCTTGGGCCTAGGAGGCCATGGAGCCCAAAATATGACCTCACCAATATCAATAGCATGCAGAACTTTGGATAAATGGGGTTTGAGACACCATACTTTTTGGGACTCCCCTGAGGTCAATTTGAGACACGAGCATGTCCCTGGGCGCTGGAGCTGCGGAATGCAAGTTCTTCATCGCCGGATCTGAGCAGATCTCTCCGCCTTTCGAGGTTAGTAAACATCTTTCGTCATGTCAAAATTTTCTCGAAATGCATCCTTAAATCATGAAGGAATTTCCCTGCTCAAGCGCATTTACTAGGCCTTCGAACTGACAAGTTGGTGCTGAATGTAAAACACTACCATTCTGTTCTTTTTCTTGTGGTACTTTATAGCCGGATCTTGTAGCAAACGAGAAAAGCTGGATGGAAAAGTAATTTACATGTTATGTGCACGCTAATTCCTGTTGGGTCTAATACGAATACCATTGTCTGTCTTGAATGTGCATTAGATGGACAAATTCTATGCTTAGTGGGAAGAGATCTTGGTAATTACAAAGATGGCCTCTACAGCCTTAGCTCCGGGGCTTGCCCGAAAGCTGAAGAAGGTTTTGGAAACGAGGACTGATTCCCCCGATTTGCTAGAGTCCCTAAACACGTTATCAGCGTTTTACACTGAAAACACACCACAGGCAAGAAGAAATTTGCGTGCCATGATTGAGAAGCGCGGGTTATCATTAAATGATGAGTTTCTAAGGGCAAGTGAAAATGCTCAAAAGGTACGTCTCTGGAATTCTGAATGACTTTTGAACCAAATAAATTCAAAGCTTCATTACTCTTATTTGTAGTTGAGAGCTTAATATTGCATATTAAGTTTGATATGACCATGAATCTCATCTCCAGGCTTTGGATGCAGTGGAATCAGAGGTTGCAGTATTGGCAGAGAGCTGTGATAGGTCAGTATATAGATCTACCTGAGTAGCTCCACCACAGTAGTTACACTAGAAGACAAGATTAAATAATGACATTGAGACCTTCCCATTGATCCTTATTAAAGCAATTTCAATTCAAGTGTTGATGGTCTCTTATTATTTATCAGAATAGCAAAGGCCATGAATAGCTGTGCATCTGTTACTGGAGACTTTATGGCAGTTACCGAAAAGTTGAAACATGATTTGGAGAATAGCAATCAACGGTTGGAGATTGTTACGAATTTTCTTCATAATTATCAGTTAACTACAGAAGAGGTATCTGAGACCACTTTCTACAAGAAGTAGGCAATCTGAAAGTTGAAATTTTTAATGGCTGTGCCTCAAAGGCCCCAAGGCCATAGGAAAGCTTACATGTGTCCTTGGTTCATAGATATCTGCTTTGAGAGAAGATGATCTCAATGAGAATTTCTTCAAGGCTTTGGCACGGGTTCAGGAGATTCACGCTAATTGTAAAGTCCTACTGCGCACACATCACCAGGTCATTTTCCTTAAGCGAAAAAAGCTATTTATCTTTCAAGCCTGTTATTCTGCTGTTTTCTTCTTAAACGAGGTATGCTTTATTGGATTGCTAGTGGAAGTTCTGCATCATGTGCTAATTTATGGATATCTCCTACTTCTGCAGGGGTCTTGAACAGTCCTGTCCATTTAGGGGCTTACTATGTTGATTTTCCATTCTGAACCATCCTTTCTTGATACTTTATGAGTCTTCCCACTAAGAAGCTTCTATTTAATAGATATGCTGACCTTTCAATATCTCTCCCGTCTCATGTATCTTGAAGCAGGTGTCACGCCATCGGAGCACAGATGTCCAAATATCTTCTCATTGTTTTGCTTGTCTCACGCATAATTATTATTAAGGAGTTTTTTTTAATGCTCTCATGCTGCTTGGACACGAGAGAGGATAAGTTATTCATTGACAAATACAAATTGATGTCTTTTGTAAAAGCAAAAAATGTCAAGTTTGTTGAATAGGCTCACTGAATATCTGAATGGGCAATATTTTTCCCTAGTGCAGAGAGCTGGATTGGAGATGATGGACATGATGGCGGTTTACCAGGAGGGGGCATATGAACGTCTTTGCAGGTATGTTCAGCACCTCAAACATGTGTATTTTTCTCAAGGGTTGAAGTTGATATTATTGGCCATTTTCAGACTCCATCCTCTAGTCGGCATCTCTCATTTGTGTCCACTGATTCTCTCACCATCTGATGCATGTCTGCTACCACATAGCCATCTTTCCTCTTTTACATGGAATCGAAGTTGCGTTACAGATCAAGTTGATCAATAAGATAATCTCTAATGTGTTCTGACGATTAGTACGATGATAGTCTGTCCCATAAAGCCAATATTTCAAGTTTATAATTCTGAATTTGTGTCTATCTCAGTTAATAACTACCTCGCTTTCTATGCCATGGCTATGAACTATTACATGCCTCCAAATTTATAGTGGATGGATCCTGGTTTTAGCAGTTCCTTCTATCATGGGGCAGTGCATCTTTTTCCATTCTTTAGATGAATATCTGTTGTAGTCTCACATTAGTGAGCATGTACTAAACTATGCTATTCAAAGCCATTACCTTGTAAATCTGACGTACTCTACAGGTGGGTGCAGGCAGAATGTCGGTTTCTTAGTGATAGTGACCAGCCGGAAGTTAGGGAACTCCTGAAGACTGCATCTCGTTGCTTGAAGGAGAGGCCAGTTTTGTTCAAGTATTGTGCTGAGGAGGTCAGTTACAAGATTTATTTCCACAATCTGCATGCTCCAAGTATTCATATTAGTGATTTGGCTTCTAGGTAGCGAATACAAGACATAATGCACTTTTCAGACGATTTATAAGTGCTTTGACACGTGGAGGCCCAGGAGGAATGCCAAGACCTATAGAAGTCCATGCACATGACCCTCTTCGTTATGTTGGAGACATGTTAGGTTGGCTTCATCAGGTGTGGCTCAGGCATATTCTTTGATGATATGACATGCACACACTTAATTATTTCATCCCTAGTGCTTATCTCTGGATATCTGTGAAGGCATTGGCATCAGAACGTGAACTAGCAATTTCTTTATTCAACCCTGATGCTGTAGCAAATCCAAAGTCACAGTTATCAGCCAAAGAGGACAAGCAAGATGGGAAAGCTGAGACAGATCTAACTTTTGTGTTAGATCGTGTATTTGAGGGAGTATGTCGTCCATTTAAAGTAAGGGTGGAACAGGTTCTGCAGTCTCAGCCTGGGATATTACTAGCGTATAAGCTGACAATCCTTCTGGAATTCTATAGTCACACAGTATGTGGTCTACCTCAGTCTGCTTGTATTTCATTTGTTCAAGTTCAGACTGACATTTTAGGTTTGTTCATTTTTCAGATATCAGAGTTGCTTGGAGAAAGTTCAGCGCTTTCTGTAACACTCAAAGATGTTCGAGACGCTGCTGAAAGGACCTTTTTTGACACTATAAAAGCTCGTGGAGACAAGTTACTGCGGTATTTGCCACCTGTTCCTGCAGACCTTTCTCCTCCGCCAGCAGTAGCAGAAGGAGTCTCTGTATTGCTTGAGTTAATAGTCACATACGACAGTATGATGGTTCCAGCAGGTGGGATTAAGCCAGAGTTTGAACCTGTTATGGCTGCCATGTTGGGTCCTGTGATAGAGGTAATATCATAGTTTCTTGTCTGTGAACTTATTCATGTGTGGATGATATTATTGTAACTTAATTTGGGTAGAAAGTCCTTTTGTGACAAACTGAAGACTTGTTGAGGCGATTGCTGTAGATGTGTGAGAGGGCAGCAGAAACTTATGCTTCGAAATCCACTGTTCGTAAAAGCATCAGCCTAGATACAGGACGAACACGAAAATCAGCAGAGAATGTTGTAACTGCTAATGGTGTCTCTCATCATGTCAGTATGCATATTCACTGGGATCTCAGAAGTATTGGCTGGAAACATGTGATTGAGTTATAATTCTCTTCTTATTGCAGGGGTACAACTTGCTAGCTGAGATTTTTCTTACAAATTGCTTATATGCGATACAGCAGCCCTTGTTGACAAAGGACATAGGAACAAAATTTGTGAAAGCATTGAAAGAGTCAATTGACAGGCATATAGAAACAATGGTGGATCATAAAATTAGCGCTTTTCTAGAAAGATGTGGGCTTTTAAGGAAGATAGAATTTATCAAGAAACGAGCCACGCAAACACCAGTTTCAGAAATTGTTTCAAAGGACAGAGCTGCAGATTTTGATAAACCAATAGTGCAAGTTGAGGAAATGAATCCTGTTGCAGTGTCAGAGTCTTTGAGAGTTTTCTTTGGGCTTTTAGCCAGTGAAGGTGCACTTCCTGAGTTTGAACAGTTACAAGATCCAAGCTTGAGAAGCGAGGTATGCAATCGATTTGGGATTGCACTTGCGGATGCATACGAGCTCCTATACAATACACTATTGGATCCCTTAAATCATTATTCTGATGCGAGGACAATGCTTCGACATACGCCTGAGCAGATAAAGACTATTCTTGGTGTTTGATAAAAAAATTTTGTATTTTAGCATGAGATTCAAGTGTGGATCTCACTCACAGAAATTTATAAACTCTAATCGTGGAATATCCCATTTATGTAGGAAGCATCTTGTTAACAGAGCAGCCCTTCATTTGGAATCAAATTTAAATCACTAAGCCCTAGTGAGAACGGATATGGATTAAGTAAGTAATGATGGGAGATTATGGCGGATTTAGACCAGGTGCAAATAGGTTTATAATGCAGTTCAAATCAGATTGCCCATCAGCATATAAGGACATTTGGATGTGAATGGAGTCTCTTGGTCTTGAAGTAGATTTTATGACAAAATTGTAGTGAATGTTGACGGGATCTATACTATAGTAAATAAATATTTCATTTTAAGCAGTGTAAAAATTCATTTCCATTGGATTAAGACACAAGTAGCACAATAATTCACTTCCCTTATTAAATATGAATACAAATAGGTAGTGGATGCCCAATAGTCACTAGAAACTAGGTTCAGCATTCTGGCCTATAATAAGGTTTAACCAAGCCTAGTACCCCCAAAATTTTTCCTTTTCCCCTATGGTTTGTTCTCACGATTATTGGTCATTTGATCAATCAGGGCCGTCTAATTGGATAACCAATCTCGTCCGTCCAATTTGGAGTTTGAGATATGACATATTTACGGAGATGACTTTATTATGTAAGAGCTTAAACACGTGATAAAACCCTAAATCATCTAGGAAATCCCATTTTATTGCACAATGGTTTCCATCTTCGTAATTCAAACTTTTTTTTAGTATCCTTCTCTTCTTCCTATCGGCAGGACTTGTATTGCTGCTTTGTGGACTTCGCGAAGGCTTTTGATACGGTCCCCCGAGAAAAGCTATGGGCTAGACTGCGTCAATCAGGGCTGCCACGCCTGTGCGAGAATGCCATATACAGTACAGTATGAGAGTAGCCGACCAGCCAAGCATTCACTAGTAGTATCGGGTCCGCGGGGCTGCCCCTCTCACCAACACTTTTGGCCTCTACATTGATCGGTTAGAGCCCTGGCTTCTGAGCATAGGGGATGGCATACAGACTTTTGCACCAGTCATCCGCCACTCATCTATCTATGCGATGATGTTGACCTTCCGCCCACACCCGAGCTATGCGATCTCATCCGGATGCCCTAGACACATTAAATCGGACTACGAGACATGCCGCGTGAATCGGCCAAGACCAGGGGTGGTGCTCATATCCTCTTCCGCCACCCCACGCCTCCTGCACTCACATATCGGGGGCGGCCTTGTGGAGGTCACGCCCACCTACAAGACAAGTACCTAGGGGTGGAGTTCCCCTCCTCGCTTTGCTGGGAGGCGTCCATCCGCTTATGGGTGACAACAGGCCGGAAAGCGCTTTATGCCATGCGAGAACAACGGGCACCGCAGCGAGCTCTATGATTGGGGCCATCGGTCACATGCGTTTTGCACCGGCGGTCGAGCCTGTCCCTTCAGTCTGGGTCGGGGTTTGGGGCCCCTGTCTCTTTGGCGACTGGAATGACTTGGAGCAGGTGCAAGGCATTTTTGGCACGCACTTGGGGTGAAACCTTGATCCCCTATCAAATTCTCCGCAAGAAACTCGATTCTTGCCGCCAAATGGCAGCCCCTTGATAGACACATCGTCTATTTTCAGAAAAGTGGTTAATATGGGTGATGCTCGGCTCGCGACCGGGCTTACGTGGCAATGGGCCCCCCGTTCGGGGAACCCTGGAGGGGTAAGAGAGATCTGGTTCGCCAGATGGAACGTCGGAGAACAATGTGCGTGTGTGGACACAGAGGGCGATCGACATCCTGCATGGAGTACCTGGACGCTTGCTTCCTTGGCAAGCTCTGGGACCCCCTCCCCGGAGCAGTCAAAACGGCCCATTACAAGGAGCACATCAACCCCGGTTAGCCTAGGGGGCCCGCAGCCTCTACTGCGCTCCCAGCTGCCCCGGCGCCGCGGACTCATTGCCTCCATTCTACAGGTGCCCACCATCTTCGTGATCGACGAGGCGGATTGGATTGGTGAGCCCCGCCAGACAGGCTCTCGCTCTTTGTCAAACGGGTGCCATTGAGGATGAGTCTCACACTTTCCGTGAGTTGCCCAAAGATTCAGTCGATCCGGGGCCACATATGCTCCCTTTAGTACGGCCGGACTTGCCCCTACATTTGCCGATGAACACGCCGCCGACGCGTGCTCGGGGTCGTACATCTCGAGGTACTGGATCTCGCGAGCTCACCTTTGCCCCCCGCCTAGTCGCCGCGATCGCACTACGGCCGCGGTGCATGAGTGTATATATTTGTGTGTTTTTGCATTTTGTACATTGGAACAGGTTTGTCGGCCAGGTGATTCTTTGCCACGCAGGTTTTTCCTTCAAAACCCTTGAGGCGTATGTGGGTTTTTAATCCGGGTAGTAATCCGCTTGCTGCGCTTTTGTATTGGGTCCCATAGACCGATTGGTCTCCGTGGACGATAAAAATACCTTCCTTCCTTCCTTCCTTCCTTCCTTCCTTCCTTCCTTCCTACTTCTAATTTATATTTTCAATTTCTTTTCTTTTCTTTTTTTTTTTCTTTTTCCACCAACGATGGAAAATTAAAGATATTATGCATAATGTGCTGGCTATTAATCGACCAGTTCACCCTCGACATCTCTTAGTGTGCTTTAGAGAGACACAATCTTGGATATATGTTTTACGACATAGTAGTCACCTAAAGGGCACTAATTTTTCAATACAAGAAGACCTCATTCCATTTCAACTCTATAGAAGAGGGAAAGAGCTACGCAAGATGAGAGAAGCAAGACAATAAAAATAATGGACAGTTTATCGAGGAGGAATGGTGTGATCATTGGCCTTCTAATCTGTGAATTGGTTGTGTGTAGCCTTGCCTTCTTCCTCGTTCGTTAATTTTCTGTGTTTTGTTTCATTTCATTTTATTTTATTTCATACACTATAGATCTTGTCCGCTAGTTTTATTGTGGGCTTCATGCCTGTGTTCCCATGGCTCTTGGTAGTCTCTGTAATGAGACTGCCGGGTTAGCCCTCCAGGTAACCCGAGATCCCATCAAGGCTTGCATGAACACTAATATAGACCCATTCCTCTCAAAAGGAATATAGCATCTTATCTTAATGTAGCAGTCGAATCCACTAGCTATGCCTCATTTTCTAATCCCTTTCATAGCTTATAAGTTTAATAGTCCCACAAGGCTCTATATCATAGCCATATTTTTAGCCCATAAGCTTCTCAAAACCCTTCTTAGAGCCCCATCTGTGCATGACTTGGCATCATACATACTTGAGATTCTGGATGAGCGTTTTCAATTATTGAGCCCTCGATAGCCATCATCACCAACGTATATTTTCTTCTTGCTTGTCTAGTATCATCATTACTACAAAGGTTTTTCCCTTGAAAAACTTCCGAGGCAGGGGTTCCAGTAATATTGGTTGTACTAGGCCATTGTATGGGTCATGGTAAAACTACTATCTATCTATCTATCTATACTATTCTCCGCCTTCCAATACAAACCAAGAACATCACTTAGGCAGTTCAAAAGCAACCCCTGGTCTAAGACTTAACCACCCACCTGAGAAGCGTTTCAAGAATGGTTCCTTGGCATCTTATAGCTATTTTTCTTCCCAACATATTGCCTCCTTTCAGCTCTTAGCTCCAGGAATCAAACTATACAAAAAGATACACAACGGTCAATTATGACCCATCACTACTCTTTCTATTATATCTCCTATATACAGACGAATTTTGGCCTGACCAGATCCAATCCGGAAACCTCATTTAAAAAATATTTTCAGAAAAGTAAAAATCACCTAAAAAGGTGGTCGACGAGATATAATGGCCCAAAGTTCGGCCATCAAAATTGCCCAAAAATTGCTCCTGCTGCCTCCTTCCAAAAACCCTCACAAAAATTTATACCCTTTTATAATTTTAACACATACTAAGTATGCATTGTTAATATACCAAAAAATACATAATACCCGTCACATTCTCCCCTTCTAAGTTTAACCCATGTCCTCATGGGTTGATTCCAACTCAATAGAGAATTCTTGCAGTTAATTATAGAACTAGAACCTCGTGATTTATTAAGCATCAATGTCAGCTTATCACATCTCAAATGCATAGTATATATCATGTGCAAACGCATTCTAAGATCACATAATCGTTTTAGCATATAATTGTTCTCAGCTTCAGTTTAATATGACAATTACATTCCAAGAAGAGATTAACTACTCTCATCATTTTAATTCACCTTCCAAGAACAAGACATTAATCATCTATAGAAACATAGTTACTGAAAACGAAAACGAAATGAAAACAGCAAGTTGAAATTGAAAACGAAAACAAAAACGAAAACGGCCAAAAAAACGGCAAGTTCTTAAAAAAAAAAATATACATCTGTACACTAACTCATAATATTAATATGGCATACTTAATACAATATCATCTAAACAATGCTTGTCCAAAATAGCATATTTGCTAGTTAAACAACTCATATGATAAATTCCTCATACTTAGAACAATAAACTTTGAGATTTACTTACTTATAACAAAGAACATGACATAATGTGAAACTAAATGATAACATGGCATCAAAAATTCATAATGTTCAAGGTTAGAGAGTGTTAGTAACGCATGGAATATGGATTTGTGCTAGAATCCCTGTAACGAACATTTGGATTTGAAGAACGAATGTAATTCGGTGAGACGTAACAAGTTGCATCCGTATCTTCTTAAATTAAAATCCCCCTTAAACCCCCTTTGGTTTGGGTGCATATTCACACGGGGGGTTACTTCAGGCAACGAGAGCTGTCGGATGGGCATATTTGCCCTTTATTCCAAGATCTAGACCGTACATAGCGATCCTCGTTTGTGGGGTATGCATGTACAAATTTTTATATACTGTATATTAAGGTTTGCAAAATACTATAAGGTTTGAGAGAATGTACTTAATGGTGTTCATTTTGTACATGTATTATAATTTTTTTGAGGCTCTCGCTGCCCCACGTAACCCCCGGTGTGAATATGCACCCAAACCAAAGGGGGTTTAAGGGGGATTTTAATTTAAATGTGTCAAATGCAATGGTTTGTGTTAATAATGTTAGTTGTGTGTTAATGGTTTGTGTTAACTAAAAAAATTTTTGGCCCCTTCGGGGCCTTAAGGATGTAGGGGTGTAGATATAGACATTACCTAATACTGTATTGATGGATGGTATATCATTACCTCACAAATCTAACAAACTAGAGGTGCTCAAATTTTGAAAACGAAAACATTGCATAGAATTAGACATATAATATTATGCCAATACCAATATTAATACATGAGGTAGCATGTAATAATAGAACCTAAGATTTATTGCATATGACTAAGTTCAATATACATATACCTCGCGTTTTTGACAACATTTCATCTGATGTTCTCTGTAGCTTCTCTTTTTGAGAGAGCGATCTCGATGTTGAAGGTATTTTAGGACAACTTTTTGTCACTTTGGATGGAACACGATCTCGAAAGCAATGTTTGGAACAACTTTCGAGACATGATATTGTTGGCTTTGCTGGTGTGAAGAGCTTTGAAGCCGTGTCTCCGTTGCAGATTTAGCCTGCAGACGTACTGTGTCATCAGGCATTGTGCCCTAGAATATGGGAAAAAATTCAGACATTGTTGCGTAAGATTAGAAACATAAATGTTTCTCAACCATAACGTGCAAAAAATTATGTCCTTAGAAATGGAACAAGAAAATAGATAGTCTGCATGGCCTGCTGCTTTAAAATAGATACTGATGATTGCAAATAGCGGACAGACTTAGCTTGTGCTTGTATGCTTTACATAGCTTGTGCTTGTATGCTTTACATAATATCTATGTGCCGTCTGCAAAGCTTTTGTACTGCAACTGTAAAGCTTCCACAGTTTCATAAATTAGTCATCGGGTTCTATCAATGAGATAGTCTACTTTGCATCAAGATACATATGCTAACTGCATCCTAATTCAGAGGAACATTACTCCACATGCATAAATTGGGTGTTTCAAAAGATATATAACCTTTCATCATTGAGTTTCCTAGGAATAGCACATCGAGAGGTATTTTTGGAGTCACGGAACAAACTATAGCCCTTCTTCTGCAATTCATTCTCCACGAAAGATCAGAAACTTTCCTCTAAACATTTCTTTGAAGCTAGAAATTGACAAACCACACAGCCTTAAAGCCGGGTTGAATTCGATCTGAATAGATCTGAATATCCTTAAATAGGCATGGATCTTATGCAAATCAGATGCAAAATCAGGTGCAATCTGTTGCAAATCGACTGTGAAGTGGTTGTAAGAGCTCTTACCTGCCTGCTCTAACCAGAAGCTGCCGAACTATTCCTTCTTAGACAATCCATTTCCAAAATCCACGTCCATTGCATATGAGGAAGAAGAGGTCATTTCGAAAATTCACGTCCATTGCATTCAAGAAAAAAAGGGCTCTACAATGGGGTTCGGCCTATTTTGCCATGGATGTGTAGCATCGGCCAGAAATTTTTGACAATTCTATGCTACCCGGTCTCTAAAGTTTCTAACTTAAACAATAAAGCATTTGAAATCCCCAAATCTGCCAAAAACCTGGGCCTACCAACGAAGAATTTGACAAGGAAAAATCTGACGTTGTCTCACTCTTTATATACATCAAGAAGTGGGCCTCCTAGGGAAGAATTTGGAAAAAAATCGAGGCCTCAAATTGAAGGAGCCGATTTGTTCCATTATTTCGTCTGGAACAGGGCGTATAGGTTCTGTCTTCTAACTTCGATGCTCTACCAAAGATGTGAAAAAAAACCTGCGATGGGAATCCAAAAGCGCCAATCTCATAGGAATCCAAAAGCACAAAAGCTTTTGTGAAAGAGGTCGGATTGCATCGTGAAAGAGGTCGGCTTTCGGATTGCATCTTGAATCATCAAAGCGGAAACTAGGGCAAAGTTAGAACGTATGAAAACAAGAAAAACCCTAAAACTAATAGCTCGACATCTGCATGTAGCCTGCGAGATGTGAGGAAAAAAAACAATACAAAAATTACGAGCCCTTAGATTTAAAGTAAGAGGGTTGATCTTAACCGTTGGAATGGCATGGGAGAAATTGGATGTCATGGAAACATGGGGTCAGACTATAGGAAAGTGGAATTAAAAGATGAAAATATAGCGTGCACTCTAGATGTACGCATTAGTATGCTTCGTGCAATACGACCTCTAAATCATAGTAAAACCATTGAAAACAATGTACAAAAATATAAAAAAAAAACCCATGTTATTATGCTACATATTCATCTTCATAGTCATTATCATTCTTGTCACCCTCGCCATCGTCATCATTATCTCCTTCCTCCTCTTCTACATCCATCTCATTCTCATTGCCAAGGGCCAATCCCATGCCATCCACCTCTTGCACTAGTACTTGCTCATCTACCTCTTGCTCTTCCCCATCATCATCATTCCATTCCTGTGGTTCTGGAAGACATGCCTTGTTTGCAAAGCCAATATAAGGCTCTGAGATTGAATCAATTTCAAATTTGCACTTACAAATACCAAATCCGATGTTCTTGATGGAAGAAGTCTATTCCTTTTCTTACTTGCCACATGTGAAAAGACACTAAAAAGCCTCTCAAGTGGAGAGGAGGCCGCTCCTTGGCTAAGAATACGAACCGCCATTGTTTCCAATTCGGATGTCTCCCCTCCATATTCCTCCCACCAAAGCACGGATGCAAATTTGAAGCGAGCAGCTTGCGCATCCGAGGTTCCAAAACTCCCCTCTTTCTTCTTATAGATTGCATATTGCTCTCTTATTTTCAATCTCTTATCAGCATCGTCAACCATCTTGTTAAGCACGTCATAAAAGTGCCTCGAGATAGCGGGATCCGTCCATTGCTTTTGTCCTTGGAACTCAGGATCCAAGTAAAATGCAGCAGCCTGAATTGGGGACTCATATTTATTTCATCTTTCATTGCACATTGCCACCAACTCCACTGCTTTTGTTGCATCCTTCGCCAATTTCATAATATAGTGAGCAAAAAATTTTATCAAATGAGCAAAGAAATAGCTCATTGTGCAAAGAAATAGCTCACTGTTTTTTGTTACAGTAAAAAAAAGCCTCAAAATTAGCTCACTGTTTTTTTTTTGTTACAGTAAAACAGAAGAACGATTTGGGTTCAGTTTTAATTAATGTAAATATTAGTCTCACTGTTTTCAACTGATGCTTCATTCTCTAGTTCAGAGAATTTGCTAATCTCCTTGTGATTGTGAGAGCTAGACGCTAATGATAAAAGCCTGCCAAAATCTCCTATGTCCAATTCGGCCTGCATCCATTTGAACGGGAATTTCTTCCTACATATAAAAACTTGCTTGGTCCAGCATCATTCTAGATTGAATAGCAAAAGAAAGGCTTTGTTTGATGTGCTGAATCACTAGACCAACAGGAAAAGAAGTAGAACCAGCAAAGGGGGCTCTTTGGGCAGATAAAAATGGGAAAGAAGATGAATTGAATGCTCTGCTTACTTCCTCTTTTTTCTCTTCTTTGTTTAAACTCTAATTTCGCAATAGAACTATCGTATTAGCATCTTCTTTTGAATGCTTATTGCTTAAACCTCTTCTTCTTACCTCTTATTAGCCTCTTCTTCTGAATGCTTACTGCTTCTGAATGCTTATTGCTTATTACTTATTCATTAATAAATTCAGGGGCAGGTCGAATCAATCAAGGGAGCAGGTCAAATCAATCAAGGGAGTAGTGGCAGGTCGATTCAAGGCAGTGGCAGGTCGATTCAAGACCCTGAAATTCGTGACCCAAATATGTGAATGAATATAAAGCAATGGCCTATTTCTAATTTGATTAAAAGGCATTGGGCTATTTTTATCTGGACTATAAGATAAGATAAGATAAGGAAATGGGTGATTATTTGAAGACTGCTTAAGGATAAGACTGAATATATATGATCATATGATAGACAGATTGATTACGAACTGAAATGCTGATTCATAACCATAATGCAAATGGAGATGCAAAAATACCTGCCTTCTTCCTTGTTGAATCGACCTTCTTGAATGGTGAATTGACCTTTTTGACTAGAGTTACTGGATGGGCTTCAGCTGAATCGACCTGCTCCCTTGAATCGATTGGAAACAGACCCGCGTATAGTCAGTACTTTGCCTCAGCTTTGCCTCCAAAAAAATCAGGGATCGAATTTTTCTCCCAAAATATTGTCTTACAAAAAACGGCCGTTTTTTCGTAAAAAAGGGCACCAAAAAATGCCACGTAGGCGTTTTCAACAAGGCATTTTTTGAATGCACGTTTTCGCGTTTGAAAACGGCCTTGGTCGAAAATTAAAAAGACGGCAAAAAAATGGCAAAAACGGCCTTTTTCGGTAACTATAGAATAGCCTCCACTCTATGGACTTCACATCTTAATTTTCAAATCAACATACCACCAAAGAATGAAAATTTATCCTTTAGGCGTAATCCATCCTTGTCAAACACAATTGCATCATCATCTATGTCTTAAATGACATAAGCTCTGCCATCCAATCCAAGCTGATGCCTCTCCAAACTTGAAAAGTTCAAAGCTAGCTCCATACAAATGATTTAAGCTAAAGAAAGATGCCTATTAGACAGCTCCAATGCTCCACCCTTCTAGCACTCAATCTGACATAACTCCAGCTTAGAAATAACTCAATTATTACTTAATAGGTATATTCTATGCATCCACATCAATAAGAGGAACAGAGAAACATGCACATCCAATCCAAGATAACAAGCATAATGTAGTTAATGCAACTTTTCATAGTGAAGATGTTATGTGCCATAGAATGCTAACCCACCATTCAAGAGAGATACTCAGGCCAGATTAGATGATATGTATTCTCTCAAGACTTCTCAGGTGGCCAAATCCAAAAGGTGACAAACAAAACACATAATTAAATCCCCCAGTCTATGTATCTTATAACTAGATAGCATACTTAAGTTGATATAAGGGAGCCCATAAGGATTCTAGCACCTACTATAGAGAATTCCTTTACGACTTATCTAATGACATAGAAGTATCTTAGGTTATACACTTAATCTCTATATCTGACCTCTTCCATACATCTACTCCAATCACACTGGTTAGTCCTTCAACAAAATTTTATAAGAACGAACTGCTATTAATTTCAATCAAGCTCCTACTCGCTTTTCTCTACATGTTTCATGTGTTTTCTTGGGCTCCAAGTCCAAATCCTTTGGCTATATCCAATAAGTCATATAACTCAAATGCCACCTCTTCCTTAGAGTATCTGCAACCACTTCTAGCAAGGCAAATAATTACTATACATGGAAGCACCGTTATGGTATTTACAATCCCAAGAAAATCTTTTCTTTTTGGCCTCCTTTTGACCTTCATAGTTATAACCATTCCAATATCTTAATAAACAAGTCAGGAAGAGTTCCAATATCGTCTTGTTGCATGACATTTCAATCTTGCTTTGTGGCCCAACAAGTCGGTCCTTCTATCCACCATTACCTTATTCCTTCTTATAAATAACTAATATTTAATTCGCAATTCTCCTCTCTTAGCAACATTATAACTCCAAGATTTTTCAAACATTGTTCAAACACTCTCTCTTCCATATGCACAATTACTTACTTTTCTTTATAGATTATTATCAACTATCTCCATCTCAATGTATCAGATAAAGCATTTAGTTGATCATGAACAACATGCTTACAACTCTTCCATTAGAATCTAGAATTTTTAAGATAGCACTTCCTATACATATACGTCCTTTTCTACCTTATCTCATGTCTGCACTTCATTCAAATACATTTAGTTTGCCTCCCATGGTTTACTTATTATCACCATTACTTGCGTTACTGCTCTAGTTATTGTACCTAAAATAAGTAACATCAAACACTCCCGGCTCACCAATTCTTCAATTTAATATACTGTGAAGGCTGATATCATTCTCTATACACGGGTGCATATCCTAGTTTGTTCCATTAAGTATTTTCTTATGCTCCAGGAACTCTTTCAAGGCCATCACAGACTACTCTAGCTATAACCTTCGATAACGTCCAAACAAGATGAATCATATTAGTTTTAGATCTCATGTAGGGTCATGGTACAAGAATCGTGACATTTCCTTTGATGTCTCACATTTGCTATTTGTGCACGACCCCCAAATCTCCAATCTTTTGTTATGTCCAATAATATCCAAACACACTAACCTCAATTGAAAACTTGTCGGACACGACCTTGTTGTGACCTTATCCAACTATAGCTCAAATGCCATCAACTTAACAATCTATTGTTGTATGTAACACAATATGCTAATATGTTGATGCCACTTTGTTTTCTCAATCCTAGCCTTGAAAGAAACCACCTAACATCAACTCAACAAACTTATTATTCACCTCCAAATATGATACACTGGACCATACTTCAATAGCATTGCATTATCACTGTGCACTGCTTACTTCAAGTACTTTTACAACTAGAGTTGTTGGGGTGGTCACCACTCACCACTCGCCACTCTCCACAGTCACCACTCACCACACTCATCATCACTCACCACACTCACCACTATTGAGGTGGTATAAAAGATCGTATATTGTATATGGAGTGATATACGCACATGCACGCGTGCAGGATATTTGCACGTATGCATTGTGGAGGAGGCATGATCATCATCGTGTTATCTGAGCAGAGAGAAGAACAGAGGGACGGTGTATTGAGAGAGAGTATTTTTGCTTGATCTAGCTATGGAGATGATGTTGTGCATTGCATAGATTTGGTAAATTGAAGCTTGGAGTATTGGTTTTCCATCCTTCTTGCAAGGTTAGAGTTCGAGCTCTAACAATTTGGCGACCACGGTGCTCGACAGACCATTGATTGGCAAGAATTTCCAGTGAAAAAGGAGTTGTTATTGTATTGGTGATCGTCGGTAAAGAACGACACCATTGAGCAAGGAGCCGTTTCTTTGTGTGAAGGGGATTTTGCCGTAATTGATTTATGGGGTACAATTTGACAAGGGGAGCATAGTTTTATGCCCAAAAGAAGTAAGAAGGATATACCACCAAGCTCCATCGTAACAAGAAGGGGACCGGTGAGTCAATATTTTGGCTCAAAATTGCATCAAGATTCAATTTTATTTTCAGATTTGGGAGCAGATCTGGGGTCTAATTCTCAGATCCCGGAGGTAATTCATTTACCGATCTAGAAGGTAATCCAAATTTCATTTTTCAAATTGAAGGGAGATTCCATTTCGTTTTTTCAAATTCAAGAACCTCAAGAAGAGGCAGAGATGGCTGTATTACCACCCATGGTGTGGGGTTTTCAGACAATAGGCATTCCAAAGTTTGATGATCTGGTAGATCGGAATCCTTTGAAGCATATTGTGAAGTTTGAGAGGTATTGCCAGCAATGTAAGTTACCGGCTGCTGATTACTTGCTTTGGTTTCATAGTTCTTTGCAAGATTCAGTGGAGAAATGGGCACAAACTTAGCCAGATACCATGACATATCAAGAATTAAAGGAAGCTTTCATTGCTAATTATCAAGAAGTTCATGTAAGGATAAGACTATGGAAAGGTGGACCAATTTCACACAAAAAAAAAAGATGAAGATCAATTAAAGAGTATAATTAGAGGTATATTGCGGTTCTCAAAGCCGTGGTTCATTAGAAGATTGCAAGGAATGATGAAATGGATATCCAACGGTATGTGAAAGGGCTGAAACGAGCTATTGCTCATAAGGTGAAGGCTAAACAGCCTACAACATTGCTAGAGGCACAAAAGTATGCTCTCAAGGCTAAAGATAAGCTGGGATACATTCATGAAGTTGTTGTTCCAGAGCATAAAACAGAGGATATTGCAGCCAAGATTTAATTCTAAGCTTACAATTGGTGAGAAGCCAAGGGAGGTTCAGTTTATTACTTGTGAGTATTGTGGGTCTATTGGACATTCTGATACTACATGTAGATTGCTGAAATTCTGCTCAAGATGCCAAATAAAGGGCCATAATGATCAAGAATGTAGGAAGAAGAGATTCTTTGAGAGGGCCAATCCGGTATTTGCTGTTATGCAACAAGCACCACCTATTCCTATTCAACCAATGCAAGCAGCACCTATCATACCAAAAGTTCCAATGATGCCAGAAGCTCCAATTGCCCAACAAGCTCCAATGGGTTCCACATAAATGGTGCAGCCAAAACAGGGATGGTATCCAAGTAAGGCTCATTTGTATTGCAAGGTATGTGCTAAATTCAAGCATGATGAGAGTACTTGTTGGAAAATTCATGGGAAACCAAAATGGGCAACCCACAAGTATCCACCAAGGCAGCAAGTGTTTGAATCAGTACCTCTTCCTAATAATGATGTTCGCATTCAAGATGCAAAGTACATTGATAATCCTCAAATTAAGGCTCTTATTGAGGAGCTTAAGAAGTAAGAGAAGGCAAAATCAGTAGTAAATTGTGGATTTATTGAGGTGGAAAATGATCCATTTCAGCAAGAAGAAGAGATTGGAGAAGTAAATGTGGTTACAAGATCATAAAAGGTGGTTCAAGAACCAAGAGTAGTGAATTATAGGGATCATCTTGCAAAGCCATTTTAGTATCTCTCATTTGATGGAATAAAATCTTCTTCTCAACAACTTTAGCTGTATGAAACTGCTTTGTCCATTCTTTAATCCAAGCTTTGGAGGATTTCAAGATTAGAGTAGAAGCTTTTCATGGAGTTATAATCAGTCACTCTAGGGAGATTAGAGTAAAAATCTCTAAATTGCTCACAGAAAGTACTATTTTGAAGCATGCTAGAATTGAACTTAAATGGAATATTTCCAGATCTTGGAACAGAGATTTGATGATTAGTGCAGAGAAATTGAGGTTGATGGTCAGAAATGGCTATAGACTCATCATTAATAATATAGGAATTATCCCAAATATTAGTTCTAGAAATATTCAAATAGAATCTGATCTGTCAAGAGCACAGTAGACTCTAGCATCTTCTTTTCGCTTGTTTGACCAGGTATACTTAGCAAATGAAGAAGGAATCAATAACAAGGAATTATCATCAATGAAGCTACTCCAATTAAACTTTTCAAGTCTGGTCATGTTGATTTTGCTTCCTAATTTTTGATTCCAAGTTGGGGTATTGTCGAAATCACATGCTACAATCCAATCCATGATGTTCTGATTCTTCATCCAATCCAATCCATGATGTTCTGATTCTTCATCCAGATATTAATATCAGACCACAGAAGCTCCCTCTCCTTAGGATTAGTTGAGGCATAGATATTAATATGGCCAAAAGGCTTATCTTTAATTTTGAAGATAGTATTCTGCCACATTCTATTTGGGCTGTTATAAAATAACTCAGTTTGCAAATCCTTCCAAATCATACATATACCACCTGAGGTACCATTTGCTTCCATCCAAATTGAAGAGCTACCAGGTAGAATCCACTCACCCAAGTTAGCACACTCAAATTTCTGTAATTTTAATTCCTGCAGCAAAATAATATCAGCCTTATAAGATTTTATTTGAGAAATGATTCCTCCTTTTAAGGGCTCCTTTTTATCCTCTAAGATTCCAAGATAGTATCTTCATGGAAAGGAAATAAGAAGACAGGAAAGAAGGAGAAGGAAGGAGCACTATTTGTGCTTAGTTTTAGCTTTTCTTTTTCTCTCCATTTTCTGTTTACTTCTAATGTTATTAGCTGGGGCATTTAAATGAGCAGAGATGTTTGCTATTATGTTGTCTTTAACTTTATTAGATTCCTGTTTACTTTTATGAATAGGGGCAGGTGTATTAAGGTAATATTCAAGATCCCAATTATTATTTTTTCCTTTTATATAGGAATTTTCTTTGTCATTGTCATCATCCTCAGAAGAAACACCTCCAGGAATAAATTTGAATAATTTATTAGCAAACAGATTAATAAGAGAGCTTTTATGCAATTCATTAATTCCATCTCTATTATCAGAAGGAGTCTTAATAGAACCAAAAACTTGCCTGAGAAAATCCTCCTCAGCTTCAAAGTTATTTTGTTTTGTAAACTCTGGAGTTTCTGGAACAAATTCACTGTCATAACCATTTTATCTGCTCCAAACTATGGTAGTGTTTTCTTCCACCATTCTATTCTCTTGCTGACTATTCTGACTGCTGTTATCCATATTATTTTTATCTTGATTTTCCATTAAGGAATTCTGCACTTTACAGATGAAATCAATGGAAGATAGCTGATGAGCAATTTTATTTGAAATGAAAGGTTGATCTTTTGGGATGGGTAATATAGAGTCTGGAGAAGATAGGTTAATAAGGTCTAAAAAGTTTATGTTTTTGGGATCAACAATCTCATTGCCATGCAAGTTTGAAGGCGGAGATTTTGGAGGCTGAGGTGTACAAGGTTGGTCTTTAGCATAGTCCTCATTCTTTGAATGCAATAATTCCATTTGTTCTGCATGTGGATTAGTAAAAATAGCAAATTGATTTGAGCATAGAATTACCTCCTCATATCTTTATTAGATAATAAGGTACCATGTCTTTTTTATCTCCTTCAGTAGATTTGGAGACTTAATTAGTGTTAGTCACCTTAACTATGTCCAAATCCATGGTATCCTGTGCAATCTGTTTAGTTTCTTATGGAGAAACTCTGAGAGCAGTTTGCCGAATATTAGAGTTTCTTTTTTATTCTGGTAATGAGCTACTTTCATAACCATTGAAGTTGATTTTCCTCATGGAAGTTTCAGCAATACCTCTGCTTGAGATATTATTCTCAATGAATATTGAGTTACCCTTGATGCCATTATAGTCCTTCTGTTTTTTGCCTGTCACTTTATTTTGTAATGAGTACTTTGCCTGAATTTCCTTAGTTAATGAATCTCTCTTAGCTTTAGCTGGATCCAATTTGATAGATTCCAATTTGAGCTAGGGATATTATGACTGTACTTATTTTTGACCAGCAAGCTCAATTTTGTGGCAATCTGAGATAAAGTGGAATGAAGCTCCACAGTATTTTTAGAAGCACAACTGACCTTAGCTTTACCCTTGTAATTATATTTTTCTGTCTCAGTCATATCAGCAGTAATTATAAAGCTATATTTGGAGTTCCTTTTTAATTAAATCTACAGCATTAAGTTGCTCTTTTTCCAATCTTTTTTTTGGCAATTCTTCTGACACTTCCATTAACCTTTCTCCAAGCAGTATCTTGAACCTCTTGGGACCTTTCTAAAACAGTCAGAATTTTGGTATTCGAGGGTGCCTTGTTATTATCAACATAATTTCCATCTGAAATATTATCAGAAGCCGCTTTCTCCTTACAATTTGCATACAAGAAATGCCTAGATCACAAGTTAAGCAAATAGGAGGTACGCCATTCCACTTAAGGTCCAAGGATATTTTTGGCCAAAGCAATCTGTGAAGGGAATAGAAGTAGGAATTTCTTTTGAGAGGTCAATTTGGACACTAGAGGCTTATAGGGAGCATATACTGAAGATACATAGTTTCTAATGGAGTTAAAAAGGCTCTTGATTGATTCTTCATTCCGATAAATAGAATTCAGACCAAAGAAGAAAGTTGAGGCCACATAAAAATTGTTTAGATCAGCAGTTGATAATTTGGAACTCCATTTTATAAAGGATAAGTGAAAATTCTCAAACACAAGAATGCCACTATGCAAAAGAAAGTTCGCAGACCTCTGATTTCCAAATTCAATCATAATATAAGGATAGTTTAGCCAATATACAACATTGATAGTAAGCCCTTTTAAAAGAGAAAGCAGAAATGACCAGAGTTTTTCAATACTGATCTCCACTTTGTTAACTTTTATAATGACAGCAGTATTGAAGAGACACTTCAATGTTTCAAACACCGTAGGGGAGTTGAGATAAATACCATGAACAGTGGCGAGATTGGAAGTGATATTTGGACGCTCTTGCTGAAGAATGGACTCCCAAATTTCATCCGACTGAACTTCATTAGCATGCCTCGGAATCCCATAAGGAAAAGGAGTGACAGTGGCAGAATCAATTTCAGGACGAATTCCAATCGCATTTGGATCTTTGGATAAATTGTCCTAGATTGGAGTTTTATCAGAAAGAGGAGTCATTCCTCTTTTTTCCAGCAAAGAAAGGTCCTTAAAATTTCCAGAAGGGATGAAATTTGAAGGATCAGCAGAGATATTCCAAAGATTTGCCAAAAGAGAGCCTTGATCCGCCTTTGGGAGCGCTAAGAAACAATGGAGAAAGGGCAGAATGGAAGACTTTTGATTTAACGGGTAATTGAAAATCATAATTGCATTAGGAGGGAACAACAAAGGGATAAAATTGAGCGAGAAAAGCAGGGAAGAGCTAAAGAAGAGGGAAAAATCAGGCTAGAGCGTAGCAGAAAAGAAAGTTGAACAATTTAGGTGGACCAGATTACTTCCAAATGTTAAATTGTAGAAATTAGACATTGCTAGACCAGAAATAAGAGTCAATTTTCCATTCAAATTGGAGAGTAGAGCTTGACAATAATTTTCTCTTCCGACCAGTTACAATGCACTCGAAATATTCCAGTTGCTGCGATATTTCTAGATCCCGCAAACTCTTCCAACCAAGAATCAATGACCTCAGTTTCAAATTCAATACAACTCGGTACAAAGGTGTATTCCTGTGAGAAATAGTTATCTGAGAAAAGATTTCTGTTAAGAAAGAATTCCAAAGTTCAGCAGGAAGGCCATAAAGAAATGCACAGATAAGTTTTTGTCCATGTTTGATAATAGCGAAGATTTTAGATTCCATAGAAAGAGCAGATCAAGAGCAATTCGAATAAAACTGACCCTCTACAAGGGCAACCAATCTATTTGCTTGGATTTCCCTTCAATCAGGCTCGAATTTGAGTTTCAGTAGAAGTTCTTGTCAAGAAATTGATTCAAAGAGAAAAAGAGAGAATAGGACAAAAAAAACCAAGAAAAATGGTGCAGGCATTTTTTTTTCCTATTTGTTGTTGCCAAAAACAACTGTTATACATTGCAAATCAAACGCAGTTTATGTCACCTACGATCAATAATAGTGATGTCAATTACAAATCAAACAAAAATTTATGTCAACTGCAATCAAACAAACTGTAGTTCATGAACAAACTATAGTTCAAAATTTGGCTTATGAATCAGTGAGAAGAGAAAATGACAAAGAATGAACAAATGAAAAGAACGAAGAATGAATGGCCTGCAACTTCAACAACCTGTAATGAACCATGAACAACATAAGAAGATTTATATAAATATAAGGATCACTGATTCAAAATCAAAGTACACAATACATTTATATAGTAGACTGGTATATTTATATAAGGATCAGATACATAAGGATCAGTGGTCAGATAGAAAATCAGGATCAGTAGTCGAATACAAAATCATTGATACAGAAGGATTAGTAGCCAGATCAGAGCACTCATTCTAAGGTCGTGGACGACAAGGGTAGTTCTAGTTGAGAGTTTTCACTTCAAAAATTACCCACTCATAATGCTTTATGTAGATGCATTTAGCATGAATATTTTGAAGAGGAGATGCATTTCAAGCCCGAGCCACAATATCAAGGCTCAGGAGTGCAGGGCAACTCTTGAGCATTTTGGGGCTCCAGTGGTGTAGATTAGCCACGAAGATCATCGACGACATGTGGAGCAGTTGGTTGCGTGTTCCGTGGTCTGCCACTTCACTGGCCCTTTCTTGGATCTGAAGCACGTGGGATCTTGGCTGTCTGGGCACCTTCATAAGCTAGGCTTCCTGCTTATCAATATATCAAGCTTGTGGCAAAAGATCAACTTTGCTTTCTTTTGATGTTTGAATCTCCAGAGCCGGCTGCTCAACTCATAGAACGAGGTGTTGATCCTCTTTGGAAACACTTCTTGCTCTATTAGCAATATGTTCCTGGATCCTTTCCAGCTAAGCCAAATGCCTTACATGCCCCCTTCTGGTTTGCTATTAAAGATTTCCCTCCAGAGCTACAGGATTCGAAGTTCATTTCTGCCATTGCTAATGAGATTGGACTCCATTTCAACACTCCATAACCAATGGCATCACAAAGATTTATGTTGCAAGGCCCATTCATCGTGATTTACCTCAAACAATTGTTGTCCAGAGCAGGCCCATGTTCTTTCCGTCTAAGCTATCCTTGTTGAATGGTTCTGAGCTATCTCTCATGTTTTATGAAGCCCCTCTCTTTGCTCAATATCGCAAGGTTCACCAGCAGGGTCCTTCATCTGCTCCTCCGGCACTCCGTGCTCCTAGATTAGCTCCCACCTCAATGGATATCTCTCACACCCTTGTGACTGCCCCCCTACTCTTCCAGTTGCAGATCCCTCACCTCAATCTCTGGATCACCAAATGTTGAGATTGGCTGATTGCAAGAGCAAATTGAAGAGGCTCGTGGATAGTACATGGACATTGATCGGCGTGGCATCCACCCCCCACCAAAACATCCACCGGCTCTTCCTCAACCACGAAAATCAGCTAAGGGATCTAATTCCTCTGCATTCCAGCCCTCAGTTCCTGCTTCATGTAGTTCTACTCCTCCCATTGCATCCTATTGTGGTCGCTTTGATCCATTTTAGTGGGCTGATTTGGTTGATGACATTATTGCCATACCGGCGGTCGCATCTGAATTGGCCCCATCACATGGTCAATGCGGTTAGTTTTATCGAATGTTCAGGGGGTAGCCTCCGCCTCCCTGAAGCGGAGTCGTATTTCTTTCTACTTATCTAGATTGGATGCTCAGTTTGTATGTCTTCAAGAGCATAAGTGTCGTAAGGGAGACGTATCAAAGCTTGCAGACATGATTGGTCGAAGGTTTAATGTCGCAACAGCTAATTCTGCCAGTGCAGGGGTGGTGATAGCATGGCTTCCTTCCTTGCTCATTTTGGTCGTTGGGCCCTAATTGTATGGCAGGAACAAGGGGTTAAGTATGGTCTAATTAATGTTTATGCCCACAACAGGCCCCATCAGAGAGCTTTACTGTGGGCCTCCTTGCGAGGAAGATGCTCAGCCTGGGCTGCCATATTTTATGGCTTCTTGTTGGGGATCTTAATATGGTGGAAATGGAGTCTGATCAGTTGGGGGGGCACCTCAACAGTGGTGTTGATTTTGAACGCCATCAGTGGCTTTGTCTACTCCATGACTGTAACCTCTCGAAGATTGATGGTGAAGGTGCCTTTACTTGGTGCAATGGTCAAGTTGATGGGGGTCATGCAAGCTCTCGGTTGGATAGAGCTTCCTGGAATGCAGATGTAGTTGTGGCACTCCAGGGCTCTTCTGCTCATAATTATATAATTGAGAATAGCTATAACACTAAGTGATTTGTGCATGTTTTTCTTCTCAAGAACCTGAACCTCAGGCTTTCATGTCACGGTTGAAGAGGAGTTGCCCATACCAGAATTAGAAGAGAAGGATGAGTAGCATTGGCGCCTTACAACCATGGCTTTTCTTCTTGCCATTCTAGACAACTAAATAGTGAGGAACTTGAAGCAAATAATTGTATTATGACATGGCCTCAATTTTGATACCAAGAATGATGGTACGAACTGGTGGGAGTAGTATAGGAATGGCAGAATTATGTTATGGTGGTAGAACTATGATGGTAGAGTACCATAAAACCTTTATGATATCATCACATATACAATTCACATCATATACAAAACCTTTGAATACAACTTTCACATCATTACATAAAAAGCACATTATATGTCCAAAGTTTGAGTCAATATGGACTGTTATATAGCCATTGGTCAGCATTATTTGCCTATGCCATTGTTTTGTTGATATTCTATTAAAATGTTGAGATGTCAAAGCCAGAAAATACTCCAAAACTAATAAGAAGCCAGTAGTACTTTTGCAATATCAAAAACCATTGAACTATAATTAGTACTTGCCTTTTCGCATTAGAAACAACATCAAAAAAATGCTATAATAACTAACTTGCCTTGTCACAACTTAGATCTTGTTTTTGGATGCAACTAACCATGCATCCTTTGGCATCTGACGAATACTTTGTGTCATTGATGTCATAGATTCAACAATTTTAAGCTATTTGGAACCCTCATTTGTTCCAACTCCTTAATTAATTCTATCTTCTTGGAAAATTCTTCCTTCATAAAGTCAAGTTTCTTAACTTCACTGTCAGTGGACGATAAAAAATCATTCTCATTCTCATTCTCATTCTCATTAAAAGCAGCTGCCATTTGAGATATGCCATTAGCAATATCCTCGTCAATACTTAGCATTAACCTTTTTTTTTGCTGTGGCTTGCCATAAATACTAGGCTAGTTACATGCAGCAGATCTAGGACTACACTCAATAGTATTGTTAGTGGCAGTACTATTCCCATTGGGAATGGTAGTAGCATAGTGCGGTGAACTACTTGCAGCTTCAACATTTACATTGGAATTGACAGTTGGATCAAAATTGGGAAATTCATCAAAATCTTCTCTCTTGAATGCCCTTGATGTTCCTATTGTCTCATAGAATTCATTAGACATAAAACACCTTCAGTATGGCAATACATATCTGCTGCTTCAAATGTTTATGTCCCAATATCACCATCATCTCCAGCTTCTGAAAGTTCTGTCTCTTTGCTTCCTTGCCTCAGCTCCTCCACTATCATATCATTGTCAATCAGATGGTTCAACATCAGTCTTATTACATGCGTTCATTGGACTTGCAGTTCATTTTATCCCATTAGTTTTTTAGCTATTTCTTTTCTTCCAAATCAAGCACCATAGATTGCAGCTTGATCAAAATTTGCTTCAACTGAGAGTTCCTAAGATTCAAATTACCATTATTATATACCTTGAATTCATTCATCAAGTTGAGAAAGCATAAAATTTGCATTGTCTGACCACTGAACATGGGTTTTCCTTTTCTTGGTCATTGGTAGAGCAATTGATGTTGTTGCAACAATGGCTAATGGTTCACTACATGCTTGGACGACCTCAACATTTTTTCCTCTCTCCTTTTGGGAAGTAATTTTGATGGTACCTTTTTATGCATTACACATAAAGGCTTCTAGATAAATCCTTCTTGTAGCCCTTTTTGGAGGCAATTTGCTTGCTCGAGTTGGGAGAAATGGTTTGCTAGGGTTTGACTTCTGATCAAAGTTTACATGGTTGATTAGAATTCTTTACAGCGCCAAACTTCTGGAAAACAAGATTCGGATACTCACCTTTGTAACAACACGAATTCAGTAGTAGGAATGGCCGGGAGTAAAGAAATGAGCAAGAAACAAAAATGCTCCTGTTTTTTTAGTGTTGGAAAAAAAGGGAGAACAAAAAACAAAATCCGGCGATGTATACAATTAACTATCTAAACATTAATTTTCCAATTATGATAGCCCTAACTCCTGGTAGGGATAAATTGCTCCAATGCTGAGAGTCAATAAAACCAACTTTCAACATGCCCTCCCAACTCTTGCTTTTAAAATGACTTTCAAATTGACTCTAATCCCTCATGTGGCCAACTCTTCTCTTTTGTTGGATTGCTCATTAGGAGCATTGAAGAATGTTTTTAAAAAGTGTCGACGATTTGATATGCAGGAACTTTTAGGTGGTAGTTATTGTGTAAGGGATATCCTCTTCACATATCTACATTTTCTTAAATCCCGTCATTGGAATGGGCAACAATTTGGTGCCGCACTAGAAATTGATCCTAACTTTGTAGTTGAAAATTTTAATGCTCAATCACAAAATAATTAGATTATTTTGTTTTGTCTAATAATTATATTATTTTGTTTTGCTACATTTTGTCTAAAATGTAGCAAATCCCAACACCACCACCTATAAATAACATCTATTGTTAGCTAGTTGTCGGGTTAATAAGTTTTTTCTCTTCTTTTGGTTTATGCTTTTAAGGACATAAGGTTGTACACTTTTTTGTTGCTTCTTATTCTTCTTGGATTAGAAAGAGAGGTCCTTTGGTGGGCATTATTTATTGTTGTTGCTAGACTCCGTGCTAATCTTCAAACCCTTTCTCTAGTATGGTTTTGCATGCTAGGGACATTTGTCTTTCATGTACCAAAAAAACAAGTGTTGTTTCATGCATCATGTCAAGGTGTTTCGTAGCATTCATACCTCTCCTTATCGAGGGATAGAACTTTTGGATAAGGTTTTTAGGGTTTGGCATGCTAGTGACACTTGTCTCATTTGTAGCAAAACAACCAAGTGTTGCTTCATGGATTATGGTGGCAACAAGTTGGATTATTGGTGTTTCAACTTGGTATAATGCAAGTGGAATTTGTATAAAAATGTGTATACATTCATAAACCATTGAAAGGTGGAGCTTTCTTTAAGATTATCTTGTACATTCTTTTAGTGGAATTTTAATTTTAACTAGGCGATGGCAAAAGCAGCGAACACAATCCCATTTTCCAGTGCTTCATGTTTTGTATCCTATTAGGGGTTTTGGTTGGAAAGCAATGCTTATAGCCACAAGCTACAACACTAACGCAAGTTTCTAGAAACTTTTCTTTAAGAAGGCAGCCACTAAGCACAAAGCATATGTAGATTATCACTCTCCACCCATGCGATTGCTAAGCACAAAATATTTGTACATTATGTATCATAATCCCATTGTAATAAGACGATCATTGCAAAGAGGTGTCCCTTAAAAACCTTTTGAGGTAGGGGTTTAAATCTTAGTAACAATGGTTTTACGATCCCATTGTATGGGTCTTATGGCCATTTGTTTTCGTGGACGTTAAATAGTATATTCTATTCTATCTAAACTTCTAAAAACAAACCGAACAAAATATTTGCATGAAATTGACATGCTTCATTTTACAAGTCCTCCATAGCAAGGATTCCCCTTTTGCTAATGCAAATTCAGGGGCCCTATGAATGGGTCCTTGAGCTATGGTACATCTTAATATGGTGTCCTATCTTGACCCATGTAAGTTGCTAAATGGACCACGAAAGCTTGGGTCATGGAATCTTCTCCTTAATAATAGAATGTTGCGTTCCACTGCAGTAGAAAGGTTTTCTGGAGAAAACATATACAGTGGTATGACGTAAAAAGTACTATCTATCTATGAATGATAGCAAAAATGGTGGGGGAACTGTGTTTCTAGAGGTCCACGTGTCGAGAAAGTGGGTTGAATGATTGGCAAAATAGAAAGAGGGATTGAAGGCGGACTAAGCCTTGTAGCAAGCAGAAGCAATCAAACAAAACACAACACAAGAGTGAATGCAAGCCACATACAATACGCAAACAAAAGGTAAGGGCTAGAGAGAGAATGCCATGGGGAAAAGGTGAAGACCACATGACACTACAAATACAAAGCGTGCAAATTTTAGCCCATGTATCAAAAGCCCGCAAACTTAGCCCATATAGTCCATCCAAGCTCGGAGATGGCGGTAAAGGCACCTTCCTTTCCTGCTAGGTCGGACTTGAGCCTCACTGCCTCTGGTTTCCTCGGAACTGGTTGCCCATCTTCTTCCTTTCGCACCATTCTTTCAAAGGATCATGTTGGTTCTCGGTCTGCCTATCCGATGCGCTCTCCTGTAAGCTCTGTAACAATGTGAAAATCGCATGCTTTTTGGCCTCTTGGGCTCCTTGGATATGCTTAAGATTGGCACTGTATGTAGTTTCTCCAGTTGCTGTTTTTGTTAATCTAACACGTCTTGACCTTGCCACAGAGATGTGCCGTTGTTGATTCGGCTACATGGAATGGAAGAGCAATGGTGCCAACACTCAATACAAAAAGTATTGACTTAAATGGGAGTATTAATACGAGAACATTGCAAGGCTTGAATTTGCATACTTCGGAGCCAGACAATCGGCTCAGAATATTCTCAGGCACAGCAAATGTACAACTATCTGAGGTAACTTCTCGCTTATCAAACCTATCACGATCTTTCCCTTTTCCCAAAATAATTTTGAAGGGGTTACAGGAAATTGCACAGTATATGGGGCTCAAGCTTGGTGCAATTAAAATCAAGCGATTTGCAGATGGGGAAATTTATGTTCAGTTACAAGAGAGTGTTCGAGGGTGTGATGTCTTTCTTGTGCAACCTACATGCCCTCCAGCAAATGAAAACCTTATGGAACTACTTATAATGATTGATGCATGCCGTCGTGCTTCAGCGAAAACTATTACAGCTGTCATCCCTTATTTTGGTTATGCCAGAGCTGATAGAAAGGTATAGCTTTATACATTTTTTTACGATCTCCTTAAGCCATTAGAATACCACCAGGAATTATGTTTAGAGTAGCTAAGCTAACAAAATTATTAGCCTGCTGATTTGAACTAGGAGAATTAGTCTTAAGAAACAGAGTCATAATATGATAGGGGCTGGATGTCTTACGAACAGGGCAATGTTTCTTTCCATTAATATGCAGACTCAAGGGCGAGAGTCTATTGCTGCAAAGCTTGTTGCAAACCTTATTACAGAAGCCGGAGCAAACCGGGTTTTAGCATGTGACTTGCATTCTGGTCAGTCCATGGGCTATTTTGATATTCCCGTGGACCATGTGTATGGACAGGTGATTATCATCTCATTTTATTGCCATAACACATCAGTCTGTATTTTCTTACTAAAAAACTGACGTTGTTCTTCCAAAAGCCGGTGATTCTAGATTATCTGGCCAGCAAGATGATCTCAGCAAATGACCTTGTTGTGGTGTCTCCTGATGTTGGAGGCGTCTCACGCGCCAGGGCATTTGCCAAGAAGCTATCAGATGCACCACTTGCCATTGTGGATAAGAGAAGGCAAGGCCACAATATATCAGAGGTGAGTGCTATGGTCATTGAAAATGATAGTATTAACTTATGTCCCATATAGTCTGGTTTGAGTAACCTTGTTTGAGGTTTTAGAAGTTCTCAATCAGTCATTATTGAGTCTGATTAGTAGCTGTTACTTACCAGGTTATGAATCTTATTGGTGATGTGAAAGGGAAGATCGCTGTTATGGTAGATGACATGATTGACACTGCTGGTATAATTCTTGATCCTTGTTTTCTATCTTGTAGTAGTTTCTTGGTGTACAATTTGAGGTTGTCGATGAATGTCTCTGTGAATGTACCAAAAGGTGTACAAATTCAAGGTTTCTGCAAGCATACCAGTTTTCCAGTTAGTTGTATGTGTGTTACCATTGCTTATTGTCAATCCCGTTTTCTGCAAACATACCAGTTTTCCAGTTAGTTGTATGTGTGTTACCATTGCTTGTTTTTAATCCTTAAGTCTTTTAAAAAAGTAATAACAGAAAGGGTCTAAATATTATAAGAATTTGTGCTTTATTTTATGGTCAAATACTAACTAAGATGTTATTAGGTACAATTACCAATGCTGCTGCTCTGCTCCATCAAGAAGGTGCTCGAGAAGTCTATGCTTGCTGTACCCATGGAGTTTTTAGGTCCGTACTTGCATAGATTTCTGCTTTCTTTGTTGAATCCGCAAGCCTTCTTATGAGCTTCGGGATATTTCCAGCCCTCCGGCAATTGAGCGACTATCAAGTGGTCTTTTCCAAGAAGTGATTATAACGAATACTATTCCAGTGACAAACCTGTTTCCTCAGCTAACGATCTTGTCGGTGGCAAATCTTCTTGGTGAAACTATTTGGCGAGTACATGATGACAGTTCTGTGAGTAGCATCTTCCGATAGGTTAAACCATGTTTAGATATACGCCATTGAGTGGAAGGAACAGGATGCTCCATTTTGCAAATGCAATAGGTTTGGCATTGTCTGTTGCAAACCAGAGTCCACTTCATCATAGCCACAATTGAAATGATTGTGTAACATCCTTGCTTGTGCATCAGAATATCCTTTTCAATTTGTACTTGTACAAGGCAGAGCCTAGGAAACCAAGAGTTACTCTTGGTAATTGTATGGTTACATTTTTTTTAATATTAGTCCAACTTGCTTTGTCTTTCATTAGGGACTATCAAATGAGTGATGTAATTTCATTGTCGCTTAACTTTTTAATTTGCCTGAGCAAGTGAATGTCGCCTGTTCAATGTCCTGGTTACCAGGCTGGGTTTGAACTACTGCATTCGGATCTCGACATTGATTAAACAACATGATGGGGATCATTGCCGTACAATTAGTGCAACATATAGAAGATATATTTTGAATAAAAAAGTTTAACGTTGTAATTTTTCTTGGAATAAATTATCCAAGTTCATTTATACCGGCTTCCAAGCCAACAAATATGCAATTTTTTCTTTTTTATACTGGAAGCTTTGCGTGGACTTCATATATTTAATAGAACTAAGCCATCTGGTGCCAGATGGTAAGGGTTCCAGTTATGTAATATATGGTATGGTATCAATTAAGAGATACTGGTTACTAGTAGTAATTAGAAGGCGATGTCTCATGGTTGATATACAAAGTAGCTGTTGTTAAAGCGTGTCATCAGTAGCATATTTTGTGACAGGCCACCCACAGGGATAACTATAAGAGCAAATTGTAAGCTTTAACTGAGACCAGGTAAGATCTTAATTATGAGGTTTTTGAGTTGCAGTGTTCACATTTATGGAGGTAGTGGTTCTGAACTGATAAATTGTTATGACCCGCCAAGTGAGGTGGTCTAATTTGAGAAGAATTAACTTCGTAATTTCAGCCTCCTACCTTACAAGATTTCTTATGCTGTATTCTTGACGTGTAATATTGACAAGGCTCTTCTAGCATTTATATGGTAGACTCCAAAGACAAAGTTGAGGTTTATGATAGAATTTGCATCGATGGTATGGTGTGAGATAATCTTACCCGTCCTTCGAGATCCCCACATGGGATCCCATAGTCAACGGGATCGGTGTGAGATAATCTTACCCGTCCTTCGAGATCCCCATATGGTCCCGTAGTCAACGGGATCGCCTCCTCCAGGATCCCGCAGTTAACTGCGCAGTTAAGGCTACTGCCCGCAGTTTCTAGCCCTTTTTCAGCCAGATTGGAGCAGCGCCATCGCTGCGGCGCTCGCCCTGCTTCCTCCTCCGTTGCTACCTGATCCTCTTCCCCAGCCAATTTCGACCACCCACGCACAGATCCCTTCCGATTTTGTGGAGTATTGGGCAGAAAAACCCACTACAAAATTTTCTTGGCTTTTCTAGTTTTCTTGGTTGATGACTTTTTTGGCTGTGATAAATTTGGGGCTTTTGGCCTATTTTTAAAGCCACTCATGTAATAGTGCAGTGTCTCAAAAGGTATTTGTGTATTTTATCCTTGTACTTTATTAATTTCATGTTCATATACCATGATACTGTCTCAGATCTATGAAAATGCTACTAAATTATCATAAATGGCATTTTCTATCTCATATGCATAACCTGTATAAAATGACTATTCTATTTTAGCATGCAAGTATACAAAGGGAAGGGAGATAGCTTTATGACATTTTTGTAGGCTACATCTGTAAGCTTTCTTGACTAGATTTAACATGAATGGATTTGTTGATTGAAATTTCATCCTTTTGCCCCTTCTTATTGGATGCTCCACTCCAATACTCCAACTATTAAGATCTACCATAGTAGTAATCTGATTCAAAATGTTATTACCATGATTCAAATTTATCACCACCAATATTAAGCTTATCAGCTGACGTTCTTTACCAATTGCTACGATTTCTATTCCGTCTTTTGCCATTATGAGTCTAGCATTAGGGCGGATTTGGGGTCTCAAAATGACCCATATCTTGGATGCCAGAATTCCACGTCAGGTTTCTCGCGACCAATGATGTTTGCGCATTTTTTTCCAAAGTCAGTATTAGTTGGCAGGTAGAAAGAGGAGCAGGCTTACTTGGCATCCACATGGCGAAATTTCATAGGACATGTTTGTGCATTCATTGCAACCACATTAATGGCCCGCATTTTTTGAAAATCGTATCGCGGACCAAAATAATGGCTACTTTTCCCGCCTATTGTGCACATGCCCACATGCACCAACCACCTTATCAAATTTTGGCACCAAGATTTCCATTGTTCACATTAAGCCAAGCATTGCATCCTCTCCGCTTTCGCTCTTCATTTGGAATCCAAGTCTCCAATAGTGTCTGTGTTTTTTTATGGGCGAGCATAGAGTTAAGCAACAACGGCGAGGCGATGTCTTGGACAAGCAAACGTACATTACATGCCATGTTTTACTACCCAAATTTTCATTCACGAAGTTTTCCTACTTTTCAGCTCTTCCCATTCATCGTATTGCTCCCTACCATTCATTCTTACAATTCAACGAATCGACCAGATCTCTAATTGCATCCATCATTGCTCCTAGTACTCCTACATTGCTTCTGCAGTTCATCACTTACAAAACAATAAAGGCATGACGGTGGAAGGATATTTATCCATAGGCTCGTGGGTGAGAATGCTATCCTTAACGAAGGGTGACTATGGAGTTACATCGCCGGAGCGACATTCATACGCAATGAATAGGTAGAACTATAGGGTTCAAAATAAATGCAAAAAAAGGGAAGGGAGGGGGGAAGGGATTTGAAGAGGAGGATATTTGCAAATTTGCACCCTCAATAATACATGGATCACACCATGCTTAAAAATGCATATGCACTTTGTAAATGTGTAGTGAGGTTTTAAGTCATCATGCGATCCTTGCTTCTTTTTTCTTCCCTCTTCTTGATTTATATTCACTCACCAATCAAATATTTTTCTTTGGGCTACATTTATCGATGTTGTGGATTTGAGACTAGGGAAAAGCATTACTAGCATCGTTGTTGTCCAACATATGGACATAAGAGACATGCTTTTCCAAGATATACATTCGTAAGCAATAGGCATCTAGTTTTACGTTGTAAAGTTGTTGGAGCCGAGCTTGAAAGTCGTTCCATGACCTCTTTTAAGCGAATTGTGCAAGCCTTATGAGAATGGTGTCCTTGCAATGAAGAAATGTTTGATAAGACGTGCATCCGTGGTTGTTGAAAAATGAGTTACAAAATATTTGCTCCATTAGAGGTGTTTACTAATGCCACGACACAAAAAAGCTCCAAAGGTATATTGTATAAAATGTCGCTTTCATGAGCCTTTGGATCGCTTAACTCAAAGTGTCACATATAGAAACATTGTTAGGTTTGATAAAATAACATAAAAATCTTATTTAATAAAGCTTTGGTTGTTGGTAAAGTGTTGGCTTATTGATTAAGTGTTTGTATTTTGCTTTGGGACCCTCTTTGAAAAAGTTTAGTTCATAAAACATAATATAACTTGGAATGATACATATTTTATATGCAAATGGGAGACTATTGATGAGGGACTTGGTGTTATTATCTATTGACAACAAACAAGAAAATGGATCACACCATGCGAATTTAGTATATTCCAACCTTTTAGCTTATACAAAATTCGCTTGGTGTGATCTTTTTGGAAAAAGATGACTTCCTATAGTAAAATTACTTTGATTATCTTTTAATAAAAGAAATATATATGTGTCTTATTTGAAGTTAAGTGTGGATATGTGACGTGCTCATTTATTGATAAAGTGTTTGCTTTTTGAAAAAGGCTAATAACTTTATGTACTACTAGAGTTGGTAAAGTATTTTAGATGCAAATAGGATGCTTGATGTGATCCTTCTTAAAAAAAGATATGCTCTTTGAAAAGGACTAATAACTTTATGCACTTAGGGTGGTAAAGCATTAAATGAGAAGGGGTACTTGTGTTTAATTTTAATTTGACAACAAATAAGAAAGTGGATCACACGATGCGAATTTAGTGTGTTCCATTTTTGTTGCATATGTACTATTCGCTTGGTGTGATCCTTCTTGAAAAATAATATGCTCTTTGAAAAGGGATAATGACTTATGTACTTAAGAGTGGTAAAGCGGAATGAGTACTTGTGTTTAATTTTAATTTGACAACAAATAAGAAAGTGGATCACACCATGCGAATTTAGTGTGTTCATTTTTTTTGCATATGTATTATTCGCTTGGTGTGATCCATCTTGAAAAAAAAATAGCTTTCAAGTAAAAGGAAAGAAAGAAATATCATATTTAAAGTGTAAAGTGTTAGTATGTAAAGTGTTGGTTTATTAAAATACTATTTATTTACGCTAAGTTGTAAGTTCAATATTTGTATTTCTATTTACTTTTTTACGCAAGGATCACACCAGGCGAATCCTCTTTAAACAAGGATGGTTTTGACCTTCAATGTTCATAAATTTTATGAATGTTTGCATATAAGAATGTCACATATCATATTTTCTTAAAAAATGGTCATCAAATGGATAACTAGTCAAAGAGTTCTTCTACTACTTAAAGAGTTTCAAGACTCATTTTTGCTATAATTTAAATAGCAATAGATTTTTAAAGGAATCTATTGTGAAAAGTAGTCAAAGACTTCTTGTATTAGAGGAGACACAAACACCATAACCTTTGTACTTCAAGAATGTATAAATCCTTCGCATTGCAAAAGTATAATGTCATTTATTAGCATCTTCACGGACATTTCCCCTTCCTTATCGGAAGCAGCTCATCTCAAGGAATTGTATTCGATTCCGAATGCCTTCATCCTCTCTCAATCTCTCATAATATCCCAGGAGGCCAGAGTTATCGTCACCACAAAATCGGACTAAACTTGAAACGTCCTGAAATGACGGTTTCTTGCCACTCAACGGATCCAATGGATATAAACTGCTATCCGCCCAGATGTCGACACTTTTTGAGCCTGCAAGACGCGACACGTCGAGGTCTAAGTTCTTATTTTTTAGACCTCCTTTTTTGCGATTGAAGACCGGAGCATATTCGCGGAGTCGGGCTTGGATCCTTATCCACACATCATTTGGAGCTTCCATATCGCGTGGATCGCATCCGGCACAAATGAAGGTGTACAATTTGTATGCCCCAAAGACAATTAAGCCGTGTGAGCTGAACGTCCGTACTAACCTCGTTTTGAAATTTGCAACGCATATGGAAATCAAAAGTCCATTCTCCTACAATCCATGCTTTTATACATTAAGCAAATTCAAATTTCAATTGTAGGGGGGGAAGCCCAGATTGGGATGAAGTAAAGATCCCGGGTTAATGATGGGTTCACATGAACGAATCATGCTACCGTGGCTTAAAACTCTGAAACTCTGGGCCGAGGCAAAAAATTCAGCCCCATTTTGGAAAATCAGCCCTCGGAAGATCCAACTTGGCGTGAATGATGCAGCTGAATTTTTAATCGCTCACGACTCGGGCGTAACTCCCGCCAGAGGGCCTAAACTTCTCCATGTGAACCACCCATAAGGCGCAGCCGCAGCGTCTCGAAATGGAAGTCTGATACAAAGCTTCAACCTACACATTCAAATTTTGAAATGTGGAAGGCGGGAAGCTTGTATGGACATGGCCTCTAAATGAAAATAGCGCAAGAATCGGTGACGCGCACGCTTGGTATCTGACAAACCAAGAGACACGTGTTGCATCAGTCTGTCTGACAACCAACAGAATTAAATACATATGGCGCCATGAATGCGCGATCCCCCTTATTCCGGGAGAATATTCTAAGTAAATCTGTAATGATGAGATTTTGTTATCCTAGGTGGCATGGGAAAAAGGGAGCAGAAATATGACGTGGAATGGCTGATAGGAGGCCATTTTGAGACCCCAAATCCGCCCTAATGTATTAATGTTGCAACCGAGCTTAAGTCATACTTCTTCGTGCTGTGTTCCTTGTTTGGGTCCCATAGGTCATTTGGTCTTCGTGGACGATAAAAATCAATTCAATTCAATTCAATTCTTATTCATCTTTGTAGACTTTTTCTTCTCACCTTCTATCTTCTTTATTGTGTTTTTGTTAAACTCTTCTTGCTTTTTACCCATCAAGCATAATATGTTTTCAAGTGGCCCTTTGGTAGCAAAGCAAAAAAGGAGGAGGAAACAGAGAAGACGACAATATTTTCCTACAACAAAAGTAGAGTTATATAAGTCCACAAGACAGGTTTCTCAACTTGGCCCCGTAAAATGGTACTCAATTTCAACTGACGTGGTTGGGGACTATGCCCTAAAGTCCTCAAGAATCTAGAGCCTAGAGCAGTACACCAGTACGTTGTGATCACTCATTTTTAAGTTTTAATAAGTTTTTCAATCAAAAAGAGATCTACAATAGGATTCTTTAAGTTTGTAGTGAAAGGCAAGGAGATTCTCACAAAGGAAGCTCCTTAATCTAAGGCATGGTCCTCAAGGTTTATTGAAGCTATCCAGAGGAAAAGAAATCCAAACACAGACAATATTTTGGCACTAGATCTTGATATTTTCACATTTTTGCTATGCATTGTGATTTTCAGCATCTGCCATTCCCTCGACGTAATGCTCGAGGATCTATTTGAAACTATTTTAAAATGAGGATAAAAGCACAACTATGGGAGAGGAGATATATCTTCTTAAAATGATAAGAGAAGCAACAAATCTCTGAAGATTTAACTGATGAAGACTAGCAGACAATATTCTGGCTTGATGAAAATAAGGACTCAGAAAATGAAGGAATTGAGGAAGGGCCAATACCAAAATCTGATTTGGAACCTCTAAAAATTTGGGAGTTGCCACTGAGAAGAATCTATTATAGCCAAGAAAAGTCTATTATTGGTCCCATCAAGCACACTTGTTTCCAGTGTTGCTTGAGCCCGTATCAAGCACACTTGTTTCCAGTGTTGGTTGAGCGCGTTCTTCTCTATGGTGTTGTGTGACATCCCCCACTTCGTCTACGATGCTCCCATCGTATCCGAAGCCGGAGTTCATCCCTCTGGCAACCAAGCTGACAAAGGCCGTCCACCTTACACCAATCCCTTGGCAAGGAATCGATGAGGAAGAACGGACGTGTCATTTATCCCGTCTTCCCTCGGGACCGTTGTAACTGCGGAAGCGTAAATAAACATGAGCACATGACATGAAATATAAATAGCCTCACCTCGAAGGCTGGCTCACCATAGCATTCACATGTAAGAGCATCACCAACATCAGCATTGGGGAGATCCTACCCAAGACTCAAACTCAGGGGGAATGGACTGGTGGCTTGGGTCTCCAGAAGTCATGTCAGACCAAATTCATCGCAATGGCTTGGGCTGGCATAAGAACATGGATGGGTAGTCCTCTTCATCCACCCCTCTTATGCATACTTTGCAAAATAATAGGCTGATAAGTCTTGGGACTTGACCGTAGCCTATCGGGTGCATAGCCAAGGGGGCTACTCCTGGGTTTCATCTCCCCAGTCCCGATGAGGCATGGGGAGATCACTCCCTCCAGAGGTATGCATACCCACCACAGGCGGCTAGAGGGCCACTGCCCGTCCATGACTTGAACCTCATTAAAGGTGACACATCACCCAAGAGGTGTCGAGCCCATGCCTTGCCTACACGCAGTGGCAAGCCATTAGGCCTAGCCCGCTAAGATCTCTAGTAGGCTTTACACACCAGAGGGATCAATCTGTAATGGGACATGTCCTCCTTATCTACCGGTCTAGCCCCGCCACCCACAGCCAGGGGGCTCTTATGCACTTGCCACATTAATTGGGAATTAATGAGGCTATCTAGATACATCAATTACTGAAGATTTCAGGGTCTCTACCCCCTTTCCAACACACAAGAGTGCGCATAGAATAGAACATCATCACGTGGAACTGAAATACAGAGCAATATCTAATCTATCTACCTAAACATACATTGTTAGGTTCCTTTGTTAGGGATTGTGATATCAGAATCTATAAGACTGTTGAGGCTAATCTAACATGCTAACCCAGCTCATTGCCGAACTAAAAGTCGGCATTGCATAACAGAATCACTGTTTACCTGATCCCTGGCTTGCTCCCACATCTCGAAATGCGTCCATGCCTTTGCTTGGGGCGAAGGCGGCTAAATCTTGAGGATATGTTGTGCAAAGGCGGCTTGGCGGCGTTTGGCAATGCGAATTAGTAGCTTGGCTTGGCCGGAATGGCTCAAGGATGCTGAAATGCGAAAATGGAAAAGGTTTAGGGTTTTCCCTTTTGTTCCTTTTACATGACCTTTTAGGATTAGGGTTAAAAGGACATATGGGGTTTTGCCATGTGGCATAGAGGTTAAATATATATGTTTATAGGCATGTGCAACATAAGAGGTTGCCCCCTAGGGTGCAACCCTTTATGGTTTCCAAGTACATGTCATCAAGGTGACATGTACGAGTGGCGTGGTAGCATAATATACGTATTCGTACCATATATTATGCTGGAACATCACAATCCCCCCACCCTGAATTGATGTTGTCCACAGCATCACGAGTCTCCCCACCTTGGAAACCTGCATGATCCCCGCAAAACATTTCATGCATGCAATTTTTTATAACAATTACCCCAAGGTAGTATTTAAATTTAAATATTACAATCACATCCCTTGTTCCATAACATGTTATAGTAAGGCGATTTCTCAACCCTTACTTACATTAATACTTAATATTCACAAAACTTTTCTAATTTGCACACTTACACTCAATAGAGTTTTCAAAATTTTATAATTTAAAGGTCTATTTGGTCTTCTTGCAACACATTATGACAATATAGTTTGCTAGTTCATGAAAGGGTATGTTTATGACGTATGGTTTCAATGGTTTTAGGGTTCATTGTATGTTTTTGAGTATAGATTTAGGGCAAGAACGAATCTTTTTCTTTCCTGTATTCTTGGAGTGGCGTGGCTGGGGTCGAGGAGCTTCGTTCCATGGTTTGATGCAGGCGCCAAGTTTAGAAGGTAGAGATTTCTGTTTATAGGAAGCTGATACTGCATTACATGGCAAATCCGGCCCAGATGGAGTGTAGAAAACAATTCCGGCAGCTTCCTCATGGGGTTGTGGCTGGATGCGTTCTGGGCAGAGCTCTTAGGGCGATTCCGGGCCATTCAGGCTATTTCTTGAGTCTTTGATATGGCTGTGCTCCACAGGTTCTGCTAGATAACTCCCTTTCTATTTATTCATTTTGTATTCACTGGTATACAGTGGCGAATTTAGATGCGCAGTGTGCAGGGGGTTCGAATCCCCCAGTCTGTGTACTCATTCCAGGTGGAATTCTGCTTCAGCCTTCTATGGTGGCTGTGAACGCTTGCCTCAGGTATGTGGTGCTACACACAGGAGGCTTTTCTTCCACGCTTTTCTATTTTAAGATGCATGGCTATTTCTGTGTTCTAATTTGGGCTTCATGCAGAATTATCTGCTGCTGCAATGGTATGGCTCTGCTCGCTTTCTTTTTATTCAATTTGTATTCACTGCTATACAGTGGCGAATTTACATGCCCTCGCTTCTTCTTGCTCTTCATTGATAGGTAAAGGGTATGTAATCTGAACTCATCCACTTTGTGCATTAGCAATTTCGTGTGCAAGGTCAATGAAACTTAGGTACTTTCTGTTGTGGCTGCTCATTGTCTGCATGATCAGACATGAGAGTTAAAAAGAGGATGGGAAAATGCGGTGGCAGGGGGTTCAAATCCCCCGCTTTTTTTGTCCATTGTCTTTGCAGATGCTCAAGAAGCCTTCCATTTGACGCCTCCCAAACTGTTGCCCTGCTGCGCCATTGTATCAGGGAAGCTTGTGGTAGAAACTTCACTGCCCGCTAAGTTAGTTGCAGGAGCCGTCTCTGCTTTGGTGCCTGGAATAGTGGCAGCTGCTACTTTGAAGTCAATTGACATCGAAATCCCTTGCAATGGTTGTCAACGGGCCCTTAAGAATAGAGCCACATCAGCGTTTGACCCCATCTCCCCATGAGGTGGAGGGATGGGATCGCACTAGAGGGCATATCCCTCGGAATATTCCCCTATCTAATGGCTGGGAATTCACTAGAGCGCCCATCAACGATAATAGTAATGTATGTTGTTTATTATCGCAGATGGGCACTCTAGTGAATTCCCAGCCATTAGATAGGGGAATATTCTAAGGGATATGCCCTCTAGTGCGATCCCATGCGTACACGTCATTGCGGAATGGGGTCAAACGCTGATGTGGCTCTATTTTCAAGGGCCCGTTGACATCCATTGCCAAGAATTTCAATTTCATATTGACCTCAACATAGCAGCTGCACCTACTGGATGCACTAAAGCAGGAGCGGATGAAGCTTCTAAAAAAGTAGGCAGTCAGGTTTCTCCCACAAGCTTTCCTGCTACAGTAGCAAAGCAGCCCAAGAGTTTGCCAGCCGTGAATGCCGAGGCTTCTTCAGCACCTGCAAAGAGAATGGAGGAACAAACCGGGGGATTTGAACCCCTTTCTTCCATTTTCAAAGGCTGTAATGAAACTGAAAAATTAACCTTACGCCCCTACTCAAGATTTAATTGCCAGGAATCTGAGAGAAACCTAGAATAATCGGCCTGCATTAAGCTATCATCAGATATGAGCCTATCAGAGAACCAACAACACAAATGATATGTGTTGCAAGTCTTCGCAGTGCAACCCTCCTGCTGCTAGATCCTCCTATTGGCCTGCAGGTCCAATACTACATTAGTACACATTTATTTATTATAAAGTTGGTTATTAGTGGACCACCCATTTAATTACACTTAATTAACTATATGGATGCAAGACTAATCTCCCGGCGTAGGAAGAGGATGCTTCTTCCATCGTGGCCGTGGAGACAATGCCTATAATGCCTAGGATGATCACTCGTGCCTACACCTTTCGTCGCCCTTAGCATGGAGGATGGCGTCCTCCCCATAGTAGGCATTGACTAGAGGTGTTTTCCTATCAATGCATGAACTAAATGACCTCCTATCTCTCAATTTCATCTACTTCCATGGCGATGGAAGTAGACTTCTTAATCTACCTCGTACTCACCTCTACTTCGCATCTGCAAATAGAAGAGAAGTCAGCAATTTTGATGAACCATTTAGAAGCAGTGGGAACAGAGTCAAGCACAGTCATTCAGATATATACCTATTTCGACATTTTCCCAGCCAACTATCTGCATATTACACAGCAAGAAGCAGTCAATCCAGTTTCAAGCAGAGTCCAGCCAAGCGGAGTTCCCATCAGCCCTTGCCTTGCCACCAACTTTGGAGATTTCTATTTCGGCCCTTGCCTTATCCGCTCTGTTTCTATCCCTTATAGCTATGCCCATCTTCTGTTTTTCGAAACCCCAATCACATCCACCGATCTGTTGCAGCGGCACCATACCCGGATTCCTTTTTCTGGAGCTTCTAATTTTAGCATGCCACATTGAAAAGCGGTCTTTGGCTTCACTCACCCCCATATCTTCCGTAAATAGAAAGATGCAGCACCGCCATAGCTGGCTCTGTTCAGCTTCATTTTGGCCTCACGCTCTGTTTCCTTAATTATTACTGGTTGATAACGGGACACGCTAAATTTTTGGTCCATGCTCACGGCCCACGCAACCCACTCTATTAAGTCCATGCCCACGGCCAGGCCTCACGGCCCATGTCCACGCCACAGCCACGCTGCTCACGCTTCTTCTTCCCACAATCACGCCTCACCAGCCATACTAAGCACAATTTCATTATAATGGGAAAATTTTTAGTAAACTGGAATTTTTTTATTATGGGGGTTGTATAGACCTTATGCAGGGGTTGTATACACGTGTACAGTACCCTGTATTATAGACCTTATGCAGGGGTTGTATACACGTGCAGTACCCGTGTATCATACATACATGAATATTTAGAGAACATAATAACACGGTATCATATACCAACTTCCAAACACAATAGAGACCGAAGTATGTATGTCCCTAGTAACCTTCCCCCAGGTTCCTAACCCCTTTCCCTTTTCCTTCGCCTGCGAGGTCTAATCAACGCATCTGGGTTAGGAGTCAAGAGCTCACGCATATCCCAGCCTGATTCTTCCCACCATATGGGGTACCTAGTCATTAGAAAAAGTAATTCCACAAGATGATACTCACGGAAGAAGAGCGGATCCAACTCCAAAAAACCGTTGTACTCGTTGTAGTACACCCTAATAAGGCCATACATCTGTCCCTTAGAAATTTCATGAATGAACTCTGATATGTATGCATCCAGAGAGTGTGCTAAATATCCAAAGACGAAGAAGAGGCCTCAATTGTTTAGAGCATCTCGTCCAGAAAAGGAGGGGGTTCAAGCATTCCCCTCATTGCAAGTCTCCTATAACATTCATATGGATTAATGTCCATCAGTGGCTCATGACCACAATCAAATCGCTCCAGAATGAAGTTGATCAACTCCATTATAAGCTCCTTGGTGGGGCGTACAACCTCCACTCCAAGAAATGGTCAAATAGCTCATCCATTCCAAGCCGCCGCAATGCACGGGGCATGCTTGCAGTCCTTCTGAGTAGCCCAGGGAGGATTGGGTCCAATCATTTGCAAAAGCAAGCAAGGATCACCGACGGAGCAAGGAACACGTAGCGGAGTAGAGCAAGTAGCAAGATCAAGAGCAAGGAACAAGATCAAGTAGCAAGGAGCACGGGAATGAAGTAGCAAGGAACAAGGATCAAGATCAAGTAGCAAGAAGCAATGAACAAGGAAGATCAAGTAGCAAGAAGATCAAGGAACAAGGAAGATCAAGGAGCAAGAAGCAAGGATCAAGATTAAGTATCAAGGAACAAGATCAAGTAGCAAGATCAAGAGCAAGAAACAAGATCAAGTAGCAAGGAGCACGGAAATGAAGTAGCAAGGATTCCGAACAAGGATCAAGATCAACTGTAGCAAGAAGCAATGAACAAGGAAGATCAAGTAGCAAGAAGATCATGGAACAAGGAAGATCAAGTAGCAAGAAGATCAAGGAACAAGGAAGATGAAGGAGCAAGAAGCAAGGATCAAGATTAAGTAGCAAGGTGAAAAGTGAGAAGTGAAAGCAAGGTAAAAGAATTTATAACTACGAATCCAATAATGTTGAAGTATAATACCAATAATGTTGAAGTATAATACCAATAATGCTGAGGTATAATACCAATAATGCTGACGTATAATACCAATAATGCTGAAGTATTATACCAATAATTCTACAACGACTATAAAAGCAGCTCCATTCGGTGGTAGAAGTCATTCATCTCCCATAGCTTATAATATCTATGAGTATGAAGATCGGTTTGAGACCATTCTTTGCTCCATGAGCTACAATGATATTGTTGGTGCATACATAAAACAGTTAAGCTGGATCCTTACTTGCAATCTAAAGCTGATGGTCCTGAGTGTCATTGCCCTGGCCTTACTCGTGTTGTGATCCATCTTCTTTGGCTTCTTGAGCGCCATGCCTACGAGCTGAATGCGATCACATTAGCAGGGATTGAAGATGAGTGAATCATCGACTCTATAATGCCATCAATAATATGTGCATCTAAATTATATGTATGCCATCAATAATGTGTGCATCAGATGTAATGATGTGTATTAAACACCTATATGTAAGGATGTTAGTATAAGCATAATGAAAGCTAATTGATGTATCGACAATGTATTAATTGTCCAAAATGCTTTAAGTATTATAGCAAAAGAAATTACATACATAATTACCGAGAACATGACTGAGATTGAGAGCTTTTAGCTAATGCTATGTCCCCCCACATGTCAACAATGTATTTTGGAATCTGAACAGTCTTCGGTCTTTTGCCATTTGCATCCCATGCATAATGTATGGCATCTAACTTCTCATACCTTGATGGATCCGATGGATTGGGTCGCCAACGCTTAGTTAAGCAACCTCAGATAGTCACGACCAACGTGCATCCACCATGATACATAAATGTGACCATAATTGGTGGACTCGGATCTAGGATGGCATCTTCTTCTCAGAAAAGCCCAACCACGCTGGAGTTTCATCGCCTCCGTGTCGGACTAAAACAAACATACCTTTCGTAACATGTGCATGAGGATCAAACTCATCCATAGGCAACACCGACGCCATCCGCCGGCCCACAATACATAGGCAAAGGTCTTACAAGCACGTACCGGGCTTCATCGACCTCTCAAGTAAATGCAACTTGTAGCCTTGTACGCAACCAAAAGTTATCATTTTGAGGTCGCCCCGAGATACATCTTCCAAACACAAAAGAATCTCGCTCCAAAGAATCCATAGTTGCTTTGTACCGTCGTGCAAATACACTATCTTCTTGATTTTTTGCGTAAGGAATTCCATAATGCTATGTACTTGTTGATGTTGTCTCCGCCGGGGAGATCTTTCAATGTCTTCCTTGGAGGGATATTTTTTAGGCACCCCCAAGTGTAACGTTGGCTCACCATTTTCATCCTCCTTCCACATTCTTATTCCTTTTTCTGGAATCCACTCTTTATGGGTTGGCCGCATCTTATATTGCATAATGGGCCATTTCCCATCCATTTTAAATCGGAATAGCAATGGGTCGGTATGGCCTGTTAGATGTTGGCCTTTATCAGGGATATATCCCTTGACAAAGCCTTTCCAATCTGGAACTTCATCCACAAAATATGGAACAGGAGACTTTGCATTGCACTTGCTAAACAAGTAAAGCAACTCAGGCAAAGTTAGAGCATCCGATGAACTCTCACTGCTGACACTCTTCACATATGTATATTTCCTTTTCCTCTTGAATTGCTTCTCAACATCAGCTTCCAAGCACTCAACTTCTAAGTCATCCTGTTCGAGAGCAGCTCGAGCTTGTAAATGTTGTGAAACTGTCCCACCATCATGAAGCAAAACATCATGGGTCTCCCAGGTTACTAGACTGTTAGCTATAGGCCTCTCAGCACAAGCATGACATGACCTGATAGTTTGGTTTCCCGTTGGATCTATTATGTTACCCACTGAAAGCCCGGCCTTTGATACACCCAAGAACTCATCGTCTATAGCATCCTGAGGATCACTAAAGACTATATTCGCCTCCGAATATTTAGATCCAATGCAGGAGTGAAGAATGTAGCATGGCAAACCTAGTAGATCTGTTCTGGAGTAGTAGACTATCTCATCTTCAGGCTTAAACAACCTGAGACCAAGACGGGCAGCTAGATTCTCATGACCTCCAATCTCCTCTACTATCTTGTCTTCTTCATTTGTTGCTGTGTTGCTTGGTTCACCATAGTGAGCAAGTGGCCCGATGTCCGTGGCTCTTGGCGGATGGTGGACTACTAGATGAATCCTCTTCTGAAGAGGGCAAATTGAGGGATCTCGAACACGTATCTTCACTTGAGGGGCACTCATTTTATTTTACATCCCTCTTAGGCCACTGAATGAATGTGCCTACTGCTTCACCAATGTTATCTGCCCCTCCGCAGGGGACCGAAGTTTCGGCCGATGGGATCACCGGACTCCGTGACCTCAATTGCTACATTTGAAGGATCTATTTCCTTCCCATAAAGAGTGGTTCTATTCAAAATATATCCCCGGGCAACAATTGTCCTTCCGACGAATAGGTTGTACAGGGGAAAATTGAACCTGTTTCAACCAAGCAAGGCGACACTTTTTAGAACATATTAATTAGACGAAAAATAAGCAATAAATAAGCAAAAATGGCGCCATTTAGTACAAAAGACAGAATTTTGGTCTAAATTTGGAGCCAAATGGCGCCATTTGGTCGAAACGGTGAACACTTGGATGAAATGGCGCCTTCATCCAAGTGTTCACCGTTTCGACCAAATGGCGCCATTTGGCTCCAAATTTAGACCATTTCAACCTGCACCATTTTCAACCGAATGGCGCTATGGCGCCATTTAGACCAATACACCATTTTAAGTGTATTTGGAATAGAATGGCGCCCTGGCGCCATTTGACCCAAGTGGGTGCCATGAGGCGATTTAGCTTAGCTCCATCACAAAATCTACACGAGGTGCCTATGTTATGCATTCTTGCTCCCATTGCTGTATGTGTCAATAAGAGCAGGCATGCATAACATGGGCACCCCATGCCAACTTTGCAAGTGAAGCCAAGGTTCTGTGTCCTAGCAGTATGAAATTCAGCATTTGAACACGCTATACACCTACCAGAACATAATTCCTACAGAAATAGTGGACTTACTTGATATTAGATAGATCCATGGGGTATGTACTCGAGCAATAGATGGAACAGGAAAAAGAAGCTAATCCCAGCAGATGAATTCGCAGAGAACTGGAAAGCCGGGAAGAAAGCCAAGAATTACCCGGATTTCGTGGAGCCAAGAAGGAAGCGCCGACAAAGACGCATGCGCCTTTGCAAAGTTTCTCGCCTAGGGCGCCGAGAAAAGAAGCGCCTTTATGCGAAGCGGCAAAATGAAACGACACGGGCGGATTCGAAAAAGCAACCGCAGGTACCAAAAACGCCTCAAGGTTGTGGCATGGTCGCCTTAAGAGGGAGAACGACGACAAAGAGGGAGCTTTAAATGCAAAGTACAATTTTAAAAACGGACCATTCAATTTGGACAAGTAATGTACCAAATTTCAATTTACTGCAAGGGAATTTTAAAATTTTTGGAGGCAAATTTTCAAATTACGGGCGGGATTTTTGAATTTTATATTCAAATTTGGGCGGCCGGGCGGTAGGGCGGGAAATATTCGAATTTCAAAATTCAAATTTGGGCGGGCATGGGCGCCTGGACCGCCACGGGCATGGGCGGCATGGGCTGCCTCGGATCGTGGCGGCGGCGTGGGGCGGGTCATGGGCATGGGCGCCAGATGTTCCACGCCCTGGTTGGTCGCGGGTAGTGTACGCCAGACGGCCAGCCAAAGTTAGTTATGCCCCATTGTTTTTCCGGAGGACCTCATTTGTGCTTTCGGTTTACGATTCCAGCTCTCAGCGCCTCGACCTTAGCCGCCCGGCGCCCGGCTTTACTTCGCCCGGCGCTGGCGCCCAAATCCTCCGGCCCTTGTTTTGGCCTCTAGTTTCAATGTTTTACGGTGCCATTTCCCCGCGATTCGTCACCTCACGCCATCAAAGCTACACACACCAATTTCAGGGCCAAATTCAAAGGCCAAATGGAATTGACAATTACGGAGCTCCTCGAATGTGGAGACAAAGGCTAAGCGCCGCCAAGGCACCGCAGTATGTCATCTACTTGTAGTGCTTCCTTTGGCCGAAATGGCGCCGCCACACCATTTAGAATCTTGTAGCTGGATTTAGGGTCCTGTAGTTGACAAATGGCGCCATGGCGCCATTTGCTGTCTATTAGCTCACATTAGGGGCTTGTTGTTGGCAAATGGCGCCATTTGCTGTCCATTAGCTCACTTTAGGGGCTCGTTGTTGGCAAATGGCGCCATTGCGCTATTTGATGTCCATTAGCTCACATTAGGGGCTCGTTGTTGGCAAATGGCGCCATCGCGCCATTTGATGTCCATTAGCTCACATTAGGGTCCTGTAGTTGACAAATGGTGCCATGACGCCATTTGCTGTCTATTAGCTCACATTAGGGGCTTGTTGTTGGCAAATGGCGCCATGGCGCCATATGCTGTCCATTAGCTCACATTAGGGGCTTGTTGTTGGCAAATGGCGCCATCGCACCATTTGATGTCCATTAGCTTACATTAGGGTCCTGTAGTTGACAAATGGCGCCATGGCGCCATTTGCTGTCTATTAGCTCACATTAGGGGCTTGTTGTTGGCAAATGGCGCCATGGTGCCATTTGCTGTCCATTAGCTCACTTTAGGGGCTCGTTGTTGGCAAATGGCGCCATCGCGCCATTTGATGTCCATTAGCTCACATTAGGGGCTTGTTGTTGGCAAATGGTGCCATCGCGCCATTTGATGTCCATTAGCTTACATTAGGGTCCTGTAGTTGACAAATGATGCCATTTGACCATTAACTTACATTCCTAGGATGGGTCCTATGACACAATCAAGTGGCCGAAAGTGAAGTGGTGTTCTCATTGAGCTTTGTAAAACATTGAGTACAATTGGATCCCTCACTAGGGATAGATAAATTTGGAAATATGAACTTTAAATGCTCCGAAAACTAGACAATCATCGAGAGCATGATGAAACTGAAGAATACAACATAAAAAATGGTTAATCCGCACTAGTCGATGCAAAGGTGAGAAGACCCGGTGACTGCTCCACATCGGGAAGAAGAACCATGCCTTTTTAGGTTTCTGAGGAAATCCAAGCAAATAGTTGAAGCAGACCCCGCACTATGGCACTAAAAGCCCTGAAACAATCCTCGCGAATCAAGGCTGAAAGAAAAATAACCCACAATGAGTCGGATGTCATAGGGCAAGAAGACTCGAGGCTCCGGGGCCACCCGAAAGAAAAACAACAACCACCAATCGGGAACCGTCCGCGGAATGACCATCGCGGGAAAAAACAACCGATTAGTGCTGCCTCGGAGGCTACAGCGCCACGCCGAGAAAAAACAATAAATATGATCTCGGAGGCAACAGCGCCACGCCGAGAGAAAACATGAATAATAAATATTGACTCAGAGGCTACAAAGCCACACCGAGAGAAAACATGAATGAATAAAATAAAATACTAGTGCCATGCCGAGAAAGAGTGAAACAACCGATTAGTGCTGCCTCGGAGGTTACGTTGCCACGCCGAGAAAAAATAAAAAAGAGTTATGCCTCATAAGCTATAGTGCCATGCCGAGAAAGAGTAAACTAATAAGTATGTCTCAGAGGTTACAAAGCCACGCTGAGGAAAAAAAGAATGCAAATCTAAAGGACATAGAAAATAAAAAGAAATGACGAACACGATCAAATGCCAATAACCATCAAGGCAGGGAGGGTGAGGGAAAATGATAGGATAGAGAAGAAGAAGAAATATAGCACAAGAGTAAATACGATATCAAGCTAAAGAAGGGAGGGGGGGCGGGAAACTTGTGGAGCCAAAGAGGAAAAATGAATGGAGCTCAAGAGAACGCCGATGAACGAAAACGAAAAAGAGGCGAAATAAATAGGAGATGCGAGGAAGGGCGTCCCCATCCAAGGAATGTCGGTTCTATTGCTATCGCAATAGAACCGTGGCATTCCTAGGATGGGTCCTATGACACAATCAAGTGGCCGATAGAAGAGGAATCTATCTCACCAGAAAGGAGCAAACTAGAATGACTAGGAAAAATATGAGAAAAAATGAACCAAATGGAGGAATGAGCAAAATAGGACAAGACAATGGAATAAAAAGCTAAGCAAGGCAAAACATAGCAACTGGGGTAATCATAGACACTAACAAGGCCAAAAGAACTAAGGCGAAGAAAGAGGGGAGATGAACAAATGGAGACATGATCAAAAAGGAACATAAGGATTAAGGTGATGCAAGGGAAGGAAAAGAAAGGACAAACAAGAAACTAGAGCAAAATGATAAATAGGAAAAAGGAACCATGGGATGGAAAAGGATAATGACGAAGGAGAAAGAACAAAGAAAGAACTGAGAAAATATGGAGCAAAAAAGAACAAATGAAAACGAACCAAAAATGAACTAGACGAGAAACTGGCACAAAATTCCATAATGCAAAAGTATATAACTAGAACGAACAAAAAATGGACTAAATAAAAACTAACGAGAAACTAAGATCAATTGACAAAGGAAACCCCAAAAAGAATACAAAGGTGCAAATAAAGCCATGGACAATAGGATCAGAGGGGCTAAATTCACGCAAACATGATGGGCCGAGTGAACCAAGGGAGTCAATGGGATCAAAGGGGTAAAGCAAAAAGTGAAGGAAATAAGGCAAATAGAAGCAGAGGAATAAGAGGCACTATACAAAGGAGTTAATGGGGTCAAAGAGGATAGGTGAAGCCAAATAAGTGATGGAACCATGACATACTAAGGAAGGAAGTAATATAGACACCCAAGGAAAGAAAAGGCACAAAGAAATTAATAGGGTCAAAGAGGATAGCCGAGGCACAAGGAGTGATGGAACAATGAGATACTAAAGCAAAATGAAACTGGAGGAAGTAACATGAATAGTTTGAGGAAAGAAAAGGCGCAATGGGATTAATGGGGTGAAAGAGGATTGTCAAGGCAAGAGAAATGAGGGAACAATGAGATACTAAGGCAAAAAACATTTTGGTACAAACAAAGGAATGGGGGGCAAGAAGCCAATTAGAAGAAGGAAACAAAATAGGACAATCAGGAATGATAAGAAAATGATGCTGGCCGGCAAAGTAATAAAGGTAAGGAACGGTGGCAAGAGAGAAGGTCAAGTTGTAATCTGCAAGTGTGGAATAGAGCAACAAAGTTTAAGGAGAACTAAAATGCACCAAACACATGTGTGAAAGACTAAAGAGTTAAAATGACGCAAAAAGGGAACTGAACAAATGCAACACCAGAAACCATGGAGAAAAAGAATAACTAACAGACTAGAAAGAAGCAAAAGAACTACACGAGAATATGAGTCTAACTGACAAAGGAACTACCAAAGAGGGCGTATAAAAGAACATAGAAAGCGACAAGACGAACTTGAACCAAACATTGGCAAACAAATCAAATTGAGCAAGAAAGCTAAAGGGAGACATGGCCAGTGAGACAGAACGTCGCAAATACATTGAATGAATAATGACAAAGTAGACTGAGTATAAGCCCATGGGAGCCAATTTTCATGAGATAAGAACACAAAAAACAAAAAACTACGAAGCATATCTAGTAACCAACCATAGAAACAAGGAGCACTAAAGAATAATGGGATCTGAATAGAGAAGAGAGATGCCAACACGAGAATAAAGTGAATGCAACGAAGATGGGCTTCATGAATGAATTATGACGCCAAAGTACTATGCTTGAATCGACTAAAACATATGCAACAAAATATATGCAACGAATCAAAGGAGCCCTGTAAGTGAGTACCATGAGCAACCCGTGCAAGAGTGCGCCAACACATAAAGGGTGGGTACCACGATCAACCCGTGCAAGAGTGCAGCATGAAAAGGGGACCAAACACCATGAACAAGATGAAATATAGTAAAAGGAACAAAAACGAACTGCACAAAGATACTGCATATTAAGCGAAGATACCAGACAGATAGCGTGCCAAGTGAACAAATGTCAACTAGTTCAACTATGCGCAATGTAAAGTGCATCACAACTGGATGAAGGAAAACAAATAGAACAAAAGCAAGAAAAAAGGGGCAAACACGACGAACCAAGATAAAAGAACTACCATGAAAATAACAAAGACAATAAAGGCTAACAAGATCAATGGATCAAAAGAACAAATTGGTCCAAAAAAGGAATTGAAAGAAACGAATGGAACTAAATAGATGGACAATGGGTGCAAACAAGACAAATCAAGCCACATAGACCAATGAAAGAACGAAGTGTTTGGGAGTCATACAAGAGAGTAACAAGGACGGACAACAAACTAAGTGAGAACTGAAGATAGAGAAAGAGGGCAAACCATCTTTATACAAGAAATATGAAAGAAAAGGAGGGCCTCAACAAAGATGAAAAAAGTCAAACGATGTCCAAGAATTGAACAAACCTAACAACCAAAAAACTAAGATAGCAAAAAATAAACAAGATACACACGAAGGGAGAAAACCAAGCATATAAGGGGACATGATAACCAGATCAAAGACCAAAAAAGACGTTGAGCAATATGAATACCAACATGAGAAATGATGCCATCCTGAAGCAAAAAGCAAAATCAGGCTACTAACAAGATGTGTAGAATCATCCAAAAGCATGAATAAAGGGGGAATTAATGGCGAATAAGAAGAAAAGCGGCGAAAAAAGGAAAATTTTACACTAAGAAAAATACAATCGCCCAAGAATTTCGACCATATGCTTTGTAAAATCATGCCAGATCAACCCAGGACCAAACTTATAACTTGCACCCCAACAGAAGAATCTTTACAAAAGATTGTCAAAATTGGAGATAAGGAATGTCAAAACCATGACCAATCTTACGAGGGGTAACCACCTTAAAACTCAACAAGGGGCGAAGTGCAAGAATATATAGATAAACGATAAGCCCCAAAAGTAAAGAGGGACTGGAGAAAATGAATGACTATGATGGTTAAAGCAAATTGACATCAATGATGCAATCATGGATATGAGAATAATGTAAAAGCATGCCCGAAAGAAACGAATAATTGCAATAACCAAGAACCTAGAAGCTTGGAATCATGCAATGCACAAAATTCCCAATTCCTTGAGCTAGAGGGTGCCCACATTACAAATGGATACAACAAACAACAGAGGGTGCAGAATATAGCTTTTACAGAGATAATAATGAGAACTAAGGGAGACATACATAAGGAGCGGCTTAATCGAGCCAACATACATAACAAGAAAGCACAACACAGATAAATTGTGGCTAAAGAGCACCCTACTAACAACAATGCAACACATGAATCTTAAGAAACCGAGTGTATACACATACATATAAAGCTCAAGGCACGTACCCATGAAACTTCCCCGAAGCTAACAGATGTCGAAGAGGAGAAACTGCCTCTGCAAGGCTGGAACTAGGCGGCTATCGTTTCAAGGGTCGATTAGCATGCATGGAGTCGACGGGCCCATGTGCTCAACCAGGTGCAGCGTCATCGGTGTAAGTCTAAATCGAAGATAATAGTGAATTGTAATGGTACTGAGAGTGTCCGGTCGATCATAACGAAACATCTAACATAACATACAAAGATCAGTAACATAGATGCAATGAAAATCAATTCCTAAGATGGGTCTTATGATACAATCAAGTGGCCAAAACGACGCTACAAAACTCCAATTGGACGAGGAGGAAACGAACCAGGGAGCACCCGACAATAAGAATGGAAATATCTCAACAACAGGACAAGAATCGTTAGAAAGAACCTGTATTTCATGCTCAAGTCCCCATGATAGAAGTATAAAGCCAGAGAAACATCTTGTCGTGCTCGAAGGGGGACACGAACCCCAGTATGTATCACGACAAAATAAAGCCACCAACCCCGTGCATAGTGATCATGTTCAACTCACGATGTTACAAAGAATACCATGCAAACTCGTATTAAAAAAGGCGATACAAACCTACGTTAGTAAATAATGAAGAAAAATATGTGTTTGTAAGAAGGGTCCTATGATAGTCCACGTGGCCAAAAACCTAACCAAACAGTATGCAACGAAGTAGCCTAATGCATGCATGACTATACAAAGTAGCCTAACGCATGCGTGACTATACAGAAGCAAGATGGAATCGAAAAAACCGAATAAGAACCACTAGAAAGTACATGCATAAGAGACGGATCAAAAAACAATGCTTGATAAAACCAAAGCCATCCTTTTGAAATAAATCAAACAATGTTTGTACGAGGGAACAAAATTATAAGAAAACAGGTAATGTCATACTGGAAACTAGAGCCTAGAGCAAACGGATGAGAAAGTCAACGTAATAACCACTACCTATACTACAACCAGAGGGTACTGCAGAGAAGAAACTAGACGTAATAATAAGGATGCCAAGGTGGATTTGGAAGGTAAAAACCAAACCAAAATAATGCTTAAGGGTTTTTTTAAAAACTATAGGAGAATGTGAGCACCCGAAAACTGGGGGCTCACCCATCGAAATCTATGGCATGCTGTGGGCCGACTACTATGAGATCCGAGATCTCCTGGATGGCTGCCACGTCGCCCTATGATGCAGGCTAGGCAGGTGAGGTCAACAAAACCACAGAAGGCGGTGACAGATCGAAAACGGAAGGCTGTAAGACGGCCAGTTGCAGAAGAGAAGCAAGCCAGAGATAAGACAAGGATGAAGAATACAAGGCGGTGGATTGAACTAGGTAGATTAAAGGTCACCGATCTAACAAAAACTGGAATGAAAAAGGAATACTCCAGCCAGCAACGACCCAGCTATAAGGTATAATGAATTTACCACAGCAATCAAACAAAAGGGAAGGAATCAAACCTGGCAACCATGAATCAGAGCCCAAACGCCTCCAAGGGCGGCATTTATCAGCCGGATCTTCAAACTGGCACGGCAAACCCAACAAATCCATTGCTGGGGTTTAAAAAATTCCACGACCCAGAAGACAAACAAATCCATCGATGGAGCACCCAACCTGGTACCGAGCCCCCGAAACGCCCAAATCGATCTGCAAGAATGTTCCAGAAATGAATCAACCAAAAAAGATGAACAAAATTCAACCTGTGATGGAAGGCAAAGTCGGCAAAGCCAAAACTATCCAAGAAACCCAGGTCGGATCTAGATCAGACATCCTGGCCAGAACCTGCAAACCAAACAAAAGGAAAAAAAAAGAACCGCTCGAACCAACAGACGCCATGATAGAAGCTCCAACAGGCTTAAGCTGATGGAAGATGATTGTGGAGGGAATAGAAGAAACTTGTGGAGCCAAAGAGGAAAAATGAATGGAGCTCAAGAGAACGCCGATGAACGAAAACAAAAAGAGGCGAAATAAATAGGAGATGCGAGGAAGGGCGTCCCCATCCAAGGAATGTCGGTTCTATTGCTATCGCAATAGAACCGTGGCATTAGGGGCTTGTTGTTGGCAAATGGCGCATGCGAACTGCTTCCATGTGCTTATGCACTGAACTCAGATGCAACCATTTGCTTAGTCGTCTGGTCTGTCTACTTGTTTCAGTCAGAGTTATTGATGCCTCTGTTACTGATGCCTCTTTGTTGCAGCTATTTTACGTCCAGAAACACAATTTCAATCCGACCAGACTATCATGCTGACAGATAGGAACTGGTGCATGGAAATAATGCGGGTGAGCCCCTCCACTGCTACAGGCTCAAAAGGAGACTGCAGAAGAGAGCTCTGCCTGCTGATAAAGGAGACGGCCACAGAATCACCCGGAATTTACCAGCCGGGTGTCTTGGTTAACATGAAGCTGGCTAGCAAGAGCGGTCGCTAAGATTGGATCCGGGTGGTCTGTGAAGACACTATGCAGCAGAGAATAATAGTCTACTATGTGGACTGGAAGTTTTATGATCCCACAATAATGTCTGCTAGTATCGCAAATATAGCTGGTTCGGCAAGAAAGCAAGGCTGGGCGCTGCCATCATACAACAGCTTTGAAGAAGCTGACATCAAAGGTCCACAAGAAATCTTGAGGGGTTTTATGATTCTTCGCAATCGTTTGAACGAGTCGAAAAACTCGGCTTCATTCGTTGTCAAGCCATTAGCCCAGCAGAAACTACCCGCCATTGTGGACACGGCCTGGCTGAAAACAGTTAGCAGGAAGAAGACAAGACAAACTAAGGAGGCAGCTGCAGCTGCAGCCGAAAAAGACTCCTCATCTTCTACTGAGGATGTTGTCCAGGAAACTGAGCAAGGAAAGGCGGCGGACAAGGGGAAAGTCAAGAGAAAGGATCACGAAGATCCTGATAAGGAAAAGAAGGAAAAGAAAGAAAAGAAAAAGGAAAAGAAGGGAAAGAAAGAAAAAGGAAAAGAAAGAAAAGGAAAAGAAAGAAAAGGGAAGGGACGGGAAAGGGCAGAAGGAAGGAAAGGCGGGACAGGAAAAGGACGGAGAGGAAAGGGAACCAGAGGAAATGGAAGGGAAAAAAAAAAGAAGAAGAAGCACGTGGCTAGAGACCTCCGAGAAGGAGAGGACACCTAAAAAAAAAGGAGACAGACTTCGGACTCCCCAAATTCCGGCTGAAGTCCAAGACGGAATGAGAGAAGCGATGAAAGCAGCCGTAGTGGTGGTGTTCCTCCAAGCCCATCACATATCCAAGATTCTGCGGGCACACCGGCCAAAAGGGTCACCATTCAGAAGCCAGAGCCAAAGAAGCTTACATTAAGCATAGCTCAGGGTTCCTGCAAATCTTAAGGTGGAAAGATCAGAAGAGGAGAAGACGGCAGAGAACACGTTACAGAAGATCATTGATCACCGCCATCTTTTTCCTCTGGGCATCACATTTATAAAACGAATAAACGTGTTCAAATTTATATCAAGGGCCCAAATCTGACATCTAGGCCAAGAAATATGGAGCACGTCAAGACCTTAGTGGAATCCTTTCAAAGAGACCCACATCCGGTGTTCACTCCTGCGGACGTGATTCCATTCAATCCCCTCACAAAGAGACTACAACCTTGGAAAACTGAGGATGACCTCATGGGGATGCACTATTACATAGTGAATGGCAATCATTCTGTTATGGCCGCTCAGCTTGTATGTAAAAGACTCGGCACAGTGAAGTCCCAAGAACAAATGGCAAAGATTTATGAGTATCGGAATTGCCGAAGTCTTGTTCTGCACGGTGGACGAGCAAGAGTGCCTCGCAGCCTCGGTTGAAGTCAATGATATTGCTGCCAAGACTATCTTTAAGGAGCCTTTCATTGATAAAATAACCCACCTGCGGCAACAATATGCTCTTTGCGGGAAGCCTGATCCATCGGGACGCGGGCAATCTCTACCATACAAGGTACATGGTGTTTTAATTTTCTGCAAGATTAGCAAATGGCGCCGTGGCGCCATTTCCTCAGCAAATGGCGCCACAGCGCCATTTCATAATCATTTGCATTCAATACTAACTTCTTGTTGTTTCCAGCGTTATCTACCATGCGTGGTAAGCACCCGAAAGATTTCAGCCATTGGGTCTTCATGCCAGAGGATATTTTTCAGCTATTCATGTCCCTATGGAACTTGTGGAAATCTTGCAAGCTAACAGATAATAAGGGACAGACTATTACCTGTAACTGGGCAAAAGAGTGTGACTACTTCAGTCAGACCTACCTGAGGTGCATGAGGGGTGTCGACTATGAAGACTGTTGGATTTTGTTCCAGGAGATGCTGGATGGAAAGACCTACGTGAAGGTCACCACTGATTATACAGATAAGCACTTCTTCAAGACAAGGGCAAAGACACTACGATCTATATCGTTCTTGAAGAAGGAGATTTTTGAATATGTGAAGGATAATTTTCCGAGGAAGTTTAAATCCTTCATCGATCTCAAGATCGCCGCATGGGCTTCGAGGACAAATGACACGATTTCCATGGCCACCTTGCATAGTAAGTGGGTTGAAGTTGGAGTGACCAAGGAAGGAGTTTTCTGTAACGTGCCACCCGCCTTTGGCAAGATTTATTACGCTAATGCCGCCTTGCGAGAGAGGATAATCAAGACTTCCGCTAGGCGGTTGAACTAACCGACGCCAGGGGCAAGTTGTTTGCACTCCCGTCGCATCAAAGATCCTTGATAGCCCTAGACACTAGAGGCATAACTCCAATGTGGGACAAAACCACACTATCTAATTTCTTTGATACGCTTGTAAAGAACACCACCGATTCTTTTGGATAGTGGTCTTTGCAAGGCCGAGCATAACTTTTTGATTTCATCTCAGTGTTGGATAATCTGATTCCGCATCCGAGTTTTATTGGCATGTATGAGGACGAATACAAGAATCCCCCTACCCCAGGAGTTCAGGAGGTCCATGCACTAGTGTACGCCACAAAAATTCAGGTCACTGCAGGTCATCCTGTCGATGAAATTGACCTCAGATTCCCCTTCAACGATCATCCTCAAGAACTGCCACCAGTTCCTGTGCCTAACGAAGAAGACGAAGAGGGGGAGACCGAGGCTATGGCAGGGAAGCTCTGCAACAGCAGATTCAGGTACAGCTGGCAAGGCTTGCCAGGGGACATAATCATGAGAAACCAGCTGGGGCCTGCCACATGCTCCTACCTCGTGCAGAAAATGGTACCGCCAGGAACATGGGTGTTTGATTACTTCTCCTGTGGTTCTTTTGGCCGGGCTTCATTGATGAATAAGAGACTTTGCATTGTGTTCGAAAGTGACCCGGTTAAGCAGGAGTGCCTAAGGGGGATTCTTGATAGGCTTGACCGCCTCCTGAATCCTATACTTGCAGCACTTCCTGTGACAGAGAGACAAGGTGCTGTTGTTGAAGAAGATGTAGATCCACCAAATCCAGAGATGCCTGAAGCTCCACCCGATGTGGACTATGATGTGATCAGGGACACACAATTCAATCTGAACGTTCTTGATGATCCCAATTTCACTGCCACAGCGTTCGAGAGCTTTCAGGGAGATCCTATGGCTGCTTCTTCTAGCCATGGCCCTGGCGATGCGGAAGCTGATCCTAATGTGGAACCTGATCCTGATGCGGAACCCTGAATTTTGTGTGATTATAATGTAAATTGTACAATAATACTTTTGTAAACAGACTCTCCCTTTCGAGTCCTTGCCTGTTGTGGCAAATTTTTTGATATGCAAATCTATGAATTTGGAAATTTTAACTAATATTGTGATGTTATGTTTCTTTAGCTTCTTTATATGCACCGTTAGTATTTTTAATGGCGCCAATAAATGACACTTTAGAGGCATATTTTTTCTAAATGGCGCCATAATTGCTTACAAATTTGGCATAAAATGAACTAAAAGGGATTTTCGTTCCTAATTGGAATCACGAAATTTCTCATTTTAATGAAATTGTGCTTTACTCACGCCCACGCCCACAGAGCTACGCTGCACCCACGCTTGCTCACGCTCATGGCCACGCTTCTTGCTCAAGATCCACGCTCTGCAAACATATTGTCACACATAGCCACACTCTTTTATGGCTGATCACGGGGGAAGTTTTTTTGGTGTTTATATTTTTGAAGACCCCCTAGTTGTTTTTAAGTAAACTTTTGGGCAAGATTTAACCCGTAATATAAGGGGATGGTCTTTATGTTTTTTTGGCCCAAGTTCCTATGATCCATGTTCTGCATTAACATTCCTTTGGATCTTATTCGTCATCAACGCATTCATGAAGATCTTTCGGCGACAAAACCAACCATTACCATTACTATCATTTTCGCCCCTAAAATTTTTGGCACCATGTTGTAATTGTCAGACTTGTCTTATAAAAGTCTGTACATGTTTTTGTGCTAAAATCTTTTAGGGGGTGGCAGTGTTAAACCACCTAGTGGTTAACATTGTACACATGTTAGGTGTCAGTGGTCGCAGACTGACACTTGGCATGATTAGGTTAACTTAAGTGTATGGCTTAGATTTAGCTAGATGTAGGGCTCAGATTTGCGGTCTTCACTATATTAGACCGGAGCCTCTTCAGATGTACTCAGGTTTATCTCAAATTTGGAGAGCCTCATTTGGCCACGTTCCCTTCATTCTTTGTACATATTTCCTTGTCTTGTTCTTGTTTTATGATCATGAGCATGGCAGCTTTGTAGCATCCGCCAGTCATAGACTGCTGCAGGGTGCATGCCAATTAACAGAGACAGCGGAGCCGGGGAGCATGGCCGAGCTAGAAGATTCTGGGCTAAGTTGCTCCATTACATTGAGAATATTGTGGCTTGTATAATTCTTCTGGATTCATGTTCATAATGGATAATGGAAATATTAGAATGGTTCAAATGTCAAGCAAAGGAAGATTCAAATTTTCACCAATATCATGAATCTAGAATTACATGAGATTGACAAGATCTCGAGTTGTCAGAAGGGTCAACTCAGCAGGCTCGTCACAAGAAGCCATATGTCCACTTTTTGGACCTCTTTTTGACAATAGAGTATATGGTATTCCATTCTAACACGTTGTAAGGGAAGAAATCACTGTCTCTTGCAAGAAAACAAGATATGGGATTGTGGACTTAACTTCAAGAGCTTGAATAAAAAAGGTTTTTCTGAACACACTACAAAATTCTCTCATGCTTCTACCAACATGTGATGTTCCAGCATAATATACGATACGAATGCGTATATTATATTGCCATGCCACTCGTACATGTCACCTTGATGACATGTACTTGGAAACCATAAAGGGTTGCACCCTGGGGGGCAACCTCTTATGTTGCACATATCTATAAACATATGCATTTAACCCCTTTGCCACATGGCAAAACCCCATATGTCCTTTTAACCCTAACCCTAAAAGGTCATGTAAAACGAACAAAAAGGAAAACCCTAAACCTTTTCCATTTTCGCATTTCAGCTTCCTTGAGCCATTCCGGCCAAGCCAAGCTGCTGATTCACATTGCCAGATGCCGCCAAGCCGTCTTTGTACAACGGATCCTCAAGATTCAGTCGCCTTCAACCCAAACAAAGGCATGGACGCGTTTCGAGGTGCAGGAGCAAGCCAGGGATCAGGTAAACGGTGATTCTGTTGTGCAATGTCGACTTTTAGTCCGACAATGAGTTGGGTTAGCATGTTAGATTAGCCTCAGCAGCCTTATAGATTCTAAGATCACAAGTCCTAACAAAGGAACCTAACCATGTATATTTACGTAGATAGATTAGATGTGACTCTGTATTTCAGTTCTATGTGATGATGTTCTATTCTATGCGACTCTCGTATTGAGAAGGGGGGGTAGAGACCCTAAAAGCTTTAATAGTTGATGTATCTAGATCCCATCTAGATAGCCTCATTAATTCCCAATTAACGTGGCCTGTGCATAAGAGCCTGCCTGCAGATCGGTAGATAAGGAGGACATGTCCCATTACAAATTGATCCCTCTGGTGTGTAAAGCCTACAAGGGATCTTAGCGGGTTAGGCGTAATGGCTTGCCACTGCGTGTGGGCAAGGCATGGCTGGACACCTCTTGGGTGATGTGTCATTTTCAATGAGGTTCAAGTCGTGGACGGGCAGTGGCCCTCTAGCCGCTTGTGGTGGGCATGCATACCTCTGGAGGGAGTGATCTCCTCCTGCCTCATCGGGACTAAGGAGATGAAACCCAGGAGTAGCCCCCTTGTCTATGCACCCGACAGGCTACGGTCAAGTCCCAAGACTTATCAACCTATTCTGCAAAGTACGCACAGGAGGGGCGGATGGAGAGGACTACCCAACAGCCATGTTCGTATGCCAGGCCAAGCTATTGCCATGAATTCTTTCTGCCATGACTTCTGGAGACCCAAGCCGTCAGTCCAATTCCCCTGACTCTGAGCCTTGGGTAGGATCTCCCCCATGTTGATGTTGTTGATGCTCTTACATGTGTATGCTATGGTGAGCCACCCTTCGAGGTGGAGTTATTTATATTTGATGTCATGTGCTCATGTTTATTTATGCCTCCACAGCTAGGATGTTCTCGAGGGAAGACGAGATAAATGACACATCCATTCTTCCTCATCGATTCCTTGCCAAGGGATTGGTGTCAGGTGGACGGCCTCTATCAGCTTGGTTGCCAGAGGGATGAACTCCGACTTCGGATACGATGGGAGCATCATAGACAAAGTGGGGGACGTCACAGTGGTATCAGAGCTATGATCTTGGTAGACCAAGATTGAGCACTGATTAATTCCCTGATAGGACTAACAGTAGACCTTCAGTCTTGGGGATGACAACCCAAGCATGAACCTTGAAAATTGGAAAAAAAAAAAAAAATCCATCTTAGAACAATAAGCTAAGCTAGTATTAATTAGAAAAAGAAAAATTAAAAACATTAGAGACCTGAAAATTTTGGCCATTAGGGAGTAACCCCTCACAGAGTGCGCCAGGACCCTTAGCTAAATTTTAGCTTGAGCCTCTCCTGCACTTTGTGAGTGTTTGACCATTATTGACCGAGAAAGATGCATAATTAGAGTAATCTATTAGCATAGGCCAGCTTAGAATTTCCATTTTAGCCATGAAAACATGTTATAACACTAAGACACTGTCCAAAAAACCTAAAATAGAGCCGAAAAGGAGCAACCCCTCACAGAGTGCGCCAGGGCCCCAAGCTAAAATTTAGAATGGGCCTCTCGTGCACTGTGTGAGTGCTAGCAGTACTTTTTGTCTAGAACCTAATGTCTTAATCCAGCAAACACTAATGCTTTAAATAATGGTATAACATGAAAATTGCAGGTCGAAACCTAAAACTCAAGGGTTCTTCATTCTCACCATACTCCTCCAGCTTGCTGCTCTCTGACCAAAAATCAAATTTTTGGCGCTTGGAAGGCGATTGCAGTATTTCAAAACATGGCCTGCACCAAACAGACAGCTCGAGTGGTTATGGAGGATAGATTGACAAGCCAAACAGAAGGCGAGAGAGGCTAGAGCGAGCCAGAAATGAAGAGACCCCAAAGCCAAACCCAAACCCGGCCCCATCAAACCCAGAGAACCAGGAGGAGAACGAACAAAATCAGGATCAACAAAAGTGACCTAATAGATCCCCATCCCTCACAGAGTGTGCCAGGACCCCAAGTTAAAATTTAATTCCGCCCTCTCACGCATTGTGTGAGTGTTTGACCACTGATCTATGCCTAGAAAAGTCCAAAACAAAAAACTAAGGGCATAGCCCGGCTTAACTCTGCGATTTAAGCAGGATTCTGCCCGTATACCAAAATTTTAGAGATCTAGAAACCAAACAGGAGCCCACCCCTTACAAAGTGCGTTTAGACTCTTAGTTAAAGTTTAACTCGGCCGGCCCAAATTAAATAGCCACAACTCACCCAAACTACCTCTAAATTGGATGAAATTTGTTGCAATAGGATCATTAGGAAGTCCTTTAGATATCATAACCTTAGACTACCTATCAAATATCTAGTTAGACCTTGAAGTGATAGACATATCCAAACCCTAAAAATTCCACAAATTAAGGTTCTGCCTATAATAACCACGACCCTCATTTGCATCCCATAGTCTCACTCCTCACTCCACAACAATTTTCCTCCTCACAGAGGCGCTTACATATCTATTTGTTGACCCCATCCATATCAGCATCATGGCCACTTCTTCATTCAGGCGATGGTACAGCGCCACTACTCATGTGGAAGAGGCCGACATCAATTCTGTCTTTGTTGTCTTCTAGAAGGCAATTGACATTGATACTACCATAAATGTCACACCGTTCTACACCAAGACATAGAGAGTTCCAAGCCAAGATAGGCCCTTCATTGGTGAAGCCTCCCCTATGCATAGGTTACTTTGCACCTAGAACAACCCTTCGAGCCGCACTGAGCGATGTTCCAAACATCAAAGTCTACTTAGAAAATAGAGCTGGTCGCATGCCTGATTATATGACCATATCCATAAACAGGAAGAGATACTTCTCTTACATAGCTACTGTAGCCATCTTCTTGTCCCATAGAGCCCAAACTCAAATAGGAGAACCCTCCATTCAGTTAATGAACATAGAACCCACTGCCTCCATGGCAGAAGAGCAGCTGCTCTTGGAGTACGAAGGGTCAGAATATGAGGAGGAGGAAGAAGGCAGACAAGGCTACGACGTCGAAGACCTCATCGACATCGACCCTACCCAAGAACGACAGCAAACAGAACAAGATCTTCAGGGCTTCGATGAAGACTTGAGGATGACAAGGACAACTCCCCAGCTTAGGTTAGACATCACCAGTCTAACCCTGCTCATCATCGAAGGCCAAGAGTACCTCCTGCTGCATGACATAAAGAACCTCCCAGAGTAGACCGAGGATATAGGATGGATGAGCTCCTACACCTCCTGCGTTAACAGCCCGAGCTCGATGAATTCATCGACGGGGAAACTCAAGACTTCCCTATCGGAAGGGAAGCCCACACCTATACCGGGCAATCATCATCCGACATCGAAGCCTACAACAATATTCGGCAGATGATGACACAACATGATCTGCCCTCGGAAGAATTCATCACCATCCAGGAACGGATGGGCATTTGGGGCAAGACGACAAGCGCACTCCTGCCCAACTCTTCATCAGGCGCGCCAACTGGGGTCAACAGAAACGGGGTCAACTTGACCTCCTTCAGGTCCATATTCACAGATTACAGGGACCTGACAGCAGTACCAGCGGGCGAGTACGCCGACAGGTACAGGACCGGCATCAGAACCAGAGAAGAGGTAGGAGAAGGAGGACATAACACAGCCCTCAGATTTAATCTTCCGCTTTTCACCGGCAGAATGATAGCAGTGATGCATCGGCAGTTCAGCCCACGGGGAGAAGGTGTGCTCATACTCGTTGCCCTTTCGGGATTTGGTAGACATGCTCGGATGCCTCAAAACATCGGCCATATCATACTAGTTAAGAGGAAAATAGCCCTGAGCACCTTCGACTTTGCAATTCCATACAGAAGTCAGGGCAGATTAGCTGTCACTGCGGCCTATATGTCGGATCGAAGAGTGGAAGATTTGGTAACGATATTGCAGGGTGGTATGCCCACCAATATTCTCAGGAACTTGGGATGTACGGTTGGTACAGCCCAAGTGAAGAAGTTCTTGGAAGACCACCCAGCATATCGAAGATTCCAAGAATCGACTAAAATTTTCTCTCTATTAATCATTGTAATAATATATGAATATATTTGTTGGCATTATGAATGTCCCCACCACTATATCATCAAACAACCAATGCAACAACAAATAAAAGTTAATCATGAGAGTGCAATCTAATATGCATGTAGCTAGAGGACCCAGGAACGTAGAGCAAAATCGACACCCTTAGGAAGAGCAAACTCCCGCAAGACAATTTCAATCAAAGAACCTATTATAAGAGTTCGAGTCATCAACCCCAGAAGAGGAGATATCCCAGACGAGATCGGATATCCAGAAGATAAGAGCTTTACTGGCAGAAAGGGCAGCAATTGCACCAAACTAGAACATCCAGCTACCTCAAATATCTGTTGACAGAACATATAAGGTAAGGAAGAGAAACCGAAGAAGGAGATCCCCCAGCATAGATTCCTCCAACACTAGTTCTGACTCCGACTCAGAATTGGAAGAGCAGGATAACAATTGGCAGGACCGTCGGGAAGGTCCAAATCGTTCTGGCCGACTATCAGAAGAAAGTCGACTCCGCACTGAGCAATGTGTGGAAAGCCTAAGTTAGAACAGTTCGCATGAAAGATAAGGACAAGGGCAGAGTAGCAACAGCCAACCTCAAGGGAGAGGCCAGAATTTGGTGGAAAGGCTATGCTAATGCCCATGGGTTAAGCAGGGATAGCTGTAGATTCAAGAAGTTCTCCAAGGCATTTAAGCATCATTACATGCCGAGGGAATACAAGTGCCATATGATGCAGCAGTTTTATAGCTTGGAGCAGGGCAATAAGATGGTGCAGAAATACACTGAAGAATTTATGAGGTTGAGGCTCCATGTGCCAAAGTTGAGTGAAAATGCAATAGAAGTATATATTGAGTGCTTGAATGAGAGCTATCAACCCCAGAACAATGTTAGAAGCAAAGTCCAAGGCCGTGAGCTTATGAGGAACAGGTCCCCAAAGCAGTGGACAAAATCAACAGTACTATCAGGACAAGGGAAAAGCTACTTGAAGCTATAGTCCAAGAGCAACAAGTCTGGCAACTGCTAGACCTCAGTACAATGCAAACTATGGAAAGCAAGGGAATGTAAATTTTCAAGAAGTAGGTCAGCTTCAGGGACAAGAGCAAGCATGTGGTTCAAACTACTCCAAAGCAGTGAAGCAGTTCTTGCAGTCTATCCCAAAGGAGAAGAGACAAGAATATATAGAAAAGCAGTTGTGCTTTAGGTGCTTCCAACTGGGACATCAGACACACAACTGTCCTTTTGTGATGAATGCGGCACTAGCAGAGCTAGGAGGATGGGAGACACCACTGGAGAACAATCATGAAGATGCTTGCAACTACATCCAGGGTGAGTACCACATCTTTGCTGTCATTGCCTCCAAGAACGTCGAGAGTCAATATCAGGTCATATCAACAATAGGGAAAGTCAAAGACAAGTCCTTCATAGTGTTGATAGACAGGGGGAGCACCCCAAGGATGGTAGAGTTGTTGAAGCTGAAGCCTTTGAAGTGCAAGCCCAGGCCTGTTGTGTTGGCAAGTGAAGCAATCTGACACATAACAGAAAAGAGGATCAACTTCGACATAGACTTGCCAGATATCAACATTGGAATGGGAGCAGAAGTCATGAACATCGGCAAATATGACTTGATCATAGGCATAGAATACCTTAGCCCGGCTGGGGCTGTGATTGATTGTGGGAAGCGGAAAGTCATCTTAACGGTGCCAAATGGCAAAGTCATTGAGATAACAGGTAAAGAAGTCACCCTAATCATGCAATGCATGTCTAGTAAGAAGTTACTTAGATGCATAAAGAAGGAGCAAGTGGCCTATATCTTTAAGCTCGAAGTTGAGGAGCCAGAAACAAAGAAAGACAAGGAGTCCAAAGCATTGAACAAGCTGCCCAAGCCAATAGCCAAGCTCGTGAAGGAATTCTATGATTTGTTCCTAGATGAGATCAAGCAACTTCCACCTTACAGGGGAATCGAGTGTGAAATAGCACTTGAACCACAGCAAGTAAGGCACCTTACAGAATGTCACCTCAAGAGTTGACGAAATTGAAGAAGCAATTATAGGAGTTGCTAGACCTAGGGTTTATAAGACTTAGTGTCTCCCCATGTCACACCCTATAGAAAGTAGGACGGATTATGCTACCTAGAACTTTCAGAGTTCCCCTCAACCATGACTTCCCAGAACTCCCCACGCACAACCGTTACTGATTCCCAGGATCAGCTTGAAGCCCAGATTCACAAGTTCTATCACAAGAAGTCAATACTGTAAGCAGTATTGCTCAGAGAGGAGTAAAAAATGCTCCAAGAACGGAACACAAGACAGCACTGAATTATGGAGTAACTCGGAACAGCCCGGATTGATCCACAATCAATTCGAAATGAACTGAAACACTAAGAAACAGAAGATCAAGAAGAAAGGAAGAGCAAGACGCTCTAATTGCTTCGCTCCATTTACAGAACTGCGAACTCTGAAATCGTCTCCAATTCCTTTTACAAGGCCACTAAGGCCAAGAATAGGTGGAAAAAGGCTTATGGGCCTTTTTCTGAACTAAAATCGAGCATCCTATGCTCAGGTCCGGTCTATTTTATCTGATTCGGCCGCCTATATCAGGTCTATTCTTATCTGATCCAGCCGCCTATATCAGGCCGCGACGCTTCCTCTTCGAGTTTCCCTTTTAAACTTCTTAACCAATGGGGTGATGCCACATCAACCCCATAAATCAATGGTTAAATGGTTTTTTAAGAGCCGTTTTATAATTTATTTAAATCTCAACTTAGTATACAAAACAAATGCCATTAAAAAACCCATACGCCGCCACTAGACGATAACTGCTCTTTGGAATGTTCCTAGGTCACCCGGTGGAACATCCAAGGAAAACTCCCGGTCCCATGGCCTGCAAGCACGACTTGCCCTTGGACCGTAACAATTCCCTCCCCTTCCTTAGGACCTTGTCCTCAAGGTCTAGAGTTTCGAATGAGGAAAACGTTGCACAAACTCATCCGCCTCCCAAGCGGCATCTGCGGGAGATTGGCCTGACCAGATATTCACGAATATCTCTATTGTGCAACTGTCGAACACGAGTATCTAGAATCCGTTCGGGTGTCACAGCGGAGCTTAATACTAGCAGTATGCTCTCAAGACTAACAACATTGTCCGTATCTAGTATAGCTCGCTTAAGCTGGCTTACATGAAATACAGGATGGATCCTAATATCCTGCGGTAACGCCAACTCATATGTTGTGGTACCTAACCTTTTAACAAGTTTAAAAGGTCCAGCATACCTCGGGGTTAACTTAGGCACGCGCCCTTTAACCAACAGGTTTAAGGGTGTTGATTCGTAATGATGAAGGATACACAATCATTAAGAACACATAGCCTCCTCATAGGCAACATCACGTATATGCTTATTAGCATAAGCCTGAGCATGATCTTGCGCTCTTCGCAAGTTTTGTCAACATTGAAGTAAAATTGCATTCATGTCATCCAACATATTCACGGCGGCATCCGTCTTTAGATACTTATGCATACCAGCATAAATTCTAGGGTTTCGCCCTATCATAGCAACAAAGGGAGTCATCTTGATCCACATATGATGGCTGTTGTTATACGCAAACTCTAGGTAAGGCAAATACTCCTCCCAATGGCTTTGGCATTCATGGACAAAACTTCTCAACATATGTTCCAGGATCATGTTGATTCTCTCAATTTGGCCATCCGTTTGTGGGTGGTTACCACTACGCATTCTTAATCGTATCTTAAGACCTTTCATAAGGTCCTTCCAAAAATGACCTGTAAACTTGGTATCCCTATCACTTATGATAGACAAAGGCAAACCAAAAATAGGAAAAACATATCTCATATATGCAGTTGCTACATCTGGACCAGTAGCATCTTTAAGGCCACAAATTTGGCGTACTTAGTTAAGCAATCAACAATCACCCCTGAGTGGTTTGTCTTATGGTTTTAGGCAAAGCGACTATAGAGTCCATACTGATACACTCCCATCTTTGCAATGGTATAGGTATAGGTTGTAATAGTCCCGATGGTCAGCTTTAGCAGCTTGACACGTCAAACAATGTGAAACCAAGCCCCGGACTTGTTCCTTCATGTCTGGCCAATAGTAGTAGCGCTTGACCAACTCATAGGTCTTCCACTCCCCTCCATGCCCAGTTTGTGGGGTTTCATGATGGTCACGCAATATCAATTCTCGAAGATTTGCATGCAATGGAACATAAATCCTTGATTTATAAAAGTACAACCCATCTTGTTCAGTCCACCAATCCCCAGATTTGGTTACTGCGAGTTGTTGCTTATCTTCTTGATATGCGTCTTTAATCCTTTGGAAGAGAACATTCTCCCCTACCATTAAAGTATTCAAATGCTTGATCCTGGATATGGCATTCGCAACTGGATTATTCTTTCCAAGGGTATGCTCAATACTAAAATGGAACTCATGCAAAAAGTCAAGCCACCTAGCTTGCCTAGGGCTAATCTCCGCTTGGCTTTGCAAAAACCTCAGAGGCTTGTGATCAGTATATACCACAAACTTGCATGTCTCTTTACTCGTACCACATCCCAAGTAGTGCCGCCACGTCTTCAATGCATGAACTATAGCCAATAGTTGTTGGTCGTATATCGCATAATTCCGCTCCGCTTGATTAAGCTTACGGCTTTCATATGCAATAACACGACCATGTTGCATAAGCACAGCTCCCAGAGCTTGTCCACAAGCATCTGTGTATACCTCAAATGACTCATTGAGGTCAGTACTGGACTATTCATCAAAAGACTTTTGATCCGTTCAAAGGCCTCCTGTTGGGCTCGACCCCACATACTCTTGATCTTTTCTCAAAAGATCAGTGAGCAAGGCTACTACCTTAGAAAACTTAGGCACAAATTTTCGATAGTAGGTAGCCAACCCAAGAAAAATTCTCAACTCATGAACATTCTCAGGTTGAACCCATTCTTGTACTGCTCGTAACTTGCTAGGGTCTGGAGACACTCCCTCCCCCGGCAAGATGTGACCCAAATAAGCAACCCTTTGCTTGAGGAAATCACACTTAGAGATTTTGGCATACAACTTATTCGACCGCAACACTTTAAGCACTTGCTCTAGATGCTGAAAGTGTTCTTCCAATGAGTTCGAGTAAACAAGTATGTCATCTAAGAATACTTTAACTGATTTGTCTAAGTATGCAGTGAATACTCGGTTCATTAATCTCATGAACGTAGCCGGCGCATTGGTGAGACCAAACGGCCCAGGGGGGTTCACATAGTTTTAGCCATACAATATATGTAAACGGTTTATTTTGGGCTTGAAGCATACATATACTCTTACCTAGGGCCTGGGGGATTCACATTTGTTGGGCGTACAGAACATGTGAGTTCAACTATAGGGGGTTTTTTCGACCACTTTACGTAGGCATACTTACCATTAGGGGGTTTTTTCACCACTATTTGGGGTAAACTATATACTTTAGGGGTTAAATTAGCTCTCATAAGCCAGTATACTAGGGGGTTTTTTGCCACCCCTTGAACGCAGATGGCATATCCCCTTTGTTATAAGTGAATCCCCCGGGACCTAGGGGGTTTTTTGGGTGACTCTGATACAATATGTGGCTGAAATGGGGGTTTTGAGAAGATTTCTAAGGTGTATATAAGGGGGTTTTTGGCAATCCCTTGCATCCACATGAGGTATCCCCTATATGATAGGTGCACCCCCGGGCAAACGGCATGATTAAGAACTTATAATAACCTTGATGAGTTCGAAAAGCAGTCTTTGGTTCACCACCCTCACGGATCTTAATTTGATGATATTCACTTCTTAAATCAATCTTGGTGAACCAGGTTGCACCACGCAGGCGATCTAAGATATCGTCAATCTATGGTAAAAGATATCTATCCTTAATTGTTGCTTTATTAAGAGCACGATAATCTATGCACATGCGCATAGTTTTATCTTTTTTTTTAACTAGTAGCACTGGAACTGCAAAAGGAGACTTATTTGGATGGATAACCCCTTCTCAAGCAATTCCTTAACTTGCTTTCTAACTTCCTCTAACTTAAGAGGACGCAAGCGGTAAGGTGCTCTTGCCATTGCTTTAATTCCAGGCTCAAGGTCAATCTCATGCTCCACTCCTCTTGATGGAGGTGGCCCTATAGGCAACTCCTCGGGAAATACGATGTAGCATACTTAGAACCACTACTCTGATGTAGATGTAGGCTAACTCCACATTCTTATTTACATAAGATGGTTTTCTTTAATATCAAAAAGCCACTTTTATAGCTTCTAATAAACATTATACAACTAATATGAGTATTCAAAACCCCATTGTAATGGACCCATGCTCGAGTGGATCTTGGTGTCGCGTTCTCGATACATCGGCATAAATGGGTAGAAGCAACTACTTATAAATGTCTAGACGATTTTGCCCAGTTGATTAAGGGCATGCCGGTTAAGAACGTTACATTTGATATCAGAGCAGGGCTTGAGTTCGAGTTTCCATGGGAGCAAGTATGAATCGGAATACCGTTGGACAGTAGTTTATGACTTGGTCTTGGACACCATGGGATGGTGTGATCTATGGTTTGTGATGCTCGAGGATGAGCATAGTTCTATGGTTTGTGATGCTCGAGGATGAGCATGTAACGGATCTATGGAGAATGCTCGAATGGCGTCACATTCCAGAGACATCGGCATAAATGGGTAGAAGCGACTACTCATAAACATCTAGATGGTTTTGCCCAGTTGATTAAGGGCATCTCAGTTAGGAACGTTACATTTCCAAAGGTTGCATGCACAATATCCATGGGTCCCACAATGCCTTAGCCTATGTTGGAGAAAAGCATATCTTCACAAAACGTGAGAAAGAGAAACGTGCATGGTAAGCTATCCAGATTCTCTATAACAATTTTTGGAAGAACCAAATCAAATGAAGTTTCGTAGGATCATTGCAAATCTCGGCGACCATATCCAATTCATAGAATTAAAATTTGACATATATATTAGGAAAATTATGGGTTTAAGTTCTAGGGAGTCAGTTGGACCAATTTTAAGCCATAGATCAGGGATGGTCCCAAGACAACTCTAGTGTTATTAAGCTAATGTTGTTTATACCCGACGACAAGCTGTAAGAAATAATATAAAATAAATGTTACATTGCCGAGAGAAACAAAAATGTCAAGAGAGTGAGAAGCAAGGAGCATAAACAAAAAAGCAAAGCAAAAGCATCTTAACTGTATGTAGCTTAGGTGAGCCTTCAACGGGGCACTTAGATGAACAATACACCTCCAAAACATTCGTTGTCACTGAGAAACGAAAATTGGTTGGGACCCAAGCACTATGGGAGGAGGGAGGGCCATAACGCACCAATGGTGATAGGTGCACAAATGGGGGGTAGTGGCAAACAAGGGCATAAAGCTGGTCTCTCCACACCACCCTTCCAGAAATACCAAGATTGCTATTTACAGAACTCGAACTAATTAGGGATCTCACCAAGCAAGTAATTTTGGTTAAAATGTACAGCCCATCCTCTCAATTCCCCTATTATAGAAATTCAAGTAAAGATCTTAAAGTCATTTGTTGATGACTTTCTTAATGCACACAAAACTTTTGATTGACATACATTTATGTACAAAAACACATAACAGTGCATTATGTACAAAGAAACAATCATGCCCACAAAACAATCAAATTGTCTCAACCTTCATTGGATGTAGATAACAAATACGAATCCACTTATCAAAATTGACCGAACCAATCAAGATCTGGATGGGGCTGACCTGGGGTACGTCTACCACTGAAGCAAAAATGACAATATGAGAAACAATTTCACCCGGCATTGCTCTACCTTATCATATTTACTTTCAACGACAAATCTTGCATCAGGTGGTATGTCTCTGTCAACATATTAAGAACATATTTGCAATATGTAGAATCATCCAGCCCTCATACAAACAGATGATTTAGAATGTTTTAGGTACAGATCAACACAACCGTTTCGCTCCCCTATTAATTGTTAGAGCTGTGCACAATGATTCAATAATAGTGAACTTCAGTTATTTTTTATAATTATAGCAAATGGGTTTCCAAAAATGCATAAAAACTTACGAAAATCCGTATTAGGAATTCCCATTGTTGCTCACTCCCTAGCAAAGTACTTCAGGCTCAATTTTTAGGTCCTATATGTATAACATGTACACATCGATTCCCAAAAAACCCTACTTTTCTTACGCAACGTAAACCCATCACCAGATCCACATCTCACAAATGTACGGACGCTCTACATGTGATTTACTAAACCAAAAGAAGCAACTTAACAATCTCTTCGACAACACAATAGCTTATTGGTTGCTTGGAAAGGAAGATCGAACACTACAAATATGAACACAATAAAAAATAGATGTTGCCATCAACTTGGCTTACGTTATGAAAGCATTTTTGTCCATTCCAATCTATCTGAAAAAAATTCTAACCATTACGGTAATGGCAAGCACAAACCTAAGTGACTCCCACCAACTTCTCCACTTTCAAAACCTCTCTCCAGCCTATACTACAAACAGAGAGATCAGAAAATCCAAAAAATAGATAATTATAATAACAAATGTAGCACCTAGAATTGGCATGATGCTAACCATCCTAGCAGCCTTCTTGCAAGACCATTTCAAAATAAGGACCAGGCATAGCAGGAAAAAATTAAAATGAAAAGAAAGTTCAGTCTTTGTGGGTTCAGACTTCAGTTTCGCAAGTGAAGCGTATGTCTGTCAGATGTTTAGCTTGGCTATGCTATATTTACATGCTCAACATGTACTTGTTTGCTTCAAGGTCAATGCATTAATCAAAGACAAATCTGTTAGGGAAAACTCCTGCACCTACACCTGGCATTAAGTTCGTTGCCCCAAGTGCAGATACTTGAGGCATCTCATATCTGCAGGTAAGCGGAGAATTTGTTAACTCGTAGTTTAACATTTTAGGAAGTTAGAAACTTTCCCATCACATCTCAGTCCCGTCGGTTTATAGTGGCAACCCTTAACGGTTTTTATTGAAAGAGCAGGATTTATATGTTGGATGTATGGTTACTTGATTGGCCAAGCTTTTAGTTTTGCTTGGAAAGGAAGCTTGATGATGGTTAAAGCCTTTTATTCAAGAAAACTCCATTTTGTATCTTCAGGCTTCTCCAAATATCAGACAGGTCAAAAATCTTGACAAAACATTTTGTTCTCAATCTGGTTCATTCACATATTTGCATTCTTGCACAGGAACTTCTTTCTCTGATCATTTGGTTGGTTTGTATGCAGGATGCACAAGAGCTCTGCTGTTTGGATGCATCAAAGCTCCAGGTCTTGGTTCCGGAGCAATGCACATGTGTACTATGGGAATTGGAATGTTGCTCATATCTTGACATTTGCTGGCACTTGGGCTCAGACTTATTACATGCCATATGCTTCTTTGCTTCACATATATGGGATTCACGTGCATGTCAATTGAGGCGATCATAGGATGTTTTGGCATTGAAACCAGATGTTGATGCAGCTTCAAGGGATAATAGTGCAAGTGCACCTGCCCATTTGGAATTGAAGTAAGCAAGTTCATTGAGAAATTCCTTAATAATGTATGTGCATGTGCAAGTAGTGCAATTCAATATATCTAAGTATCTCTAATTCTTTTTGACATTATCATAATCTGTCTCAAGAATTTTGCCAAAGAAGGTGACTGTAAAAGTGGTAACCAGCAGTTTCTTGATTTTGTTGGCGTTTTGGAGCAAATATCAATGCTTATCTTCAATTGGGAGCCAAAGCCATCTGCTCCAACTCATGCTCAATGCTGGTGATTCTTGCTTGTTGTAAATTCTGTGTCCCTACAAGTAGAATAAGTTTATATGAATGCTTCTTATAACGTGTGCCTGAGTGAACACCAAGAAGCTGAGGGATATGATCTTGGGCATGAATCTAGCCAATTCTAAGAGTAAATGTTCCGTAAAGGAAATTTCGTTCATATGCAGAATTCATAAATCATGCATAAGATCGTAACGGAACGCACAAGCTCTACACCACACACGTGTTGATTTTGCTTAGAAGCTAGAATTGCAGGAATTGTTGAGGGGGAAAAGGCAAGCCTGCTAAAGATTTTGAACGGAAGAGGGAGAAATTACTTAAAAATGCAATGATTCACCATTAAAATGTGACAATTTCCTGACCACACTACTCTACTCCAAAATACACTAATAGCAAAAACAAAGTGTAGGGACATGGAACTAACACATTAACAAAACAAACTAATTGATTTATCTTTATCACAAGAAGTAAAACTTGCTCTTACCACGAAGAGTAAAACTTGCGCTACTTGCTTTAAATCATCAATAATCTTATGTAATACATCTGATAAGAATAAGGCTTAAAAAGGCCTATCAGAACTGCTTACTCAACAAGCAATTGTCTTGTGGGCGTCAAGCAAAACACCTGGCGAGGGATTGGGGTGGCTAAATGATTCCACTTGTTTTGGCCAAGATCAAAACAAGAGAAACCTTTTGTCCCTTCGTAACAATAATCAAAATATAGCCTACTCTCAACCATTAATATTCGTTGAACAGAGGAAATTAAGAATGGCACTTGTATGGACATGGAAAGTCTCCATTCTTGCGTGGTAGCATTGAGGATCCGAAGTGAAAAATGCTTTATGTGCTGTTGGAATTGGGGATCATACTCGACCAAAAAGATAACCTTATTCCATTCAAAAACCCAAGGTATGTGATCCCATCCGAAAACCGAAGGGATGCGAAAGGGCCAAGTGCTAAGAATGTCAACCATTGGGGTGTACAAGGAAGAGACATGGTTTGAGGCAGGATCAAAGCTATAAAGGCCATGGTTAAGGAGGACATACAATAAACCCTTGACAAGTACAGCACTCCTAAGATGTGGATAAACCCAGTCAGGGTGATGGATTGGTTTCCACAATTTGGTAGCAGAATCAAAGAGATGAAGAATTTGGTAGTCAGGGAGATGGAGCGGCCGGGGGTTGCATAAGATTAAGAATCCAGCACCACCTTCTTTGGGAAGCAAACATACCTCACGGAACCAGCATGCTGGACTTGAATCTGCAGCCTTCCTTTTTCGAACCAAAGTCTTTCCACATGATGCCGGATTTGAACCTGCAGCCTTCCTTTCCCGAACCAGAGTCTCCTCAGATGATGCCGGATCTGGAACATAGGGCGGATTTGGAATATAGGTGCACTGCTCCAGTAAAAAGTTGCATACTGTCAGCTGGATATCTATTCCGATCGTTCGTTGAAAGAAAAGCAACCCACCTGCAGCGGCCTTGAGTTCACAGTCACCACAATCGGGCTGCCATGGTCCTGGCAGCGGCTGCCATGAATCTGTGGCGTGATCAAAACGATTGAGCTGATTATGAGTTTGCGATAGGAGGAATTCTGTGGCGTCATCAAAACGATTGAGCTGATCTTTAGTTTGAGATAGGAGGAACGGCGCATTCGATTTCATGACACATAATTGATCTAGAACTGGCAAACGTGAAAGAATATAGCGTCGTAAGATGTCCCTTGGCAGATGGCTCCATACCGCTCCGTCCATTTTTGTTGCCCTCAAGCCAAAAGCTACCTAATCGGTGGAGTCCGAGTGACAAAAGGCTTAAAGATTTAATTTGGAGTTCGCGTGACAAAAGAATAGAAAGAAAATAGGTATGCCTAAAGGCATACCTATTCTTGCCATTGTTAGTATCATTTCGTGGCCAAGGAAAAAGGTTCAGGTGTGATTTTTCATAGCAATGCCTTTGTCATTTATGAGGAAGTTAACCTCCTCCTTGAGGGGGTTAATGCGCCGAGAGGGTTATTTTGCATGACCCCCGAGAGAAGAGTAAATAACATCTCCAATAAAGAACTAGTGATGAAAGCCAGGGTTTATCAGTCATCAATACAATTGTGAAGTTGTGAACATATGTACATCAGTTTGCAAATTTTAACATTTGGAAGAGGCATAAATAGCAGAAACAAGTTTTTCATCTTGCGCGTGGCTGGTTTTTATGGTCGATTTGGAAGAGAACAAGACTATTTATCTTTAAGAGCATGGATGCTGCAGATGAGATTCTTCTTCAGTGGACACAGAATAAAATTGTTATGGCTTATAATTACTCTTCCATTGATCAAGAGAAGAAAGTACTGATTTGGCATACTTGCTTTCAGATTCATTCTTATGCATAGACAGATGGTTGTACTCAGTCAGATCAGTTTGTTCGCTTCCATCTTTGCATTTTATCTTGCTATAATTTTGACTGGTAAGTAAAACTTGTCGTCCTTCAAAAAAATAATAATAATAAAATATTTTTTCCCCTTAGACAATTCGTCCTTTTTCCTTTATCTTATCTTATCTTTAGGCTTGAGTTTTTTTTTTTTTTTTTTTTTAACTTTTTTTAAGAGATGTGAATTTTTTAAGAATCGATTTCTTTTTTTTTTAGAAAATACAACGCAATGTGAATCTGCAGCAAGAATCCTACCTCTGCAAGGCCATGCATGGCTTAGGTTAAAAAAGTTAAATCAATTAATGTCAGAGTTCTTACCGGCTAAATGTTGAATACAAACAATCCGCCCATTTTGAGTTCAAGTTTGATCTTCCTAAAAAATTTAGGTCGAAGCTGCTGGTGGAAGGAATGGTTTTGATTGTAATATTTAGTTGTTGTAGACAGTAATTCTGGCTTTTGTGTCCTTCAACCGCAACATAGTGGCAGACAGATCAAACCCTTTACATGTGGTATGGATGATGAAGCCAGTTCTAGTCAGTATATACGTGCTGCACTTCATAATACTTTGCAACTCATGGAATGCAAATCAAGATATGCTTTCAAGGTGTGTAATATTTGTTTACGTAGTGTTCTATTATTGTTTGTAATTTTAGCATTTGCATTCTTTTATGGCAGAATTAATTCCAATAAAGTAATTATAACAACGAGATGCATGGACGAGCCTAGTTAAAATGCATTTGCTGTCTTTGCACATGACGTGTCTCTCTAACGTTACTCATTTGTTTGAGATGCAAAATCTCTTTGATTGTAAAAGAGATTTGACTGTTACAATTGCCTAAAGTTCTTTCAATGGAGGTCTGCAACCTGGCCAATGCATATTTGTTGTGGGAAGTAGATTTTCTGTGAACTGGCTAGACTGCCATACTACTTGATCTTTGTTTATTTTATGTTCTTTTACAATTATTTTATGCTCGCCAGTGGTTAATTCTGCTCTTTTGATTAGAACAAATAAGTAACAAAGTGTTTGATGTGTTGTTGGGGCCACCATACAAGACAATAACCTATCATGGTAAGAATGGACAAGATGCTCAAAAAATTGCTTCCAAGCTTACCCATCTATTTTCCAGTCTGCATTTTTTATTATTTGAATTTTAGTCTTATAGATTCAGAGCAGGCTGATCTTGGAGCTGGAAGCAGGATTCCAATGGTAATATACTATTATGTCACATAACATAGAATGATAGAATCTTTGCTTATGAAGAACAACATGGAATTGAATTCCTTGGATGCCGTCAGTTGAGTAAATGCTTCACAAAGAGTGTATTCCCATGCTTTCTATAATAACGTGTGTATTCTATATCATCACAAAGCTTGTGATAAAACTTGTGGCCTGGACTTGACAACTTCCAAGGTATGTACTTGGCAACTTCCAAAGTACGTGGTAGTTTGTATTCATAATATTATATACAGGTTGCATGGGATGTCCATTACGAATAGCAAATTTACCCTGTGTTTTAAACAAAAAGTGGCATTAAGGTGTCTTTAGATAAAATGTTCAAGCCCTAGAGCTTCTTCAGAGGGTACGTAATGCGGGAAGGGGACCGAGAAGAACACTTCGTCAACGAGTCAACGCAACATCCCGGTCGGTGAATCTTCTCTTGCGGTCGCCCTCACTAAACCGACCTGAATCTGAACTACGATTAGGACTCTACTCCAAGCTAAGAAGATTGGCTCTGCTCTACACGGATTAGCATGTGATTCTCTGGCACAACCCAAAATGGCAGTGGCTAGGGTGCAGTGGCTAGGGTGTAGCGTTGGCCATACGGATTTGCAGGGATTATTCTGCCACAAGCTAAATTGACGGTGCATTTAAGCCGTGGATATTTTCCTCTCATAATATTCATAAAGATTTGGTGCAGACTTTATGGTAAGCTCATTCAATCGATAGTGCCCAACCTGTGATTCAAGAATAGATACAAGATGCATGAATTTTTCCCGGCTTTATGAGCAAAGGATAAGATGAAATGTTCAAGCGCCACAATATTGTTCTTAGTACCCATAGCTTATGCTATGTAGTATGTAGTAACTTTATATAAGAAGAGAAGGAACAGAAATACGCATAGATATATGGTATCTGATGAATGAAAGTGTGCTTTATAGAATCTTGGGTGTTTAAATGAGTGCAAGTTACTCTGGGTTGCTTTAGTGAAAGCCAAATTACATTATGGGCCTGCTATGCCTTTTATTTTATTGTTTTTGAAGGATGAACTTTAATTAACAATATTCAAAGTACATAAAGGCCGGCATAGGAGAACACTCACCCAGGTTAACATACTCAGACGATAGCTCAAATATTGTACAAACACACTTTTCATACCTCTTACTGGATGAATACACCCTGACTATTGTGATGCTCCCGACCAAATATACGTCGCTCGGCCGTACGTCTTGTAGGAAATCCCCCATCCAGCGCTCCGACTGCATGGGCCCTCCGTCTATCCTGCACTCCATGGTGTCCCTAGTGCAGGAAGTGGACACGAAAGTGTCTTGCGCGCCCTTCCCTTATGGGCTCTTATAACAGTGGAAGCATAAACAAATGTCAGCACTAACAACAACAATATATCTAACTCGAAGGGTAGCACATCCGTACATCCATAGATACAACAGAGATATCAATATGCCATATCCTACCCAGGCTCAGAGTCATAGGGAGGTAGACTGACAGCTGGGCCTCAAGATAGAGCAGACCGAGATGTAACAATGACGGGGCTGGCTATAGACAATGGCTAAGGTTGACCACTCCATCTGCCCCTCCTATGCATACTATGTAGACGGGCTAATCGGGCACTGGCATGACCATACCCTGCTGGATACGCAATCTCATGGCATCACCCATCGAGACTACTCCAGGTTACATCTCCCCGGTCCGATGAGTCAGGAAGAGTTGCTTCTCCCCTTTCAGAGGTCTAGTGGCTCCACAGGCAGCTAGAGAATCGTGGCGACACACGAATCGTACCCGATTGAACCCCCCAAAACAAGAGCCAGGCCGACACCTGCAACTTTTGAGAGGCAGGGCGATACCATTGCCCCAGGAGGTGTCAGACCCATACCCGGCCCACTTGAAGTGACCAACTATAGGCCTAGCCTGCTATGGGTCCCCAGTAACCGCGCTCAGCAGGGACCTCCCTCCACTTTGCCACTAGCCCCGTTGTGTGGTGCTAAGTCACTTCATAGCCCCTGTAGCCGGGTGGGTTACTATGTACAGGCCGCATATAATAGGAACTAAGGGGTCTAAACTAGGAGCACCATCTAAATAATGGCATTTAGGTGTCTACCCCCCTTCCCAAAACAAGAGGAGCAAGCATGATCAACCAAAATCATACATCAACATAACATGATCAATAATGAAGACATCTAATCCTAATCACATACATCTAACTTACAGTAGGGTTCATTGATTAGGGTTTCAGACCTAGACTGAGGATTATAGGAAGGCTCTACTCACAAGACAAGTTACTAGGTCATCTAGAATCCTAGGTTCCAGATGATCTACCTATGAAGCTACTATGAATACCTGCTCCGGACGAACTTCCTCCAACTCCTGGGGTGTCCATCTCTTGACGATGCGATTCCTCCTCCTTCTAATGAGTGTATTGCCTTGGGGCTATCGATCTGAGCTATGTTACAATGAACGGTGTCCGAAACGGAGTTCCAGGCGAAGAGGCAAGTGGAGCCAAAAGTGGCCTAGGGTTAGGGTTAGGGTACTTATAAGTTAGTGTTCCCTGTTACTGCCATGTGGCTCCAATGGAGTGCTTCCATGTGGCAGGTGCCCAATAGGTTAAGGCCATGTGGAAATGGCCTTACGCCTAAGGTTGGCTAAGTTATGTAAATAACTTAGTCATGCTCCCTTTTGCCACTAACTATGGTAGACAAGGCTATAATGATAGACTTGTATGGTGACGGGCCTAGGAATATACGTATTTATGGCGTATATTTTCCAAGAACGTCACAACTATCCACAACATGAAGTGTCCTTTCCCAAATAGCATATTTGACCTGTTCTTTCCGAGTGGATGCCAGGGTGTTTTTTAGTGGCCCCGGCGGGCCAGTTGGCCACACATTCACATATTTCGTAAAATAGCCGGCCACGCCAGAGTAGGATGCATTCTCACCATGACCAAAGGGTGGTGGCCAGTTCAAAACACTAACTTATTAAATTCACTCCATAAGTAGCCAATTTGATATTTGCCAAATCTCTGAACCCCTAAGGCGTGGCCATTCCAAAATATTATACGGGTTAACGGCTTGTTGTGGTGGCCATTTAAACCATGGAATAATTTTATAATTCTAGGGTTATGGCCAAACTCTATATTGGCCAAGTGTAGGGACATAATTTCGCCACTTCTAGGGGGTTAAAGTCTTTTTGAGTTTAGCCCTAAAATTCTAAAGGCATTTCTAATAATATAGTATTTTTTTTTTCTTATGTTCAAATTTATTTTCAATCGATTTGCATTTTGCATCCCAAATTCGTTCTTCATCATCCAGCCCCGAATCTCCTATTCATCATCCCAACTAAAATTAAGGTTAGTTTCCATTTACTAAGTACCTACAATATGGTTTTCGATGAGATCCATCCTACCAAATCCATGTGTGCTTCTGCCTACATTCTGCATGTTTAATACAAATCTTATAGTAATCTTAGTTGGAGAAGCATAGTAGCATGTATTTGTTTGTGAGCTGCATACAACATCATAGACACTAGAGATTGTCTTATTCAACGTGGCTATCATCTTTATGTGTTAGATCTTTGGATGTGGCCAATTCAAATTTCTGGAAAAAAAAAAAAATAGTTCCTCGATTTCGCCATTTAAGTTATAACCTCTTGGTGTAACGATGTGAAAAAGGGCCAGGCCAAACTACGCTTAGCAAATTATCCAGGGTAAGTAGTAGCCAATATATTACGCCCCGTCAAATATGTAGGGAGGTTAAAAAATACCCTGGTGGATGCTATGTATGAGATGTATAACCTATATCGCAGCTGAGAAAGTAGAAGCGGGTTGTACCTCTGCATTACGAAAAATCTTCATCCACCGCCTCTTCCAGATAAGCCATAGCAGCCATGCCTTACAAAGGTGAAAACCTAAATTCTCTGCACATGTCCACCCGGTAGAATATATGTCCAGAAGAACCTCTTGATTGTGCAATTTTTTTTTTTTTTTTTTTTTTTTATTTCTTGGGGGGGAACAAAAAGTTTATTAATCAACTAGAATAAGTACAAAATGAATATTTGTCATCTACTTGTGTAAGCATAAGAGGGTACTACTAACACGAGCCTACGACACAATGTACTTACTTCATACTAGATAAATAAAAGGAGATACGGCTCCGCTTAAGGGTCTAAATGTATTGGACTTGTAACAGAGTCAAATCAGATGTGACTACTGGAATCTCAGGAGAGTTTGAAGATGTATCTTGGACCTGTGGCAAGGCAGTATTATCTTCAGCCAAATCAGCCCATTGAAGTGGAAAGAAGCGACCATATGCAATAGAAGGAAAAGAAACATGTAGAGCAAGTGCTGAGGAGAGCTGAAATGCAGATGTGTTAGAACCCTTAGCTGACTTACGAGGTTGACGAAGAGCAGATGGATGTTTGAGTGGAGGATGGGTACCACGATAATCAATATCCATGTACTGCCCACAAGCCTCTTCAATTTGCTCTTATGACACCTCTGAATCTCATGCAGCTTTTGCCTCCATTGGTCCAGCAGCAGAAGCGTGGGACCAACGGCTGGAATAGGAGGAAGTCATAAGGAGACGAGGGACATCCATTGAAGAAGGAGCAGAGCTAGAAGCAGAATTTGCAGCAGAGGTAACTGGAGAAGCCTGCTGGTAAGACCTACGATATTGAGCAAAGAGAGGGACCTCACGGAACATAAGAGCCAGCTCTGGTCCATTTAACAATCGTAGCTTGAAAGGAAAGAACATGGGCCCACTCTGAACAACAATTGTCTGAGGCAAAACAGATGAATGGATCGTGCTATACAAATCTTAGTAATGCCATTGGTTATAGCATGTTGCAAGTGAAGTCCAATTTCATTAGCAATAGCAGGTGAAAAAGTAGATGTATCTACCTTAATATCAAAGGTAGATGATGCTTTGAGGGACAAGTCCAGGAAACAAGAGCAACTTAACAAGCTTAAGGAATCTATAAAGAATGCAAAGATAAAGTTGACAGAAAAGGAAAGACATAATTGCTAAAGAAAGTTGCAGTAGTAAAATTGAGGGGCTTCTCAAGTTCATGGAGTCTTGTTCACCTTTGAATTTGCAGCCATTGCCTTCTCAAGAGACATCACGTGATGAATGCAAAACAACATTTTTTACTAGTTGCTTGTCTTGTGGACATGGATTCAGTTCAACTGATCCAATAATCCTTGCTCCATGTCTACATGCTTACCACTTGCTATGCCTCTCTTACTGTGTTTCGAGTAGCACAAAATGTATTGATGGTTATCTTTGGGATGCCAAGTTCTCAACTGCACTGGGCTTTGAAACTTTAGGTATGTATTTTGAGATAAGAAATTGTAGCTTAATAAAATTCTATAGTTTAATGCATGTTAGTTCAAATGTAGACTACATTTACATGGCTAATATTTGCATGATATGGTGCATGCATTTTCTTTGTATTGAATAGTGTATGTGAACTAAAATGGCTTGTTTGCACTTGTGGTGTACATATAAGTAGTGCTAAATTTTCATGGGTTAGAATGCAAGAAAACATCTGTACAAGAGTTTTTTTTTTTTTTTTTGAAGAATTGTCATCAATATATTAAAAAAATGGTAATGTTACAAAGCAAGCGAGGAGGAAGGAGAACTGCCCCAAAGAGACAGCGATACCTCGACACTCCACAACAAACTCACAGAAAAACTGCACCTCTACTGTTGTACAAACCGACCTCACCATCTACAACACCCAAGAAGTCCCGCCAAATGGCAAACTTCCGCTCTACTAATCCCAGGAACACCAGAAAGCTTTGAAATAGCTTGTACCTGAGTCGAGGAATCAGAGAGGCTGCAGGCTGTTGAATCCCCTGAAAGATCCACAATCGCCGCCGCTTCCAAATCAGTCACACCAACCAAGCCACGCACAGATGCAAGGCTTGCTGCCGCAAGAGCGGCCAAGCACCAGGATACACATGAAGCAGCAACTGCTGGCTAGTCAATCTCACCTGAAACATAGCCCTGTCCCAATCCCAGGCAACCTGCAAGTGAGGGCATAAAACCAGACAATGCTCCACAGTCTCACAATGAAGGCCAGAATAAGGGCAGAGAGGGCTCACACCCGGCCTAAACTGACTCATAAGGGCATTCACCCTGATAAAGCGGTGCACCACCTGCCACAGAAGCACCCTAACCTTCGGTAGGGGAAGTGAGCTCCATGTCCACCTTGGCATGTTTGAGCCACCTTGGCATGTTTGAGACTAGGTCGCATGTTAGACCCTAGGTGGCATGTTGGAGTGCACGTGACATGTTTGAGCCACCTTGGCATGTTGGAGCCCACATGGCATGTTTGAGCCACCTTTGCATGTTGGAGCCTAGGTGGCATGTTGTAGCCTGCGTGGCATTTCGGAGCCTAGGTGACATGTTTGAGCCACCTGGGCATGTTGGAGCCGAGGTGGCATGTTGGAGCCCACTTGGCATGTTTGAGCCACCTTGGCATGTTGGAGCCTAGGTGCCATGCTGGAGCTCGCGTGGCATGTCTGAGCCACCTTGGCATGTTGGAGCCTAGGTGGCATATTGGATCCTAGGTGGCATGTTGGAGCCCGCGTGACATGTTTGAGCCACCTTGGCATGTTTGAGAGTTGGTCGCATGTTGGAGCCTAGGTGGTATGTTGGAGCCCACGTGGCATGTTTGAGCCACCTTGGCATGTTGGAGCCTAGTTGGCATGGTGGAGCCCACGAGTCATGTTTGCGCCACCTTGGCATATTGAAACCTAGGTGGCATTTTGGAGCCGCATGGCATTTCAGAGCCTAGATGGCATGTTTGAGCCACCTTGGCATGTTGGAGCTCGCGTGGCATTTTGGAGCCTAGGTGGCATGTTTGGGCCACCTTGGCATGTTGGAGCCGAGATGTCATGTTGGAGTCCACGTGGCATGTTTGAGCCATCTTGGCGTGTTGGAGCCTAGATGGCATGTTTGAGCCACCTTAGCATGTTTGAGACTAGGTTGCATGTTGGAGCCTAGATGGCATATTGCAGCCCACGTGGCATGTTTGAGCCACCTTGACATGTTGGAGCCTCAAAAAACCATACTTCCTTAAGAAAACAGCTATTTAGAAATTACACCTAGTTATAAATTACACCTCAAAAAAACCATACTTCCTTAAGAAATAACTACTAAAACACTACACCTAATTATAAACCACACCACTTTGAAAAACCATACTTCCTTAAAAACAACCACTTAAAAACTATACCTACTTATAAACCATACCTTAAAAAGCCATACTTTCTTAAAAAACAGCTACTTAAAAACTACACCTAGTTATATAAACCACACCTCAAAAAAACCATACTTCCTTGAGAAATAGCTTCCTAAAAACTACATCTAGTTATAAACTACACCTCAGAAAACCATAGTTATTAAAAAGCAACCACTTAAAAACTACACCCACTTATAAACCACACCTCAAAAAAACCATACTTCCAAAAACAAGTACTTAAAAACTACACTCATTTATAAACCACGCCTCAAAAAACAATACCTCAACTTAAGAATTCACACCACTTCAAAAAACTATACTTCCTTAAAAAAATAGCTACTTAAAAACTACGCCTGCTTATAAACTACACCTCAACAAAATATACTTCCTTAAAAAAACAGCTACTTAAAAACTACACCTAGTCTCAAAAAACAACACCTTCTTAAAAAAAACACCTTCTAAAAAACAAAAAACTACATTTCCCATAAAGAAAACCAAACTTCAAAAAAAGACCACACCTCCTAAAAATAAAAAATATAGCCCCTTAAAAAAAAACTACATCGTCTCCTTAATAACTATACCTCCACATAACTACATGTAAATTTTTCTATAAACAATGACATGTAGTCTTTTTTTTAGTGTTGTTCCCTACCATAGACCCAGGATTGGGATGGTTGTGAATTAACAAACTTTTAGGTACATATATGTATCAAAAAGTCTTCTATAACTCTCAAAGTACATAGTTCTGTACAAAAGGTACATGTTAGTACTCAAAATATATAGGTGAGAATACGTCTTCAACACACAATTGCCTAAGTCCAGAGCAAACTTCAAAATTAGATGTTCTTTAAGTACATACTACTATCTATCTATCTATATTGTGTAAGAATACATTCTATGCTTGTATTTTATGTACATTTTATGCTTGAGTATGGAATACATTTTATGTACATTTTAGTATGGAATAAACACTCCTACACATGTACATAAAATGTGAGTTGTTTTAGAAGAGAGTAAAACCCTAAAAAATGTACATATAAGATTATCTATAATTAAGTAGTATAATGCATCACCTAAATATTTTTATTAAAAAAATAAACATTACGCGAGTGTACATAGAGGACAAGAATTTCAATAGATAATTTGAATGGAAATGTACATTCTTACTTCCCAGATATCTACTAAAGAATTGATGATTCTAACCTGAGGTATGTCTAGGAATTGGATTGGAACAGTCCTCTTCTTTCTCACATCCCTGTACTTTAGAGAGACCTTTGTGATGTGAAGCCAAAAGTCATGAACTAACGTTTTAGTTTATTCATCAAGCTTGTCTGATCTAGATTGTCTTCCAGCCAATGCCCATATATTTGCTCCACTAAGGCCCATTCTTTTCCTTCTTAATGCAACCTTGATCATATTAGTGGCTCGTACTTGAATTATCTTGGAGGCAATTCCTTTGTGCTTAAGATTACCATTCTCTCCAACTATCATTGATAATAAGGAATGCTTCACAATTGCTTCACGCGGATTTCCAATAATAGGTTCAAAAAAGAAATGCAATCTCTCATCTTGTAGCATCCAAACTTGCTGCTACAAGTTGAGTCAAGATGCTTGCGTTTCCCTCTGTTGGACTCCCCTGAAAGAAGGCAATCATATTCGTTCATATTAGAATTGCGATCAATACTCGAGTTAGGATTAGAATGCTCCATCCATCAATTCCGAGGCTGGATGCTTCTTTTACAATTGATAAAACTCTGTTGATGCCAAGAATGCTTTGCTTGATCAAATTGAAATTCCGGTGGTACAGAAAGAGAGGGAAAGTCTAGTTGGTTTGATTAGTTTGGTTTTACCTCGACGGTTTCGAATAGAATCTCGGCGACAATTAAGTGCCTCAACAACAAATGATTAAGAGTTGCAACGTGGCAAAAAATAACAAAATGGAGTTGCAACATGGCATAAAACTACAAAAAATAGAGAATATTTGAATGGGAAAGCTGTCACATATGTATATACAAAAGTATTCTAAATGTCCCTAAATGTCCCACATTCTCTACTTCAATTTAAATAAAAATGTATACATCCTATCGTGCTTCTACCCCTCGAGGTGAGGTGGCTGGATATGGCACACCATTGCATAGCCACTCAAAAAAATGGACACTTGTAACCCTTGCCATTGTGTCAAAAGACCTCCAAGGTGTAGAGGTCGGGACATACAACATGTTTGAAGAAGAAGGTATTCCAGGCTTGCTCGAGGGAAGAAGGGGAAACTCCTCTTGCCTTGAGGAACCTCCAACATCGGTTGGATTTTCTAGTTTGTTCAGAGGGGCCACCTTCATGTGAGAGACTCCCAACATGTGTTGGGAGTGCAGCCTGTGTCACATTCTTCTGAGCAAGAGCTACTAATCTCATTTGTTCTGAAAAACTTCCAACATGTGTTGGAGGTGCCTTTGGAGGTACCAACTTTTCAGAAGAGCTTTCCAGAGTCACTTGCCCAACACTGCCTCTAGTATCATGAGGCATAGGGGTCAGAAACTGGAACAACACACTAGGAAGAGGAGAGAGCTAAAGTTGTTGCCTCAGTTGAGTTAGGTACACATATGCCGCTGGAAGAAATAGAAGCATGAGGCAACGCCAGCGGATTGAGATGCACAGAAGCATGCCACCCTTGCCGCTCAGATTCAACCACTACTGATGATACCAAACTCTTAGGAGAGGAAGAAGCACCTTCATGAGCCAGTCTGTGGGCATCTCGCACACTAATATTTGGATAATCTCCATTACCCCATTAGGATTACCAGAGGAGTGCTTGGAAGGACTACGAGTTTCTTTTGCCATCTCCAATGAAAGCGGCCGAGATCGAAATTGGGTACCAAACCCATTTCGACATCTGGTGCCATTCATCTCCTGGGACCTGTAACGCCCACCCACCTGCGGGAGGCAATTCATCCTAAACTGCCAGTCAGTGGGGCCGAGATTGAAATTGGGTTCCAAACCCATTTCGACATCTAGTGCCATTCATCTCCTGGGACATGTAATGCCCACCCATCTGCGGGAGGCAATTCGTCCTAAATTGCCAGAAGCTCATAGCACGATTTCACGAATTTAGATGGATCAATATTCGAGTCACCTCGCCAAACAGATCCTGTACCTTGTGGCAATTGGAGTGGAAAACCTAGTTATATTGGTGCTACTTAAAGAGGTGATCGAGAACACACAAAAACTTGAACTTAGCTTATTGGTCTTAGGATAATATGATGATATTGGTCGCAGGTCCTTTTCATCAACCACCCCTTAATCTTGGAAAAAGTTTAATAATGCCATTGTTCTTTATTTTTTAAAGAGCCCTTAATTTTGGGACGATGGAATTTTACAGTAGCATTGAGTTATAGCCCCACACACCACAACATCTATAAATCTTATGTTATATTTCTATGCTTGCTGATTGCAGGCCACATTCTTAGTGCAAACTCTCATGAAGGCAATCCTTTGTGCGATATCATCTTGCTTATTTAGCCTTAGGTGTGTTTTTGCGAGGGCTTCTTGAGCCCGATCTGACCCGACCATGTGCGTCCAAGTCAGAGCATTTTTTGTGTATACTTTCACAACCAGATTGCCTGGGAGCAGTCTTCCTTAGAGTAGTGCTCTAGACGACTTGTTGCAGGTATGAGGAAGAAAGGTTACAGGGCAGCAGCCTGGATTGGGAGGCCAAAAGTGTCTTCCCCCCATTCTGGAAGCCCAGTGCAATTCTTGGGCCACGTATGATGCAAGGGCCGGGCAGCGTTGGGGAAACTCCGGGGCAAAGGCACATTTTCCGTTTCAAATTGCCAACTTACCGTCTAATGTGGCGAAGTGGCAGAACCTGTTCCGCACAAAAATTAAGGGGTTCCAGAAATTGGCTGACAGGGAAAGCACAAACCGACATTTACTAGCACGTCTGTCAGACAGGAATCGCCCATCAAGACTGTCAAAATTTAATGCAATGAACAAAAGAAAGGGAGGGAAACATGCCCATACTACCTGGAAATCTCCAATATTAACACAACAGTGGAACGATTTATATTTGGCAGGCCATCGTTGCAGGAATGGAAGGAATTTACAGATGCATTTAGCAAAATTAACCCACGGTACACTGACTATACCAAGTCAAGGATACATTTTTGAAACGGATTAGCAGCCGCAGACCCACTGACAGTCCCCAATGGATTAGCATGAGATTCATTGTACCAGAGTTGTAGAACTGGCATTTAGACTAGTCATCCATCATACTTTATGCAAGGACGTCTACTTTTAAAGTTGGGATGGATTGGGAGCTAGCTAAATCACACAGATCTAGAGTATATGATCGAAACCCAAAAAGTACTTTGCAATAGACCATGTTCATACTATTACTGCTGGATTTTAGCTCTAAAAGATAAACATGTAATCCTTCTCTCTCGTGATTTTTATTCCTTTAATTTATTATTTGTAGAAATCTAGCTTTGTTCTTTCTTGGTTAGAGAATCAAGATTATTTTAAACCACAACTATTGTACTATTTGAATTTCTAGAATCTTGTTCCCGGGCTGTTAAATCATCAATCCAAATTTTTGGATTGTTCACATGGAGGACTAGACAAGGGCAAATCGGCATGACCAGATGTATGCAGCTCTCTACTCTATGCAAAAATTTGGTTGATCGGTAATCTCTGGCTAAATTTTGCAACACAAGAATGAAAAAACATACTTGGGAGCTGAATAAACAAACAGGCATAATAAGCTTCTTATAGCAGAGAAGCCAAACTAGATGGGCAACAGGAATGCAGAACTCTGTTAATCGAGCCTGTAGCAGAATATAGCGCTTTTTCTTTTCTTATTTTACATGACATGCCAGGATACTCTGGGCTTTTGTTTCTCTCAAACTGCAGTAAAAGCCCATATCCTACCATTGGACATGCCGCCAAACTGCTTACCTTTGGCATCTTGTTTAGCGTTTAGCAGAAAAGAAGAAGCACTCTAGCATTTTTTCTCACTGAGCAAGAAAAATCCTAAGTTGAAAACCATGGAAAATATAGCTAAGGAAAAATTCTAAGTTGCAAACAATATTCAAGACATATCTCGCTAATTTTACAATGGTGAAATGATATCCGGTTTTGAATTTTGTTTGGAGGAACGATCCGATTCAAAATTACAAATTCTGACTGGGTTAGAAAACCATAGGAAATTTTTCAATAAGAAGAAAAAGGTTTCCCCAATGCTGAGGGGAAGGTGCGCCTGGCTTGGAAGTCAGGCACGAAATGCCTCATGAAAACCGACTCTTAGCGTGACTATTTGTCTGGATAACATCTATAAATCGTATGTTATATTCTTACGCTTCCTGATTGCGGGCCATATTCCTAGTACACACTCTCATGAAGGCAACCCTTCGTACGACATCATCTTGCTTATTTAGACTTAGGTGTGTTTTTGCGAGGGCTTCTTGAGCCCGACCAGATCCGACCACATGCGCCCAAGTCAAGGCAATTTTTATGTATACTTTCACGATCAGATTGCCTGGGAGCAGCCTTGCTTGGAGCAGTGCTCTAGATGGCTTGCTGCAGGTCTGAGGAAGAAAGATTATAGGACATCAGTCTGGTTTAGGAGGCCAAAAGAGTCCTCTGCCCTTCTGGAAGGCCAAGGCGATTCCCGAGCCATGTATGAAGCAAGGGCGGGAAAGCAATGTTGGGGAAATCCAGGGCAAAGGCACGTTTTTTGTTTCAAATTGCCAGCTTACCGTCTAACGTGGCAAAGTGGCGGAACCTGTTCCGCACAAAAATTAAGGGTTTCCAAAAATTGGCCGACAGGAAAAGCACAAACTGACATTTACTAGCATGAATCGCCCACCAGGACTGTCAAAATTTAATGCAATGAACAAAAAAAAAAGGGAGAGAAATATACCCATACTACCTGAAAATCTCCAATATTAACACAGCAGTGGAACGATTTATATTTGGCAGACCATCGTTGCAGTTGCGGAAGGATTGAAGGAATTTACAGACTAAACCACACAGAGCTGGAGTATAACTAAAACCCAAAAGTGGTTTGCAATAGACCATGTTCATACTATTACTGCTGGAGTTTAGCTCTAAAAGGTAAGCATATAATCCTTCACTCTTGTGTTTTTTCCTTTAATTTATTATTTGTAGAAATCTAGCTTTGTTCTGTCTTGGCTAGAGAATCAAGATTATTTTAAGCCATGGTCATTGTACTATTTGAATTTCTAGAACCTCGTTCCCATGATGTTAAGCCATCCATCTAAATTTGTGAATTGTTCACATGGAGGAGTAGACAAGGGCAAATCAGCATGACCAGATGTATGCAGCTCTCTACTCTACGTGCAAAAATTTGGCCGATAGGTAATCTCTGGCCAAATTTTGCAGCACAAGAATGAAAAATCATACTTGGGAGTTGGAGAAAAAAAGGCATAATAAGCTTCTTATAGTAGAGAAGCCAAATTAGGTAAGCAACAGGAATACATAACTCTGTTAATCGAGCTTGTAGCAGAACATAACGCTTTTTATTTTTTTATTTTACATGACATGCCAGAATACTCTGGGCTTTTGTTTCTCTCAAACTGCAGTAAAAGTCCATATCCTTACCATCAGATATGCCGTCAAGCTGCTTACCTTAGGCATCTTGTTTAGTATTCAACAAAAAAGAAGAAGCACTCTAGCATTTTTCCTCACCGAGCAAGAAAAACTCTAAGTTGAAGAAAAAATTCTAAGCTGCAAACAATATTCAAAACATATCTCGCTGACTTTACAATGGTGAAATGATATCCGGTTTTGAATTTTATTTGGAGGAACGATCTGATTCAAAATTACAAATTCTGACTGGGTTAGAAAACCATAGGAAATATTCCAATCAGAGGAAAACGGTTTCCCAACGCTCGGGGAAGGTGCGCCTGGCTTGGAAGTCAAAGGCAAAAAACGCCTCATGGAAACCGACTCTTTTGGTGCTTTCCCATGGGATGAAAAACTGGAGATTTTCTTGAGGTCACGTCTAAGGCTTCCCATGAGCGCCTTCCTTGCTTGATTCAGGTTTAGGGCGCGAGTCGCAAAATATTCTCCACACAATTCTGAGCCTCGATTTTTTTTTTTTTTTTGAAGAACTGTGTCATCAATATATTAAACGAATGGTAATGTTACAAAGCAAGTGAGGAGGAAGGAGAACTGCCCCAAAGAGACAGCGATACCTCGACACTCCACAACAAACTCACAAAAAAACTGCAACTCTACTGCTGTACAAACCGACCATCATCATCTACAACACCCAAGAAATCCCGCCAAATGGCAAACTTCCGCTCTACTAATCCCGGGAACACCAGAAAGCTTTGAAATAGCTTGTACCGAAGTCGAGGAATCGAGAGGGTCAGCAGTCCGCCAATCCTCCTGAAAGATCCACAACCGCCGCCCGCTTCCAAATCAACCACACCAACCAAGCCACGCACAAATGCAAGGCTTTTGTTGCCGCAAGAGCCAAGCACCGAGATACACATGAAGCAAAGAATCACCGGCTAGTCAATCTCACCGAAACAGAGCCCCGACCCAATCCCCAAACCGCAAGTGAGGGCATAAAACTAGACAATGCTCCACAGTCTCACGATGAAGGCACAACAAGGGCAAAGAGGGCTCACACCCAAATTCTAAAACCGACTCACAAGAACATTCACCCCTGATACAAAATGCACCACCGCCACGTAAGCACCCTAACCTTTAGTGGGGAAGTGAGCTCCATGTCCACGCCCAAACCGAAAGCCTCGAAGTTTTTGAGTGCCCCCTAGGGGGCAAACCCTCGCTATGTGGGTTTAGGGCATATCCTAGGTATATGCCGGAATATACCTAGGATACGCCGGGTGACCGCCCAAACCCATTGTTGCCCGTGAACCGGCGGTCTCGTGCGCGCTCGGATCGCAGATGTTCCAACCGGTAACTAGCGTATGCATCGAAGCTCCAATCTGATGCGCGGGAAACAATCTTGAAGAGATCTACTGAAGGTTTGTTTTCGCCATTGTTTGATGTGCAAGCTTTTGTGCAGTCTAAAAAAAAGGATGTGGGTTATTTGTAGATGAGGCTTCAATTTGCTCCATGTCGAATGTTTATTTCATTATCTAATACATCCACGTGTTGTGACTCATTCAACGGTGCTATAGATGAGACCTATAGCTTAAAGTATTGTGACTGGAAGACATAAAACACGTACAAACATTTTTAGAATGCTCAACTACTGAGGGGCAGTTGTGGACGGACTTATAGATGAACATGGTAGGGGTCTACTTTCATTTAAATATAGATTGTGAAAACATGACTCCATGGTTTAATTTAGGCCACTCCACCCTCAGGAAACTAGAGGGCAACCCTCCCATCGGGGTTCAAAAATTGGAGGGGGGGAAGGGGAGGGCTGGGAGGGGGTTCGGCCCTGATTCTCAAAAAATTCCGATAACCAAAAAATATTCCGGCGTTTTTTTCAGGCCATTTTCGTAGAAGTTTCTAAGGATTTCTGGAAAAGTACACTATAATTTCATGTATTTCCGGTAGCTTAAATGTAAGCAGGTATTTTTAATGGTTAGGGCAAATTCTAATTTCGGACCCTGCTCCCTATCACTGTTGGGCAAATTTTGGGGTAGAGAAGGTTTGACATTAAAGCCAACGAGTTGTATCCACCCCATGTCTTGTATAACTTTTCCATCTCCTGCCCAAAGAATTTTCGGTCGAGTTAGCGTATTGTAGGAAAAATTCTAGTAGATTTTTATGCATATTTGTATAAGAGTAATATAAATTTCTGATTGGGAACTGAAAATATCCAGCTAGATTTCCGATTGGGTTTAAAAACTTTGCCCAGCACTATGTGGGCAGCCCCTTGTACAGCTTTTTCAGGTCCGCAGTTCGTGGGAAAGCATGACTATTTGTTTGGATAACGAGCGCATAAGCCCCAGTGTGATTTCTTCCGATTAGCGGCATGGCTATAGTGGGCGAAGCTCTGAAGGGCGCGTATGCGCAGGTAATGGCGGCCCCGACGTTTTCCCAAAAGCTGCACACTACGCTCTCCCTCACTTCTACTTTTGCTCGCGAGCTTGCAGGCATGTTTTCTCTTTTCCCTCACGTCTTCCATGCCTTTCTCATCTATGCTTCTCTTCCTCCCAAGCCCTCATTCCCTTTCCATCTTATCCCCGGTGGCCATCCTTATCAAGCCGTTCTCTTCAAGGACATCAGATATGGCACTCGCAAACGAAACTTGTAAGTTTTAATCCTGTTTTGTTGCTGGTACTTTTTGTTCCTTTAACAAAAGAAAAAAAAAAGATGTAGTAAATCAAATGTAGTGCAAATAATGTTGCAGGCTAGATGTTTATATTCCTCAAGATCAAGGGCAAGAAGGTCAAAATCCTGTTGCGATGTTTGTACATGGAGGTACATGGGCAAGTGGAGAGAAGTGGTTTTTTAGCATGCTTGGAGCCCAGTTGGCCCATCATGGAATTGTTGCAGTTCTTGTGCAGTATACGCTTTATCCTCAGGTCATCCTCATATTTGTAATGAATTTGTGAGAGGTGAAATTAGATTTCTATGTGTTTATTTAGATTTCAGAGTCTTAACATCATCCAGAATAGGGTAGTATAAAAAAGTTTTGGTAAAACTTCAAGTTTTGCAGGTTAGAAGGTTGGCATTTCTGTCACTTATGCCTTCTAATCAATCTCTAGGTCTTGGCTGCCCAGCAAGTGGATGAAATAAATGAGGCTTTATCTTGGACAATGAGGAATGTAGAGAGCTTTGGTGGCAATCCAGAAAAGGTTTATCTGATTGGTCATTCTGCAGGTTAGTAATGTTCTCTTTCATTTGTCTACTCACGTCATTTGTGGATTAGAATTGCATTTTTTTTGCTGATATTGTAGGTGGACATTTATGTGCACTATCACTTTGGGAAAGGCTGAACCGCATTAGGGAAGGAGGAAATGTGATGCAATACGAAGATGTTAAAGTATCTCAGCCTCACTGTTTTATAGGGCTATCTGGTGTATATGATATTGGAGACCATTACCTTTATGAAAAAAAGAGAGGTGTAGAGTATTTGTCTTGCATGGCCCGCGCAATGGGTGGACACGGGAGATTCAAATCCATGTCTCCAGCACTTCTATTTGCCTCTTTGGCTCCTGATAATAATGCATCTTGTCCACTGCCCAACTGTCTATTGATTTCTAGTCCTGCCGATGCTACTGTGCCCCTGCAGTCTAGCTTAGCTTTGCATAGCTCTTTGCTCAATCTTGGTTGCTCTGCCCAGATTAAATTTTATGACAACATTGGTCATGAAAAATTTGTTTTTTGGAGCAATGGTTGGGGTCAAATGGATCATGCAGTTGAACATTATGTGAATGATGTTATCACCTTTATTAAATCGTCATAGTGTCTGGCAACATTGAGCCTGAATAGTTATTATATTTTTCATGACTGGGTTGTCATAATGACTGGGTCGTCAATGACTTCTGTCATGTGAACATGTTTTCAAATCCGTTTTCATCTCTGGAAGAGCTCTCTTTGTAACTCCATAATCTTGCATGGTGCTGAATGGTTTTCTAGGCTAGATGGTGAGTCATATGGCAAGGAAAAAAAATGATTTGTGAGCGGTGGCTAACTGCCATGATTGAAGGACCTATTGCATTGGTAGCATTGCGAATTGGGCCGATGATGTTTGTGGTTTAGAATTGAGACAAACTAAATGGCCATATTTTTCCACCATCTTTACCCTGAGATTTAAGTTTCTTAATCTCCTCTAATGTTATAATGCAAACAAGAAGCCTATTGCTAATTTTAAAAATGCCAAATATCCCGTGCATTTTGATCAAAACCTATTTTTGCCACAATTATTAGCAACGTGAAGGTCAATTAATGCAATGTTTGGTTTCTCGTCGTCCATATAAAACGAAATTTGTATTCAATCAATGCAATGTTTTGGCCTTTCATTTTCTCATTTGTACACTAGAAGGACATCTTTGTAACTTCTACCTCTTCTCAAGAATCATCTAATAACGATGTTGCACTAACTACGAGCAAAAACTGTTCTTCACATATGGAATGACTAAACTATCACCTCATTCAGGCCTCACATGATATGCCAAGTAGGACTCCTGGCCACCTTTGGACATTGACAGGAAGGTTTGTCTTGTGTGCTTATAGAAGAAAAAGTAAAGTTCGATAAACACTTTTTTTGATAGCAAACCAATTGCCTCAACTGCCTCATGTAAGTGAGTCCCATTAGTCGATTGCGCAAAACAGTCCTAAAAGCTTTCACCATGGGATACCTCTTAAGTCTTTTTGCACTGCTGTATAGATTTCTCGGATTCTGCAGGGCTGTTATTCTGGCTAGAGTATATGCTAGGTCTTTGAGGAGCACAAAAAGGATCGTCTTCAAGCGTTGTGTCGTTAACCTTCTCGCTCTCAGCCGAAGAGCATGGAAACAATGTTCTCGACTTTCTCCTTAATAATATCCTCATCAATCCTCTGGGTTAACGAGGGGCCTTTAGCAGGCTAAAGAGGTCTCTATGCAGAATCTATTATGTTTTGCAACGAATGGTGAAATTCCTGGAGAGGTGAAGGAGTTTCAAAAATTGAGTGGGTTGGTTTAATAGGTGAGGACGAGAAATCACCTTGTCAAAGGAGTGAGGGAGATAGTGTTCTAAACACAGACGAACGCTGCAGAATGTGTGTTGAAGAAGGAGTTTGAAAGGAGGTAGGCCCCCCCATCAAGTGTAAAGGAGACGGAGATACGAAGCTTGAAGATGAACTATCAGAAGATGGTATGTCACGTATGTCTTCATCTTCACTGCTTTGTGTAGATGTGCTGAACCAACCTTGAGGCAATACTAAAACATTTGCAGGCTTCGATGAAAGTCTTTTGCCTACATTGATGCCGTCCATGCTGCAAATGGACAATGACCTGTACTCAGCAAAAGAGCTATACCAAAACTACTGTCCATATAGGCATTTACTCGGTTGTTTCACAGGTTTTAGACCTGAAAATGAAGTATTGTTGCTTCAATTTTTGGCGTTGAGATTAAGACCTCCTTTTGTCTTATTTAGATCGGCAGACCTTTTGTTCTTTTGTGCTTATCTGGTGGATTTCAAGGTCATGGACAACAACATATGCCAACAAGAACCTGATAGAAGCCATCTTGATGACAGAGAGAAAGTCTCTTGATAGTCTAGACCTTCAATCTGAGAGTAGCCACGAGCACTTAGCCTAGCTTTGAACCTGTCAATTGTGCCATTCGAGTTGGTTTTAATTTTACAAACCCACTTCGAACCAACCACCACTCTTTGACCCGCAGGCATTGCACACACAGTCCACACGTGATTGTTAGAGGGCCAACATTTAAGACCCCATAGCTTGTTTCCATTGATGAGCATGAGTTCCATGACATGCTTGAGAATAGGTCGCAGGAACCATGGGATCGAGCATGTTGAAGGTAGCTTGGTGTTGCAAGGAACATGATGTGGCTTCTAAGTGTGCTTGGAATGCCTCGGGCACGTGACAAGTAACGTATGGATAGAAGATGGGGGATCTTTAATGGCATGTAGAGGGTCTGCAATGGCATGCGAAGGAGAGGCGAAATGAGCTGAGGAGACAGAGTGAGGAAGATCATTGGTAGTGGGTGCATCAGATGTGCTCCTATGGGTATATTGAAACGCGAATGAGCCATTCGGCCACCTTGCAATAACACTGATGTAATGCCAGAAGATGCAACCGCTAGAGCAATCCAACCCCTTGCACGTACATATCCTAGGAGAGTGTTACATTGATATGTCTTTCTGGTTCCTCTAGGGCCATTCACAAAGAAGACTCCACCACCAGTCTTATTGATCACATGGTTGAGAACAACACCATAAACTGCCTGTTGATCAATGTTCAACTTTCTCGGAATCAGATAGGACTTTATCCATACTCACATAGAACATTTCCTCTTGGAATAGTGTGTTTGTGTCTAGCATAGTTTCTAATAAGTTTAGGCCCATTTTTGCTAGGCTCCTTGCAACATGTGATCCTCCACATCTATTAATGCCATGTCAATAGCATACTAACTCAGTTGACTTGTCTCAAAATAAGCATCAGTGGTAGTTCGATCTAGGAGATCCTCAACCATGCAATATTCCAAATATCAAGTGGATACAAGGTTACATTCCAGTAGAATTGAAGCAAATAAGTGTCACAATTAACGTGGCATACACCACGATGATGCTTCCCGTAGGCATTGTAGCCATTCTGAATTATCATTCACAATCATTCGCTTGATGCATGCATTCTTGAATGTCTCACACAAATGACCATCAATAGTTCTCAACATCTAGCTCTTGGTATATTACTTAGCAACATTTGCAAATAAAATCGCCTGCCCTGTGAGGGAATCACAAAGTACATTCTACCCACAGATGGCATAACCAGAATACATTGACGAATTGCCCATATATCCCTTTGCTCCAAGTAAAGCTCTTAAGAAAGTCATTCAGTGATGATTTTAGTGGCGAATATTCGCCAAAAAGCGATTTTTTAGGGATTTTTAAAATTGCATACGAATGTTGAGTAGTGTACGTGGCCCATTTATTTTTGGCATATTCGCCCCGAGTTGATAGGAGGCCATCCCGCCAAGAATGTATTCGCCCTGTAATCTAACCTTGATTGGAGTGGATTCGCCTCCATTCTACACCTTCTTGCCCCGGAGGTATAGTATTCGCCCAAATCAATCCAAGCATACGGATTTTAGAGCATCAAAAAAAAGTTATCTGTAGTTTTCATGAGGATTTAAGAGCTTTTCTTTTCTGCATTTTCAGTTTCGTATCCTGATCAAGTTCTATTCTGGTTTCCAAAGGTATTTTCGTCAGCAGACTGTTTCTTGACATCGATGATTTCATGGCAAACAATAAGCATAATCTTCTGCAAACTCAGAATCAGGTTCGGAAGAACTAACGCCATCACTAGTTGGCTTTTTATTTGTAATGAAATTTCTGAGGCACTTTCAAATTGATATTCATGATAAGGTTATATAACTGTTTCTGCATGGGTTTGAACCTCCTATAGAACTTTTTAAGGAAGACTTGCTCATGAACCCGGAATGCCTATCCATTTTGCTTGCGTGCTTTGCAGGATCTTTACCTGCATTGTGTCAAGTATACTGCAATTGTTTTCGGGAGGCAGTGCTCCAAAATTCGACTTGCAGGATAAAAATACAGGAGGGAGCACTTATTAGAGAAAAATTAAAGCAAGAAGTTTTAGAATTGAGATGCCGTTTACATTATGACAAACAACACAGAGATGGGAATTTAATTCTAGGTTCCGTTTTCCACGTTTTTTCTTTCAATGAAAACCTCTGATCGACCTAGAGCAGCAGGAAGAACCACCTGGGTCATAATATATGAATGTAAGAGAAGTGATATCAGCATGAAGGCAAACTTTATACCAAGCCTGTCCATTGACAAATTATTCTACTAATTCAAATTCACTTATCTATACTGTATTGTAAGGTTTCCATCAGGTTTAGAAAGGGATCTGACCATGATACAAAAAATAGAAAAAATTAACTTTACCAAAGCGTCAAGTCTCTAATCATAGTATTATGATGCAGAAGGCACAGCCACAATGCTCATGATTGAACAAGAAGGTTGCATCACAGCTGTACAAAATAAAGATCTCCCTCATCAGGGAGGGCTGGTCTGGCTGCCCCACCAATTTAACAAGTAATTGCCAGCTCCTTGATACTTCTTGATGCAAACAGGAATCGTTTGGTTGATCAAGGTACATGGTCTTGCTGCTTTCAATCCTGTCACATGCTCATACACCAAGCTAACATGCCATCATTCTCTAATGCAGGTTTGGTTTCAGATGCTTTTGAACACTTCTCCATAGAATCAAAGGAGTTTAGTTGAAGATACGCCATCAATTGACTTGGAGCACATTTTATGTATTGCTTGGTACAACTTGTTTTTATGGGATCAATCCCATGATGTTTTTTGTTGGAATCAGCTAGGATAGATACATTTTTTGTGCTCTGTGTGCAGTGCTTGTCCACCATATGTTTGGTCCAACTAGGTGGTGCTTGGAAGTTAAATATAGGTGTATATATTGCGTTTACAAGATTTTCATTGAGATCTCCTTTTGTCCCCATAAGAATCCTCCAATAGAATGAGTACTTACATCAAACTGCAATTAATGCAGCATTAACAACTTCATTGTTGTCGTTTTTTCCCTATAACTTTTGATCTACTCATGAAAATGCTGCGGTGTTTGTTGCATTAGATGCAGAATGAAAAGATCTTTCAAGTGATATATGGTTATGATGTATTTCAATACACACCATATGTGTAAACCTTAAAAAATATGGTTTTTTGCTCTTTTCTTATATATTTACATCCCAAAAGATATAACAATGGGTTGTCATTAGAAAGATCTTGAGGAGACGAATCCATTGCCGCAAATAATGTTCGAATCAGAGTTTTTGATCAAAAGTTATAGTAGAAAAACGACACTGCAAAAGTTAGTTAGAACTGCATTAATTACTGCTGCCACATAATACTGGAATAAAATACACTGGAACTCTTCTCTTATTGGACAGTTTAAAAAGCTGATGTGGCTTTTTAAGCATCCCTTAATGGGACAAAATGAGATCTCAAATTACCTCTAATGGCTGTTTTATAAATCGAAGCAATTGTGGTTCCTTCATCGCTCATGTAGTAGGTCCTCATTGACATTGTAAGTTTAAATTTCAGGAATATGAGAGCTTCAGAATCAGTAATGATGGATCTCTTCAAAGTGTTGGTTTGCTTTTAGGTACAGATCGTAGTACAGGTCGTTTGGTGAGGATTAACACTTTGCCTTCATTTGTTGCCTTTTTAAGAAGATGACTATGATGTTACGTGTTGAGTTTTAGAGACATTAATAAAATCCTCCAATTGCAGGTTGTGCTTTCTTCTATAGAAGGTGGTCCTGCAGCACGTGCTGGGATTCTTACAGGAGACGAGATAGTACAGATTAATGGTAAGAACACTATAATGTGAAGTTCATCTTAGGCATAACTTTTATAATAGTACCAGCAATACCACAAGTGCCCGCAGATGCTTGAACAATCACAGTGCTTTGGTGAGACTATGTGGGAGCAATGTTTAAGGATTGAAAAGAAGAAGCTTTCAGAGTTTGGTGCAATTACAAAATTGTGGAGGACAATTGGAAGTAGCCAACTACTTCGCGAGCATATGTCAGAATATTTTAAGTTGGCAGCTCTATGTCAAACGATGATCCTAGGTTCTGTAGAAGATGAGAGAACCTTTAGCTGGATGGGTTGGCTAAAAAACAAGGTGCGCAATAGATTAACTGAGAACTTAGACCTTTGTGTTCGAGCATATGCATGTAAGTACACCGTGGGAGAATTTCCATATGACCGTGCATTAGCTATTTGGAGCTCATTATCATGCAGAAGAGGTCGTCAAGATAAGCAGACAATTGTGAATATTTCTGAATCAAGTGGTTGGAGATGAACTTAAGGTCATTGCAAAACTTTATGTTATAAATTATCTATGTCCAAGATCTTTATTCTTTACTAATTAGTACTTAATATTGTTTTGTGGTTGAAAATTGAGTTTTAAACTAATATGAGTAGAAGCAAAACAAATAACAAATATGATTTATATTGTGTTTTACTGCCAGTATAAGAGTGGTATTTGCCTATAATTCTAGATTATAAAGCTTCAGCAAGCCTATATTTCTAAACTTTAAAGCTTCAACAACAAACAAATTCGCCAAATAGTTATTAAAAAAAAATGGGTAGTTTAGCATATTCGCCACTAAAACTAATCTAATTCTCCTTAGATTCGCCAACCATTCTATATAATTTGCATTGGGAAAATAAATAAAAGCATCCCTGGTCATGGTACAACAAAGTTCGGGACACTGGGTATTCATTTGCAACATTCACCTTAAACCAACTTACGAGAGTGGTGTCATGTGCATTGTTAACCACTTCATCAAGTCTGTATTCTCATCAAAAAGTATTGGTTGCTCATTAAGAAGGTGAACTGCCAATCACATGACATGAGGATTATGTTCTTCCAATCCAAACTTGAACAATTGCCATGCACCCTCAAAGGCAAAATAGTATTTGGCATTGACATATTATTGAACTTCGTCATGGTCATCCATTATAGTGCTTGTCGTGGTAACACTCTCTCTAGAACCTTGTCCTAAGTTCACTGATATCATGTCTGAACCCTTGTAAATATACTTGTACTTCTTTAAATTTAGCACATATCTCAACATTGATATGGCATCTAAACTAGCACGAGAACCACAGATTGTAGAGTACAACTCATCTATTGTCCATGTTCATGCCATCTTGATAGATGGTTCTCCTATCATTTCTATATCAATAGAGTGTGTACGCGTTGCTAAAAGCATGGTCTTCTCTAGAAATTGTTTTGGGTTGCACACCCCATTAACCATACAGAGAGCACTGGGATATGTAGGGCCACCTTATACAACTCAGGATTGGATTTCTTATCTAGTATCTCCGCAAAAATCACTTTATCGACCTCACTGATTCTCATCCTAGTATAAAAAGATGCACATGAGAAAGGCCACTCTTCTCGAACTCAATAACATGAATACTAGCAGAAATGCATCCAAATATGCCATGGTGTGATACAATCTCTAATATCTCCTTCAAGATTAAGTAGAAGACACGGGCTACTAAATCGGGTTTGTCAGAAGTGCCCTGGCCATTTATAAGCTCTCTAGTAATTTTTGTCCACTTTGGATTGGCAGTCATGGTGATGAATAAATTTGGTCGGCCAAGCTCTCGAATAATTGTCATTGCATCTTGGTAGAATTGAGTCATGTAAGCGGGCTTTCAATAAATGTCGCTAGTGGAATGACATGGCGCCCAATGGAATTCCCGTCATATCCAGTGGAATCTACAATACCACTATATAATTCACTACATAGTTGAGCCTGATTTAGCTGTACCCACCCAATCTTGACTGCCACATCTTAGCAAACATGTCACATATATACTGATTGAATAACCTCCTTGCAATATGCCATTGCATACCTGTAGATGATACTATTGCAAGATGGTTACGTCCTTCGATCTGTTCACCTATTGGATCCTTGTATGCTAACCATCAGTTCCATAGGGAAAGAGGATTGCAAAGTGTAGAGCATTATATGATGAATGTACTGCGTCAATATGCCTGATTCCTCCTTTTTTAGAATGTACCACAATGTCTCTGAGATTGCCTTCTGGGCCAGAGTCAACTGGCATTAATATTGTTATCTCATTTGTAAATGGAGCACTATATTGATGTTTACGTAAATCATGTACGCTTGCACTTGGAATTTGAAGATGCATATCAATAGATGGATTTGCTCGCATGACCTTAGCCGCTGAGAGAGATATACAAATAAAAGGATTTTCATCTATAATCATGCATTGACGTCACGCCATTGTATCACGTCGCCTACCTCCGCTGAATGACGTACGACGATCTAGATACAACCCATCTCCATCCACGATATAGATTTGTGTGCAATGGGGCTATCATCCTGGCTACCAGGCAGCAAAGTTTCCATCATGTGACACATATGGTCGACTCTAAAAGTGTACCCACCTCCAATGGAGTTTGCCAAAGAGGCATCGAGTTTGACAATCGATGAGGCAAAAGCAACAGCATTTCCATATTTTCTAATACCAGATCTGAAGTCCTTTCCAACGTCATCCCTCCGTGTGTATAGGTCCATGAGATATGGAGGGGTTGTCGGGAAAGATGTTCTCATTCGAACAACAAAATGTACCAAGTTCATCCTTCCACAGCAATGCCCCATAATGCTTGTATTATTTGCTCATCCTTCTCGCATCCTCTCGCATCGCAATTATGCGAAGTTGCATCACTCCAAGCTATTTTTCAAAATCCAACCCTTCTCCTTATTATTGCCTCAGTCTGTGGTGCATCTCCATCATCATCTTGGAATGCCCCTGCATGCCTTAGATTCATCCTCCTCATGATGACACGTGCAAGCTACTTAGTTTCTCATGAGGCACACTTCCAACAACATTATTTAAATGCGATCCCGCTTCTACTGCATCACCCTCTGCAACAATACTCTCACTCTGCATGGGAATGCTGGCATGCAGTATCTCGCCAAGTCCATACACTCACCTGACATTGCTACAATGTTACCTCCATCGAACACATTTCCACCCTAGTCTGTCAAACATGATGCCATTGCTGTGCTTCTGAGCATTAACCTAACATTCTCAAATTCTCTAGCCAATGCTCTAGCCTTGGCCATGCGTCTTCGTACCTGGCACATGCTTTTTTCCAATATAGTCTCCAATACTTTAATAGTCTCCAATAAGTTGTCTCTCCAAGACAAATTTCGTCATACAACATCTAGGGTTCGAGCAAGATTCAAAGGAGTGTATGCATAGATACATGCATTGGTAGATCCTCAAAATGGTCATCATTAACAATCTCACTTGGCAACGAACTCACAACGTCCACACTTGTTGATGCATGGACTGATATACACTCATTTAGTTCTTGTTGCAAGTTTCTCGCAATACTTCCATAGGCAGTTTCATCTCCCTCGCTTGCATGGTCATCACAATACTATCTTCCACTGTTGCATGCACTCGTGATCTCGATGTTAATTTATGTTTGCTAGCCAGACGCCTCTTTCTAGCTGACTTTTGATTCTTGTTCAGGTGTAGCATGTATTGCCTTGCCATCTTTATAAATTCTAGGACTCATGGTTTTTTATATCACCATACCTTGAACATGACGATGGGTTTATGGATCCCAATGGGGCATTTAGGCCAAGGGTCTACTAAATAGAAAAATTCACATCTAAGAATCTTTTGAATCTAATATGTAGCATAATAACAGGGGGTTTTCTTTGTGTTTTTGTACGCTTTTCACTAAGGTTTTCCTATGATTTTGTGATGTATTCAAATGGATGTACTAATGCGTACATCTAGAGTGCACCATTTCTGAGCCATTGATTTTAGCCTTTGTTTTTCAATGGTCAACAACCAATGGCTCACAACAAAAGCCCTTTTTTTGTGCGTGTGGTGCATAATGGTCAACAACCAATGGCTCACAACAAAAGCCCTCTTTTTGTGTGTGTGGTGCATAATGGGCACATGAAGGGCTTGAAGGGCGCATGTAGTGCAGTTTCCCCGCCGGCAACACATTTCTTATCATAACTTTTGATCCGTGAGCTCGCTTTTTGATGATTTTATTATGCGTTGGAAAGCTCTCTCCTCCGATCTTTTTGATAGTGTATGATATGGATATGTTTGATTAAGTTATCTATGCTAAAACAGCAATTTTTTGGCCGGGTTGGGCACATGAAGGGCGCATGTAATGCAGTTTCCCCGCTGGCAACACATTTCTTATTATAACTTTTGATCCAGAGCTCTGTTTCAGATGATTTTTATTGCGTTGGAAAGCTCTCTCTGAGATCTTTCTGATAGTCTATGATATGGATATGTTTGGTTAAGTTATCTATGCTAAAACAACAATTTTTCGGCCGGGTTTGGTAGGCTTTCACACATCCTACCAAAATTATTAATATAGGATTGCGCTTATTGGATATTGTTTTATGGCTCATTCGAATGAAGCTTGCAAAAATTACTATGCATTTTTAGATTTTGAGGCGCTTATTAAGCAAATTCCAAGGCTTCTAGATCCTTGTGCTAACAAGCGTAAAAGTTTCCCACTTTGGTTTCTCACCACAAGAATCCATGGAGGCCAAAGGTCAACCGTTAAATTCCAGTTGAAAAATGTTTGTGTATGGGTGTTGCAAACTTTATGACTTTCAGAATAATGGGATCAATCTGCTCTATCTTTATGGTAACTTTTACTTATGTTCTATTTGATGAAATTCAAAAGCTACAGGTGATGAAAGCTTCAAATGAATTCTAGTTTTTTTCTGGTTTGAATTCTAAAATTTTTGTCACACCAGGGGGGAGGGGGCGACGTCCCTAGGGCCCCGAAGGGGCCAAAATTTTTTTTTTGCAACACAAACCATTAACATCCAACGTATAAAAATTAAATCCCCCAACACATAACAACCATTGACATTAACAACCAATATATAACTACCATTGACATTAATTAACACAACCAATGGGTCCAACATATTTAAATTAAAATTCCCCTTAAACCCCCTTTGGTTTGGGTGCATATTCACACGGGGGGTGAGTAGGGCAGCGAGAGCCCTCATAATTGTATTTTGCACGTACGAAATCAACACCATATAGCATTCCGCTTGAAATCTTATAGTATTTTACGAATCTTGTTATACAGTATAGCAAATTTTGTACTTGCATACCCCACAAACGAGGAACTTTATGTACAGTGTAGATTAAGGAATAAGGGGTGAATATGCCTATCCAATAGCTCTCGTTGCCCGGAGTCACCCCCTATGTGAATATGCACCCAAACCAAAGGGGGTTTAAGGGGAATTTTAATTTAAATATGTTGGACCCATTGGTTGTGTTAATTAATGTCAATGGTAGTTATATATTGGACCCCTAGAGTAATATTAGTGACTACCAAACAAAAACCTACTGGTAGCACATGTCCATATCAAAACAGACAACTTAGGAGTGCCCTAAATGTCCTATCGCACAACCCATGGAACCAAAAGGCTTATTCGGTCTAGTATTCTAATGTGATGTGACCATTCATGCTACAAAAGAAGTGGAAGAAATAGCAATGCAAACCTATCCTAACCGCTCAATCAAAATGCCATGAATGAGACACTTACATGTTTGATGAAGGAAAAGCACAATGACTTCACTTCTGTGCCATAAGTATTATATTCTGCCATCTCCTATAATAAACAGCAAAATTATTTTAGAATTGGAAGAGAATAAAGACTATCAAATAATTGCTTTCCTTTTCTTTCTTTTAATTCCATGAGAATGAAATGGTAGTTGGAAAAGCTCCATCCAGAGAACCAATAGAGAAGAGGCAAACCTCGACTTAAGCCAATCTAATAATAGATACAAAGCACTGAAGTTTTAACTTGCAACAGGGAAAACATGTCCATATATTGCTGAGAGAAAGATGCACTTAAAGAGTTTCAAAAAGTATTCTGATACAATAGGCTAAAGAAGGAGAAGAAAAAGAAAGAGGCATATTAGGTTATGCATTTAATAGCCTTCTGGAATAATGATTTGATAGGATCTTTCCAGGAGTTACAAGAAACATTATCTGCAAGCTTTTTAACAAACTAACCTTAACGTTTGAGTGGCATAAACCAAATGAACTGCATTGAGACATGGATTTTGACGCAGCATATGTTATTGCATAAAATGAACGCATGCATGGGTCATCAAAACTACCAGCCAAAGAATCATGTCCCATTATTCCACCAGGCAATTGCATACTAAAAAATGGTACCACAAGATATCTCCCTCGCTCATCACAAAATGTCTAGATTGAATCTCGCTCATTTTCCTCATCTTCTATTTCATTCTCCATCTCGTCTTCTGAAAATTCCATTATAGATTTCGCTGCCTGCAACTCCTCATCCTCTTCTACTTGCAATCTGCATCTCTTTTTCTCACTGGCCAATAGGGCACTTCTTGTTTTTATACCAGGCTTTCTACAATCCACAAAAAGGAACAGTTATGTGCCAATGTTCCAACTATTAGAAATGTGGTATAAACAAATGCAATATCTTACCAGAGACATGTCTTATGCATGACAGAGAATTAAAACACATAGATATCAAATTCAGTCTAGATCTCAACATATTCATTAGAAGGGATGCTAACTTTAAGTACAAATACTGTTTCACTACAATTCATATTTCAAGAGATTCCTTCTTATACCTTTCTGTACACATATGATAAGTGAAGGACGTAAAGATTGAAAAGCCAGTCTTCTCATCAGTTACCCTCTCCATAATGCTGCTCGGCATTTATGCAATAAGATGCTGAAAATCCAAAATATATTAGAATATGCCAGAACTTCAACAGTATGCACGTACACATTCTCCATGCCTGCGATGAGTAACCAATGTAATTGTCTGTTACATGTTTCTTGTTCCGGTGATATTTCCCGTTGAAAGGAAGGTAATCCCATGCATGCGGCAAGTGCCATGCTACAACTGCTTTATCGTAAATGTCCACGTATATAATGGCTTCCAGAAGTATGACATGTATAGAATGTGAGGAATAATAACAATAGCAGAGAGAAGAACTTACTCGAGGAATAAATATTCATGTCTAGACTTGGTTTGTTCCAAAGCTGTACAAAGTCTTCCAATGTCAAATAGAGCTGTGATAAGTTGCCCAACTCCGTAGCTACTGTATAATTTGCACAGAAAGAACTCATGCAGCAATGGACTTGCACGAAGGCATTATCCAGTTTTTCCCTCCAGTCCATACTGTACAAACACGTCTTGCTCATATGTGTAATACTAATACTTAACACTAGAGTTGTCTCAGGGACCTGTTTGGGTTCATCAACCCGTATGGGCCGTATTAGGGACTAGTTCTTCATGATACTTATGAGATTTTAAATATGAACACCTGAATCGTAAGATTACCTCGAAGTTGTACCACCATGTTCAATGGCAAAATAAAACTCTTCACAACTTTGGCACAATTGCACCTTGAAATACACTCAATTCAATGGTTTTGATGATATGATATAATCTCATGACACTCAACATGGAATATAAATTTCAAGATAACATTAATTTTGTATGAACGTAGCGTACAAATGCTACTCATTTTTCAAATTTCATGTAATTTCATAAAAATTTGATGTATCAAAGAGCAAGTCTAATTTCAATCGTTGAGAGACCCAGTCAGGTTCCTAAGAAATTTCTGAAAAACAGACATCTAGAAACCATTTCATATCCATGATATTTGAAATAGAATAAGAATGTGAAGGTACTATTATTTTTCAATGGAAATAGATACTAAGTACTACACATCTTGCTAAATGGATTTCATTTTTTCAAAAAGTGGAGTAGTACTATGAATTTTCAAAATTTTGACCCTCGGGGGACCTAATTGGGTCCATAAAGAACTTCTGAACTTCAAACTTTAAGGAATTATTTCTCGAAAATTCTATCATAGATTTTTCTGATTCTTCTTGTGATAGATTTGTCATATCATGATTTACAAGATGGAAGAATTAGAATTGCTAGGAAAAATCATATTTGCAAAATAATGTGAGAAATGTTAAAGAGTTTGAGAATAAACTTGACCCCTTTGCATTCGGCTCCACATTATGTTTGGTAACAGAAGCTTTCTATATTTTTCATAAATTTTTTCTTATATGTACACTCATGGAGGACAATATATTGTGAGTATGTAGACAAATTCTTTATCTCGGAGCTATAATAGAATTTCAAAAAAAGTGTACGAATGAACCCATTTGGGTTCATCAAGGGACAACTCTAGTGTTAAAGTTTCTCACCCATGCCCTAATCATGAAGTCAATTGGCAGGATTATAATTCAGGCGAAACTTGTTGTACTAGTTGCAGCATTCCTGCCATTCAGAACTGGCGAGCAAGGATCATTATGCAAGAGCAAATAGCTAATTCAGCAGCTAGGATGGACCGAGGCACGACTTTTCCTAACAGATTTTTTAACGGCCTACAATGAAATTCTCAGTGTGCATGATGGCACAATGCTGCTTGTTCAACGATACATTGTGCATATACATAGGTGGAGAATACAGAAATAACGGAGTACATGTATTTCTTGAATTGACAGCCATTGAGGACATCCCAACATAAGAGTGCAAAGGCTCCATCATAGCTGTATTAAAAGATGCCAGCAAGCGACCCGAGCAGATCCATAAACAGAGTATAATGATGGCAGGTTGCGGGATACAGAAATGAACAACTGTGTAAACGTGCTGCTACGTTTCACACCCAAAATCCCACAACCCGCTTCCTGTGTAAAATGACACCAAATCCTAAGATAAGATCATGAAGAAGAAAGGAAAATTGCTCGAACTCAGCAGATAAAATTCGCAGATGATGTTGCTCCCACTGTCCGTTTAATCTAATGGCCGCTAGGCTTGTTGCTCCTGTTGCATCTTGACTGGACCGCATACCCCCGAATTGGACAGAGTAGAGATGGAGAAGATACCATCAAGTGAGGAGGCTGGAGTTGGCATAATGCCGCCATATAGCAAGTGTTTTCTCCAACAAAAAGACTCGCAAGAAAATCTGTTACAATTGTTTCTGCATTCACCATAGCAAGTGTTTTCTCCGAAAAGACTCACAAGAAAATCTGTCACGATTTACAACAAAATCTGTCACGATAGTTTCTGCATTCACCTAGCTAGAAAGCTCAAAATAATAACTAATTATTAAATGGATTAAAATAAAAGATTTCACACACAACAAAGTGAACGGCCAAGATCGCGCACAAACTATCATCTTATTTTGGTTTTAGTATTATATATAAATTAGGCCTTGAAACCATGTCACAAGTCAAGGTAGTTTTAACATGCCATTACTAGTTTTAAGGAACCACTATTATATGCACGAAGGTATCTCATAAACGAAATAAGTTTTCACAAACCACTATAGCATCAATCACCAACATTAATAACCATCTCACAAACCACCATCAGTTTTGGCAAACGACTACGGCACATGGTTTTATTCTATCCAATAAAGGCATGCATAGAAAACTATATATGTCATGGTTCTTAGATGAATTGATATTGGTTAGTCATTTTTGGGGCCTTGTGCGTGGCCCCATTTTTTTTTAAGAGATGTCTTATGCATGACTTTTCAATGGCACCTTTAACTTGACTACTCACAGTTCGTAATTAGGACAAAAAATATTAAGACCTAAAATATTGTTTAATGAGATGAGATTGTCGTGGAAAACCTTCCCAATTGGCCTATCTAATTGTTTTAAACAACTCCTAAGCTTAATTTGAACAAGCCTAATTAAGGTCCACCATGTGAATGCTGCATATAAAAACTGCTATCTATTTGACTAGAGCGAAGCGAAGCTTCACCGAACAAAGCTTTTAGGGTGCATTCCTATTACGCTAAAAAATGGCGGTAACTGTGAAATGGCGGTAACTGTGACACCGTGCAAGTTACAGGCACCAGAGGAGCGTTCCCATTCCACAACTGGACTTTGATTTTGCTGATATGGCACAGGCCTGGAACTCCAATTCAGATGGATTTGAAAGCTTCTGAATACCCTAAATCAGAACTGAGTTTGTCTTCTAGCAAGATTTCATTTGTCTTCTTCCTCAGAACTGGCCAAAACGCATGACAGGTGCAATAGGAATCGTGGTCTTCAGAAACGGGCAACTGGGACCGGGACCGTGAAATCGGTGGATAAAATTGCCGGCGCTGGCTAATGGGAATACACTCGCAAAGCAGCGAGGCCTCTGTCCTCAATTCACATTCTGAATCTGCTATACGATCTTGCCATGGATGAACCCCTTGGTAACGGTTCTGATGCTGCTATGACTGGGGCTCCGGTTAAGGATCTTGAATCTGGGCAAGAGGGGTCAGACCGTGAAGCAAAGATACAAAGAATCAAATCAAAGCTGTATCAAGAGACAGAGAGCATCCGGCATGCAAGGCGTCGAGTGGCTACAGTGGAGAGGGCAAAGTTCCTGATATGCATTTCAGAGCTGATGGCGAAGATCTCTATCAGGCTGGGACAGGTCGCCCTTGCATGGGGTTCTACAATACTACTGGGTGGCTTTGTCAGTGGCCTCACTTCATACGACTTCTGGGTAATCTCTGCCCTCATTCTTGCCAATGTTGTTCGCTTGTTTGGAACCAGATATAGGCCCAAGCTTACACAAAATAACAGATACACTTTAGTTGGTTATTGCTTCCTTAACTTGTCTTATCTCTTCGTTGGAATACCTGTCCTTTTCATCCTGGTTTTGCTAGCCCTTGTAACTCAACTAACAGGTTTGAAAAGACGAATAATTTACTTTCTCCTCGGATCAATGAAGCTGCTAAGGCAGGCTTCTCCACGGATTTGGCGGACAGACATCTCGTCCGGGCATCTGGTCCTGTGGGTTCTGCCTTTTATTGAGATAGGATCAGCACTGATCAGCCTGATCTACCCCATTCTTAGACTTAAAAAGCAGGATTTTGGTGATACAGCGAGACAGACCAAGAATCTTGAGGATGCCATGAAACTCTACTATGGCATGGTGTTGACAGAGGCATCCCTGTTTGTTATTGCAACTATATCCAGCCAACTTGGGGTCCCTTCAGTTCTGTCAACAATTGAAAATGAACCACACTATTTAGCGTCTAATGCAGATGCAGCGGAGCCTCCCTCACAATTCGAGTATTTGGATACTTATCCTGATGTAGCAGTAGTTAGAGATCCTGAATCATCGGATGATCTTAAGTTAGACAAGATGGATAATGACTATCTCAATGAAGTATACAAAATAGCTTCACAAGAGAGCGTGACACAAGCCTTGGACATGAATCTGAGACGATACGTGTTCAAGCAATGCGAAGGAACTGTGAACGAGGAATTGCTCTTTAAGAGACTCAGTAGTCTTTACTATTTGCATAGGGACAACAATTATGAGGAGGAGTTCGAGATGAGGATGCAATTGCTTAAGCATGTCCTCGACTACATTTCAAAGCAGGTCTTAACAAGGGGTTATGTCCGAGAACATAGTTGCCTTGAGCTTGCAAAAAAACTTGGTAATTGGAAATTTTAGAGTGCTACTTCCGATCACAGAGGAACACTGTGAGACTGTCATGTTGCTATGTCAGCTACCACGCCTCACGGAAACTATAACAGACCTTCTATTGCTGCAGCTATTAGAAGATGACAATGAGGTAGCATTGCTGGTCTTAGCAAGGTTTTGCACTGGACTTGGCCCCGAGGGGACGCAGAAATTTTTAAGAGAAGACTTGAAAGATATGCTATTGGAATTGGTTGAATCTGACTCAGTTGGAGCTGCTCTGGTGCTACACCTTTCTGGGAACAAGGACCAAGTGAAAGACTTCATTATCCGTATGAAGAATCAGAAAAGATGGTCAGTATTAGCACCCTTCTTAGAGGTCTTAGATCAGGAGGAAGTCGATGCTCTGGATGTGGCTGAAATGTTATGTCTACGGTCTCCTCCTAGTTGGGCAGTCAAATGGATTCCTTGCATGACCAAGCTCAAGTGGGAAGAGAATCTTAAGCAGCTCAAGTCTAAGGAGGTTAAGAAAATTTCTGATGAATGGCTGGAACTCATGGTACAACTCCAGTCAAAAGACAAATTTTGGATTGAATTCAGTGATTTTCTCCAGAAGTCCTTAGCCCATGATGCCTAAAAGGCAGCGCCAGAAATAGCTCCTGAAAGGTCCTTCACATAAAAACCTTTCACCTTTTTTCTGCCACGGTTTTTCCCTCGAAAACCCTTCGGGGCGGGGGTTTTTTAATCCGGGCAGTAATCCGCTTGCTGCGTTTTTGTATTGGGTCCCATAGACCGATTGGTCTCCGTGGACGATAAAAGTAACTTCCTTCCTTCCTTCCTATGGTACTATACATATGCAAGTTTTTGTACTATTAATGGGTCTACCAGCTATAGCTTATGAATATCTGGGAGTAAAATTTGAGATAAAAAAGATCAGTATCTAAAGTTGGGTGGCAATAATTAAGTTAGAAGAAGGCATAGGTAATAACAAATTTTGTTTGTTCAAATCGAGTTCAAGTATCATAATCCACTAATTTATTGTGATCACATGGTGAGGTATTAGCGTCTTTAATGCACATCTTGCTTGAGATTTTACCTTTTTAATTGTCATGTCGCACAAATAGGAAGTCATGAAGTTTAAAGCTAAATTCCTTGCCTAATAGCAATTCAATGAATCTCAGCATAATTGCTTATTAGAACTTCTTGGTGAAGAGTCGAGTTAAAATTGAATTAAACTAAGAATTAAGTTAAATGAATAAGGCAACACAACTTCACTACATCGTATATATCAGTTAATATGTAAGATGTTGTTTAAGGTCCTTATTTAAACTGCATTCGTTAGGCACTCACAATTCAACGACAGCCTGGTATACAAACTCATTAGGTGGCAAGCATGTCATTCCATGCAATAATGCCACATCTACTTTCCCACAAGACTCATCACCAATCCACGCATAAACTACCCTCCATCCTCCTGCTGCCTTTATTTCCTCCAAAGCTCTCACTGCTAGGCATAGATTCCATTGACATCCAGTTGACAAATAATCAAGCAAAACCAATAAGCATGTTTCTATGAACAACACTGCAGAATACTTGACAGGTGCACAAGTTCATAAGGGCCAATAAGTTCTATTCAATTTTCCATTCTCCAATCTTGGCTCTAGAAAATAACTCTTAAGACCTTAAATGGTGCACTATTGGAAATGGTAATTTTCTTCTCCCAGTGAAGGAAGGAAGGAAGGAAGGAAGGTATTTTTGTCGTCCACGGAGACCAATCGGTCTATGGGACCCAATACAAAAGCGCAGCAAGCGGATTACTACCCGGATTAAAAAAGGGAAACATAATACAATATATCTATGACAAAGTCCTCATACATCGTAGAATCGAAGGCTAACCTACCTTCAAAGCATTGATGGCAATACTCTAAAATGCAGAGCAGATTAGGGTGGCAAAGTAAGAAGCTTATGTGTTTATATCAGATCATCTACAATATATCCTTCCAGCGCATCACAGATACAAGAAATGGCCTACGGCCCATACATTGATCCTTGTTTATGCCCTGTAAAAGAAGACATTAGATATGATAAATGCCGACGTCTATCAAATCATCCACGAGGATCATCCCCAACCACGCACACATTTACCTTCCATCCTCCTGCTGCCCTCATTTCCACCAAAGCTCTCACTGCTAGGAATAAATTTCATTGACCCAATTGGGGCAATGTATTGGATTGCAAACCCTAGAAAGATTGTCTGAATCTGCTAGTCGAGCGGCTCGTTCTCGAATATCCTATTGAAGGTGCTCATCAAATTCTTGGATCATCGATGTCTGGAGTGCTTGGAGCGTGGCCCGTTGCTGTTGAAGCTCGTGCAATAATTGAGTATAATCAGGAGAAACGGGAGCAGAAGGAATGGTATGGCAGAGGCGGGAGATGCGTGCGGCAGAGTAGAGAAAAGAGGAGTCATCTGAGTGGAAAAAGAAGGAGCGGCGGCACCCGCGAGAGAAGAGAAAGGAGCAACAAAGGCTGAGGGGGACCAAAAAGAAAAATTGGGCGATGCGGAAGCGGGGGAGGTGGTGGGAGAAAGTGAAGTGGGGTCCACAGAGTCCGGCTCGGGTGAAAGGGAAGCTTCGCATTGACGACAAGAACCAGCGGCGCGAGCGAGCCGTGGGAAAGAAAGCGAACTCGATGTAGGAGAGTTGGGGGTGCTTGCTATGGACGGTACCAGTTCAATGACCGGAAAAAATGAAGCACATTAGAGAATAAAAACAATGGCAAGAAGAGTTTGCCAACCACGAAATGGAAAAGAGATGTCGCCCCGACAAAAGCAAGTCAATCCCATATGATGACGAGTCTAAGAATGTGTAAAGAAGCGCCCAAATGAGGACTACAACAATAAGAAAAATGCAAAGGAACCGCCATATGAAAATGAAATAACAACAATATAATCGGGAGAATCCAACAATAATAATGACAATGCCAAGAAAAATATGAATGGGAGACGCCAACAAGAATAATGACAAGGAACGATCTGGCACCTAAAAATGAGGAACCCAGGCCCTAAAATGCCCATGCCCGAGGCCCAAGGCCCAAAAAAGTCGTGGGATAACAACATGTCACAACAAAACCTATAGGTACCCCCATACCACAACAAACAACAGCACATAGGTAGAAACCTATAGAAAAGTCAAACCCTCTTATGGGAATATAAAGAGAAAGGGGAAACCAACATATAGGCAACAACCGTACAAGAAAAATCAAGCCATTTTATTTCATATAATTCATAAACATGAAAACAAAAATCAAGTTCATATGATGCATAAACATGAAAAGAAAAAGTCAAGCCATTTGAGTTCATATGATGCATAAACATGAAAAGAAAAAGGCATATTGCATAAGATGATTTCATATGTTTATTTCATATTATTCATAAGATTGTGCCAACATATAAACTATGCCGAGGCACAGAGCGGAACCCTCAAACGAAGGTCAGGGACGATCATGCTATCAACCCCAAAGAAATCGCCGGATAAGTGGGAAGAAATTGCGGGGGGTATTCAGTCAAGATAAGAAAAAAGTCGCGCAATTGAATGGGGCGTAAAGACGAAAATCCCCATTGCAGAATGACGTCCCCCAAGAACCGAGCACGGGCCGGATCGACGAGCTTATATGAGCGGAACACCCGACGGACGGCAGGAGAAAAAGACGCGTAAAGATAAAGCGCCAAGAAGAATTCAGCAGGCCAATCAATGTCCCCAAGGTCGAGCTGCAATGCATTGCGAGCAGATGGGTGCAGAGCGTTCAAATGGGATGTATAGAGATGGCGAGTCTCGCAATCTCCGGAGGTGCAAAGGGAGGAAAAAAACCAACAGGAAAGATATTGGCAGAGCAAAGGGGACAACTGAATGGCATAGTGACCTGCAAAAAGACCAAGAAGGAGGGTATAGGGAGATGAGGCGGTAGCCCAAAAAACCCTTTTTAAAGGGAATTGTGGTATTAGGACCCGTAAATGGGAACAGAAGGAGAGAAAGGACTGCAAAAAAGGCATGCAAAACGATTGAAGGGAGGTCGAGGGCAGATTAAGATAGAGAGCCCCAAAACAGGAGGATGCCGAAAATACAGCAAAAGAATGTTGGAAATTAACCAGCAACCCCAAAATTGGAACCACAAACTTACCAGGGAGGGAGCGGGAGTCGTCGAATTTGGTTGGTAGAGGTCGCACGGAACAGAAGAAGGAGAGCACGCCAAGTGAGGAGCCAATCGATGCAAAGGAGGAATGGGAAACTGGCAGAACTGGTTGGCGGAGGTCGCTCAGGGCAAAAGGGATGACATCAAGCCAAAGGCAGAAGCCACGCGATCTGAAAGCGGAACTGGAATACTGGCATGACGAAGAATAGATAAGAACAGATAGAAAGTGCGAAAAAGAAGCCCTAGGTGCCAGGCAGAGTTATAGCAAGAAAAACCAAATTCAACGGCCCAAGAGCTCGGATAGGATAGAATGGATTGCTCAGGTTGCAATAGGCTGCTAGATCGACAAACCAGGCAGGGATGAGACAAAAAACAGAGCATGACATTGGGCAGAAAGCTATGGGATCGAGACTAAGAGCCAAATTGTACCGAAGAGGTAGTCCTGCATGCTGCCCATAGAAGAAGCTGACCGGTCGGAAAAGAGATCGATGAAGCAGGAAACAAATGTTAGGCTCAAGCACGCAGCCAATGGGTTGTGAGAGGGTAAAACCGAAAACCATAGAGGATGTGAGGGGGATAAACCATAAGGAAATGAAAGCAAAAAACCCCTCTGCCAGGGCCGAGAGGCGAGACCAGAAGAGAATTAGGAAAGGCGCCAAAAACCAACACTAAAATCAGGGAAAAACATGAAAATTCAAGCCCAACACAGGCCTTGCCACCGAAACCACATGATGGAATCTCACATCAAAGAAGTCCACACAGATCAATCCACAGGAAGGGATCAGACCAACTCCACATAGATTAAACTAATAGACCAAGAGAATACGAAACCATCAAACCATAAATCAATCGAACAAATGCGAAACTATCAACCCATAACTTGAAACCACCATTACTCCTAACCTGTAGTATGGCTTGCAAGCATCGAATAGCCCACGCTAAGACTCTGCATGCTAGTGCGAAAAAGAGATAAACCCATGCGAGCACCAAGAGAGCAATAGAACAAAGACAACTGCCAGAATAAGGGCGAGAGACCCCTGACATAAAGGATCACAAAAGGAAGGAGGCGTACCTTCCAAAGAAGTATGAGAAAACTCGCCATGAACGTGCCTGTGGCGATGATGTGGAGAAGGAATCCGGCAGAGAAGCTTGAGAAGGAATCCGTCGGTCGAAGAGCCATTGAAGCAATGGGAATGAAAGAAGTGCTGCTGTGAGAAGACGCCGATAACTGGTCTCGAATGTAGAGTGCACTTATATAATGGCTCACTGCCCAGAATGGCGGTCCGAGGGCTCGTATCGATGCGATTGAAGGAAAAATATTGACATCAACAACTATAGTTAAAAGAATTGATTGACAACTAAATATAAGGAGATCATGAAAGGCCACTGGGGTAAATATCAGACATGGTGTTTTTCAATCAGCCTTAAATCACAAAAAATGGGCTATATTCATAAAAATGCCACAGATTTTATTTATCTTTGGATGTAAAGACCTTAACAACCTGGCCCTCAAGTTTTAATGCTAAGATCAAATCTCAGCCGTTGGTTCAGGGTCCAAGCACAATATAGTGTATCAAAAAAGTCAGTTTTCGAACTACGAAAGTAGTTGGAAAATTAGTGGGAAATTTAGGTTGTATTTTGAATTTTTCGAAGTTAACGGGGAAAGGGAGGGCTCGGGACGAAATACCAAGAATGGGAGATGGGAGGGAATTCGTTTGCTGCCGAATCTTCTGGGTCCATTCTGTTTCAACATCCTACTTCCGTTACACAGCTAAAGCGGCCTCAAGTTTTCTCCTAGATCCTTTCCCTCAGGTTTTTCTTCCGGCCCTGCTAATTCTCTAGTTTATGAACTCTCAAGTTTTTTTGCCCTAAAACTTTCTCTCATTCCATCAAAGGATTAGGATAGGGATTTCTTTTTTATTGTCCACGTTTGTGCTACAAGCAGGAACAAGGGAAAAGGCAAATGCAGTTTCTTTCTTTTCTTGTTAAACTTGGCGTTTATTTCTTGTTGGGTAATGTTGGGTAGTGATGAGTCTTAATTTCATACATGTTGTGGTCATCTCTCTAGATAGCTTGTTGGGTAATGCTGGGTCTTAAGTTTTCACATGCAGTGTTCATCTCTCTTGGCAGGGAAAATCCAGGACTAGCCAAAAAGCATCTCTAGCCAATTGTTACAAAACCGTTAGTTTTAATTCAAGCTAGCCATATCTAACATTAAATTCTTGCTCTGATTTATTATGAGAATTTATAAGTCCATGTTAAATCTTTTGCATTACACTATTACTCTATGATTGTCGGAAATTTGAAAAAGACAACGCTGCCTCTCTTCTTGTGTACAATTAGTTATGCATACTTTTGAATGCTTATGCAAATTTAGTTAAGCCTTGTCTTACTGATGTGCATGTAGGTAGTTGTATCTCATGGAGTCAGTTCCAAGCGATGCAATTCCAGATTTGAGCAACAGAGGTTTGACCTTTAAGGAGTTATATAAATCAGAGGAAAGGAATGTTGATGACAATGACATGGAGGGATGTGGGGTCCAAAGGTAAATGGCAAGTCTTGTTACAGGTTCAAAGTTGTTGAAAAGAAAACAAGAAGGAGGAGTTCCTATTGCTATATAAGAAAATACATGATAGAAAGAAGGTTTTAGGAGGGCAGGTGCCTCAAGCATTGGCAGTAGCATTTCTCTTGCATTGCAATGGTCGTGAAATAAACTGGATGAGTTTCTACAAGCATGCAAAGTCAGCAGCAAAGAGTAGAGCACTTTCAAACAGTGACTATGACGATGGGCTGAAAAATGGGACAACAAATGTTGTTTCTCAACAGACATTGTCTCCAATTGCGTCAGTGCTTGTTGAGAAGCCTTCTTCACAAATCTTTATTAGCTCTAATGTGACATGTAAGACCAAGGTGAATGATGCCAATTATGAAAAAAAGATACCAGGTACTATTTGATTCTTGTTTCTCTATTTTGTAGCTAATTTCTTAACCACTGAGGTCATAGCAGCTTCTTATATTCAATTACTATGTTTATCTTTAGCTACATAAATTAATTTTTAGTTGTAGCTACATGGAGTTGAAGTAGTTGTTGTATTCATAGTTAGAGGCATGTTGTTGTAAGGTATAGTTGCATGTTTTAAGCCAAAGTTGAAGCTCATAGGTAGAATCATGTAGTTATGAGTTGCAGCTACAAGCTTAAGCTACATGTTGTAGTTGATATTTACAACCATTTTGATTATTCCAATCAAGATTCTTGATTGCGGTGGAAGCTTACAGATTGCTTGTTGCGGATGCACCACGCCTTACTAGTTCTGATCTCGGTCTTAGCCATAGTGCACCATGCCTTAGTAGTTGCGGTTTAGATCCACATCATAGTGAGAGAGTGTATCGGTGATTCATGACTTTGCACCTTGTGTCTTCTAGCTCAAGTCACAGCTTGCAGCTTGTGTCCTATAGTTGCAGCTTGTGTCATATAGTTGCAGCTTGTATCCTTTGGCATCGAGATGCCTTGAAGCTATAGGCCAAGCTTTTGCAGATCACCATAATGAGCACTCAAACTCTTGCGATAGGTCTGGTTAATCTTCCGAGCCCATTGGTGATGTAATTCAAGTTTATGCACGTCTAAAGCAATAGAGCAAAATGTTTGAGCTTTCTTTCTTTATACTAGATGGCAAGATGCTTGACCTTTTTTCAATAGAGCAAGATGTTTTGCATGTACTTGCACCTTCATTCCATCAATTGTTTATCTAATTTAAGATTCTAATTTAATTATCTCTTGTATTTCAGAAATGTCAAGGATATTGAAGGAGTGGATTTCTAGTGCAGAACATGATGTCAACAGGCTGACTATTGAACTGCAACTGAGCGATGATAAGTGCAGTGTCATGAAAGAGAATATTAAAGGTCTAGAGGCTAGGGAGGTTCGTGTAGCCAATGACATTAAAAAGTACCAAGATTTAATCACAAAGCTCTCAAGCACAGCGAAGGAGGACGTTGAGGCAATAATTGACCTACAAAAAAGGGAGCTTAAAGAGTTGCGTCTAGCTCTGAAGCAAGCTCTCGATGACTTATTAACTGTGGAGATTTCCAGAGATGTCGAGTTGGAGCAGCTAAACAAATTGAGACCCTGCCTTACAAGGCTTTTGGCATCTCGATCCAACATGTGCCAACCTTTTGAGTTCGATCCTTGTTTGCCTACCCAAACACCGGTCGTTGTTGATAGTATGAAGGAAGCTTCGAGCATTAATTTGAGCGAAGCATGCCCATTTTGTTACAGGTCGCTCACATCGGATGAGATGCTCTTGCCAATCATTATTGTCGAGTGCAGGCACACATATCATGTGGCATGTTGCGTAGCGTATTTCAGGTAGCATCTTCCAATTCCATATGTTTCTGAATGAATTAATCTAACAGCGTTTTGTTTTGCAGTTGCTCTACATTATGTTGTTATACGAATTGTGGACATACCATGTCAAAATCATGGCTGTCGTTACTTGGATTAAAGGGGTGCCAGGAGTCGAAGATTAGCATAATGCTAGATTCGCACGGTTGGTTTGTTTTCATTTATTTTCAGCTCACGCTAGGTACTTAATGATTGTTACTTACATATGGAAATAGAGAAATTGACAATGAAAGGTATTAGCTCCACCGTGGCATCCGTATCATATCCCAAGGATCATAAACTTATGCCGAGATGTTTGAGCGTGATGGACAATATTTCTTACAAAGAGCAGAAGGACAATAATGGTAACAAAAGTTGTTAATATTTTTTAATGTGTAGGATTTTCAAAAAAATATGACCATCTGTATTTTATTATACATATGCAACACAGATAGTCAAGGGCAATCAACAACTGGTATGGAAGTTCACGATAACTGAAAAAACCTGATTTCCGTTGAAGAGAATGAACCAAACACTGTAGTCTTGTTTCCCCAAGGTAATTATATGTAATTTTGCTAGGGTATTCTTTACACGGATCTGTGACAAAAAATGTTTTAAGTTGTTTGATAGGTGGTTTGGTTAAACTTTAGTGGTAGTGTCCAGTTGCATGGTTGGTTAAACTATAGTGCTAGGGTCATGTTGCATGGACTGTTACAGGGATGCAAGTGGTTTGACTTACTTACTCTGTTTATTTATGTTGGTTATTGTCACATCAGATAATAGCGCTAATGATTTTATAGTTGCTTACACTTCTAAAGTTCTGCAATCAATGTAGTGTCTAAAGGCCCCCAACCAGAAGCCTCAAATGGGAAAGATGCCAGCGACACTGCCTCATCCCCTTTTGGAAAGAAACATGATGTGCGCAGTCCACCTAACAATGGAAAGACTACTTCTTGTCGATCAAAATTAGCTAACTCCATTGGGCCAGGTACTGTCTTAACTTTGGGATTGTATAGTAATGACACATGATCATAACTGAGATGTAGCGGTTATCTATAGGAGACAATAGGGTAGTTGTTGCAGGAAAGAATGACAATCTCGGTGAAGTTCGTACTCCATCGTGTAGCCCAATCTTGAAAACAAGGAATGGAACATCTTATCCGTCACAATATGAAGAGTCCATTTCACCTGGTAAAATGTTCTCTTATTAGATTGATTTTAAATTTATTTGTTTGAATATATGCTGAAATTTACATTCTACTGTAGAAAATACAATAAGTTTAGCAACCAGAAAAAGTAAACGGGGGGAGGCATTTGGTAGTCCTTCCATGTCCCCATGTATTAAAAGGATCAAATCACACAAAAAGCTTCTTATTTTTGAGCTTGATGGTGTTTTGTTGAAGCTATTTGAGAATACGGAACCATTGCCCAGCTGTGTCATGGATGGTGCAGAACTAAAGCACCTTAATCATACAAAGTTAGCTGTGTTGCGTCCTAGGGCAAGGGATCTTCTAGATTGGTGTTTGGAGCACTTTGAGATTGCTGTTTGGACAAGATTGAGCAGCACGGCGACCAATCTTATTATTAATCAAATGTTTCAACAAGCTGTCAAACAGAAATTACATTTTACTTGGTCTTCAGGAAAGTGCACAAACACATCGTTCAAGATTGATAGAAAGCCTATTATGTTGAAGGAGTTGAGCAAGGTATATCAGGAATCAAAGGGAGTGTGGAATGAAAAGAATACATTGTTAATAGATGATATGCTGTACCATGGTTTCAAAAACAGTCCGCATTCAATGGTATGTCCCAATACTTACCAACCATCTCGAATAGATGGTGACTTCCTCAACGAACATTTGAGACCTTGGCTGGAAGGATTATTAGAAAATGAAAGTGTGGAAGTCTATGCCAAAGCAAATCCATTGACCAACTTTCTGGATAAGGTTTCTAAAAGAGCAGTGGACATTCTCAAGAAATATCGGTATCATTGACATTGAGTGAGTGGAAGACTATGAAGCTCAAAGTATTTTGATAATGTGTCATTTGTACACGAAGTAAATTGTTTTAGTTCAATGACTATTACTGTATTTGGCTTTTGCCTTACATTTTTATCAAATGATGGTTTTCAGCAGATTTTTATGGAAATGCTTTGTTTATAGTGCAAATGGTAATGTGCAGCTCTGCTTCTTCTTAGAACATAATATGTATTGATATGAAATTGGCCTGCATATTCATTCGACACTTCTTTGGTATTGGAAACCGTACTCCAAAACCATGTGCGTAAGGAAAGATTGTACAAAGATTTTACATGGCAACACAAAAGCATGTGCATCCCCGTAACAACACGAAGAATGACATGGCTTGCATGATTGTTTGTATGATTTAATGTTATACATTTGCTGAGGCTTTTGCATGCAATTAACTTGCTCTGAATAAGTAGATTTAATAGGTAATGTCATGATGTAGAAGTCTGAAGTAGAAGTTGTGTTTACAAGTGAAGCATTTCTGAACTTGTATTAAAGAAAACCTTACTGACTCTGGATAAGTTATGTGCAGTGATTGATTAAGGTTTACATGGTAATCTCATGAACTGAGATATTAGGGTCGAAATGAATAGGTCGAAATTTGCAAGAATGTCACATTTGCCATTTAGAATTAAGGTTTACATAGCAAGTTTGAACTTGTTTGCATTTGACCGACTTGTTCCCCCCTTGTTCCCTGCTTTAGACTAATAAGGTTGTCTTTTTTTTTAACTTCGGTGTTTTAGAGATCGGTGTTTTGCATTGCATTGTTTATGCAAAGTATGCATTTGTTTCTACACTATCTGTTTCAGATTATGAAGGGATTATGATAAAGCTTCAAATACACTTTACAGAAAAGATACCATATTATATTAAAGACTGTTTTTACAAAAAGCTTGTGCAGGAAGAAACCTTGCACGTTTTCACAAAAAGCTCAAAATAGATTACAAGATATGACAAGGGACAAACTTTTACAATATTAAACATGACATACATACAGCCGAGAAAACCAAACTACTTTTTGGGAATTACAGACAATTCAATGATCTTGCAGGTGGCCTGGAGGAGGCATCTTAAGATGCACTCGAAGAAGAATGCCGTCGGCCTCCATAATCATCTGCAAAAGACGATCATCTTCAGGATTGACACGATGAAGCCAATTCATCACCTTCTCTGAAACGGTAGCTCCCTGTTCCATCAACCGCACCACCTCCAAGCAGGTAAATTTGGCCACAAACATCATCTGCATCCCTGGATGGCTAGAAGCAGAGGATTCTGCCATAGGCCTCTTGGCAGTAATGTTTATCCTTGCCATTGAGCTGCTGCAGGCCGATTTTGTGAGCAAATGGAAGCAAAATAAGGAGGAAGAGACCCGGAACAGAAGAATACAAGAATGAATCGATCTTCATTGGGACTAAATAGAAGGATAATGGTGTCAAATCAAATGGTAGGAGCAATTATGTGCATGCGGGGATCTGCCCCCTTTAAATCCGGAGCCATGCGAAATATAACATTCAGTAATGATACAACATTTTACATTTGCAAGTTAAACAAAGTTTTGTTTGAATTATATTCCAAACATGACATTAGTGCAATAGTATAATGTTGTAGTGGCAAAAATTTTAGAATTACATATTACACTCACGTATTACATAACAACTCACATTCAAACATCCCAAATCTCTACCCCTGGTATTCGCCAAGTTTTAGACAACTTTACACAATATTTGTGATTGAACTTGTTCAGTATTTGTTTTGCAGGTTGGCCATTCCTTGACGACGATAGCAACTCAACCCATTGGAATTGTTTCCAAGTTCAGAATCTATAGATTTATTGCGTAGTTGTGACTCCATATCTAACGACATTTTCATTGCTTGGTCACTTATGGGTGGGTGCCACCTAGGTCTAAGGGTATCAACGTGCCACGTGTGCCAAGTGGGTGCCACCTACGTCTAAGGGTATCAACGTCTAAGAGACAATTAAAGACCATTATAACAATAGTCTAACAATTTACTCGAGATTTGATGCTCCCTAGCAACCATGTCTGTATGAATTTTGACTAATGGAAATGTTCATGTCTGTATGAATTTTGATTAATATGAGAATAACAAAATAACAAGCTAATATGAGAACAATAAAAATCTGAGAATTACTAAAATATGAGAACAACAAAGCTAGTCATATATAGATTCAAAGCTTAGGATTAAGAGTATTTATCCTTGTTTGAGCAAATCTGAGCAATTATGATAAATCAAAATCTGAGAGCAATTCTCAGCAATCATTTATCTGAGTCAACAGTATGAATCCATTGAGATGGTTGTGACCTGCAACAAGTGAAAGGTATCAATGGAAATGATGTCTAAAACAGTAACCTTACATTCAACTAACATTACAAAATGTACCTGCAGGGTGTTAGTCTTCATCATCTGATAGATTGTCTAAGATCTTCTCACTATCAGCCTCTCTGAGTGTGTATACAGTCTTGCCCTTCACTCGGTGTTTTGCTTATGGCATGTCCACTTTAATTGCACAAATTTGGGTTGCATAAACTATCGCCTTTGGCTCATTAGAGCATAAAACATAGCTTGTAAGTGATCTTGGTACCTTTTCAAAATAAGTACCTTCAAGAAGTTCCTCTCCTCTATAAAATGTTTGTCCATTTAACTCAAAGTCTTCCTCCACAACATATTGGTCTTTGTGCATAGTACCATCCAAAATAGTGCACCCTCTTCATTATCCTTTGGAGCTACCACAGCAAACGTATCACCTACTATTACGGCATCACTCAACATGGCTGACCCTGAAGAGAAAATTGTTCTTTTGGATTTGCGTAGCTCAAAAACCTTGCTATGTTCAATAACTACAAGCTTCCAATCATCTACATACTCTTTGTTCATACATTTACCCCATTGAGCATCAAGGCAATTTGCACAAAAGCATGGCAAACACCTTACCTGCAATTGGGTAGGGCATTCTGGATTAAATGCATGAACAGAATGGATGTTTCGTGTATCCTCCACTGTCTCTGCTGCCCAAAGGTTGTTTCTATTCACCCCCACCACTTCCCAAAACCATCTTCATACTGGCTTCTTCTTCACACTAGATGATGGAGCCACAGATGAGAAGCTCTCCCTAGCTATCTTCACTATATTGCTGCACGTTCTATTTTCAGATCTTGCAGTCTCTTCATCAATTCCCTCAACCATCTCTTCAATTCTGCTTTTCCATCATGCTCCCCTTTCCCATGGTTGGAACAAAAAAAGTTCCACATCATCTGTATATGTGTGGCATGTGCATACCTTCTGACAAAGTAAAAAGGTCTTGCTGCCTTAAACTAAGATGCTGCTCCATCTGAAAAGACCCAATGTTTATTTGGATCCATTCCTTGTTGTTGCATAACACTACTACAGAATAGGCAGTTTGCGACGTCATTTGCGACGTCTTTGCGACGTAACGAGAACATCAAACGTCGCATGCACACGCTTTAATAACGTTTCCCGCTCGTCGCAAATGACGTCGCCGTGGATTCGTCGCAGCGCGACGTCACGTCGCATGTGCGACATCACGTCGCATGTGCAACGTATTAGCGACGTCGTGGACGTCCCAAATACGTACAAAATATGTCCTTATGACGTTTTACAGACGTCGCTCATATGTTGCTAAGACGTACATATATGTGCGTCCAAAATGTTTTTTCGTGGACTTGAACCCCTAACCTTTAGCTAACAAACCTGAAGCCTTACCAACACCTCAATAACTTATATTTGTATTTATTTTGTGTTTATTCTTAAAGTCGTAATGAGACGTTGTAATGACGTTGCACTTGCGACGCGTCACGTCGCAAATGCGACGTGGCACGTACAATATGCAACGTAACACGTTTCACATGTGACGTCACACGTTGCACCTGCGACGTGACACGTCGCTTAACTTTTAACGGCCGCATTGCCATGTCAGCTGCCACATAGGATACCTTTGCGACGTCTGACCAAACGTTTCAATAGCGACGTGGGACGTTGCATATGCGACGTCGTTTGAATTTTGCGCGACGTCTTTAGAACGCGCACGAATTTTGCGACGTGGACGTTTCAAATACGTCGCAAATCGACGTCGCAAACAACCCATTCTCTAGTAGTGTAAATTCATAATGCATCATAAATGCATGCTGAACAAACAAAGTATCATGCTTTGTGTCATCCGATATATAATAATGGGTATCCTTCATCACATCATTTGATACAGGATCTACAAAGTATGTAATATGCACTAAGATAGTAACCTATTTGCTAGTCCAATATGCAGATTGGACTTGATTTTGTAGCTGGATACTAAAGTTCTCAGCAAAATCTACAACTGACAAAAGAGTACCTGGTGAAAGATTTTCCAGCAACTCCTTAAATTGCTTGGCCTGCCACTTATGCCTGAAACTATGCAAAGGAAATTTAGCCAACCTGTCAATTAACTTGTGTACTAAAGCTCGCGGCTCAGTTTCTTTCCACAAACGCCAAGATTTTCTTTGGCTTTCCCCACTTATCTTTTCCACCTTCTTCATAATCCCAAGATCCCCAACTAATGATCCTTCGGTTGCTAACTCTAGTGGACATATGGATAGGCTGGGATATACCACAATTAGTGCAAACTCCATCTATGCAATCTTTTTGTGGAATTCCTGGTTCTCCTCCTTTGCACAAAGAATAGATCGCCACAACTCAGAAGTTGTCTTATATTTCTTTCTCTTGGCAAAACAAGCTTCTCCCACATCTCCCACATGATGACATACATCACATGTACAGGTTGCAAGGATTCACATGTTGATTTCTCAATCTATTAAAGCCATCTAAAAGCATTTGCAACCGCATCGATGTATGCAACAACAAGAGTTAAATTGCTTCAATTTCAATACGTATCATGGCTTTAATTTCTCAAAAGCCCTTTGGCGGATCTTCACTGCCGGATATTGCTCTTTGAATTTGAGGAACATTTCTGGCTGGATAATAACAACAATAGTAATCAGTTTACATGCATGATGTCTTAGGTGCAAAACTAAGACTTCACAATGACTAACTACAACTAGAACTGAATCTATTGCACCTAAAAAATGCAGTGGGTTTGTGGCATCTACGACTACTACTATTTGGTAAGTCAGTAACTATCACCTAACCTTGAACTCCGCACTTAAATCACACTGCCATCGGTCACCTAAAACTGCCAACTAGAACTAACACCTACAACTTGCAACTACCACCTGCAACTTCAGACTATGACCTGCAACTATCTCTAAAATTATGGCCTTTTAGTGCAAGGTAAGTCCATAACATGTCACACTGTAACCTGTAACTTGGACTGCAACCTGCAAATGCATACTGTTACATGGAACTATAACATAAATTACTACTATGGTTGGGACTCCAACTTGCAAGTATCTCACAACTACATAGTGCCTAAATCATTTAGGAAAATTAGCAAACACCATTCATCAAACACATATATTTGAGTTCAATCTAACCAAATAAAATACATCAAACATGCTACCAAAACTTTGGAAACAAGTAAGCGCAAAATAAGGCAATAAACTAACCTGTGTATCTTCCAGATAATGAGTTGCATGCTCCTCTTTAACATTCTTCTCCAACCTTTTATATCTCACGTCTTTTACATTTAGCGAGACCCTTGTATTTATGTCCCAAAAATTCTGGACCAACTCAATAATATCATTTCCAATTGAATCGATCCTCTTTGACCTTTTATAAAACACCCATCCAGTTTTATTAATGACTATCTCCTTGTGTTTATCCCTTGCAATCGCAATATTTCTTGGATGGATTCCCAAAACTTTTCCCAAGCTTCTCTTACTAACAATTTCACTGGTGCAACCTTGTCCAATAGACATCGCAAGTACATTCTGCTTTGCAGCCATAGAATCCGTACTAGTAGAAGATTTTACCGACTGGATATTTTCTCTAATATTATCAATTAAATGGTTCTTCACCTCCATATTCTTGAATTGGTCATCAAGAAACTCTGCAACTTCCTTTCGCTTCATGAACTCCTTTAGAACCTCTCTCTTTGCTTCGCTGTCCATTCGAGAAGTTTTTCTCACAAAGAAGAGTACTAAACTAGCTACAATCTTATTCTTTTGAATTTTACTATGGCTGGTACTAGTAGAACCCCCTTGCATAATAGCTATCTTATCCTGTTTTCTACGTTTTCTCTGCATTCTTTTTTTCAAAGTTTCCTGCTCTGTTGTTCTCTTTCTTTTCCTTTTGGAATTGTCTGTTGTATCTTCCATCACTAGCTATAATTATCAGAAGAATGGAGAAGTAACAGAAGCTTACCGGTTACCGGCCTAATGTCATGTTTGCAAAAAAATAAACCAGATGCCAAAAATCACGCAATTACCCAGCATAGAAACAACGAGGATTCTTCTCAGATTATACATCCCGTGATACAAATCCTGTGATACAAATTGAACCATCATACAAAATGAAGAAGCAAAGAGAAGAAAGCAAAACGTAGGAAGTTTTTGGAAAATAATTTGACATTTTGATTTCGTAAAACATTATTTCACATAGAAAATAAAATACAATACACTAGGGTTGTTGGCATACCTGATCCAGAGATAATCAGACATTTCTTGCAGAGATAATCAGACATTTCTTGCGGGATACCCGAATGAACAACTCAGTTCATGTGGTTCTCCCCCATTTTTTTTCACATTGCTCTTTGCCGTAAACAAACAGCAAACTAGCATCCTCACCACAAAAATTTTGAATTCCTACATTGGCATAGTTGTTAAACCATTAATGCCAAGATAATATAGTAACAAACAATATTTTAAAAAGCTAGTATACGAACTACTTTTGGGGCTACTTTTGGGGACGGGGGGACAACCGACTTGATACACTATATTGTGCTTCACCCCACCACAAACCCACCAAAAACACATTAAAAAGCCCATAAACATCTAGTTTGTTATGCGAAATGGCCATAAACACCTAGCTTGTTATGAAAACCACCATAAACCACTATAAAACTCTCGGGCTCTGGTTGTTAAGGCGGATAACACCCTAGAGTCAGAATGTTATGCCCTACTATAACAAACTCGAGCTCATAAGTATGCCCATAGTTTAAACATGACCACGCCCGATATTTAAGGCGCGTAGGTGTAATGGTCTTAACTATGGTGAGAGAGCATTATAAACACAATCATGAAAGTATAGACGGCCCTTAAGGATGAAAAGATGAGGTCATGAATGCCCTTGTCATTTTAGAATATTCTCAACTTTGGAACATGGTTTGACTAGGATTGATCTTGAGTAAACATTACGAATGCTCTTCTAGACTATGCCTTTTTTTCATTTTTGTTTTCTTGGGGTGGGGAAAGAGAGTTTGACTTCCATACTCCTTCGCCGAAAGCCTCTCTCTTTGATCATTTTAATGCCTAGCACTGCTAGGTCGACGTTTTTCACCTAATTGGTATATTTCTTAATGCTTTATGAGATAGCCGAATATTTCAAGTTCCGAAATCGATTTTTTCTTTGTGTTCATAAAAAATACATGGATAAAAATCTACCAGCAAGTTTCGTTATGATATAAAAATACAATCTCCACGACTTTATTTATGGGTGTTTATGGGTTTCATTTTTAGGATTCAATACTTAACCATTGATCTCCAAAGATATGCCGCATGATGCCAAATCAATGGCTAACATCTTTTCGCAAAAAAAAAAAAAAAAATGCTTTGCCACTTTCTAAGGTCACTTTCAAACATGTTTTGTCACTTTCAATTCCCATGGTTTCAAACCGGACCTTTGTAAAAAATTAACTTAAAAAAAAGCAATGGGCCCAAACCGTCGTCAAAGAAGCATCCGGGCGGGCGGAATGATTTGCACGAAGGATCCCACACCATACAAACGATTAAAGAAGTGAACATGCCTTGCTCTCCCCTACTTAGATCTTCGAATCTGAAACCCTGAGTATCTGTGCCCTTTGCGTGCCTTTAGTCCGGATGCCTGCGCCTTACTCTCAACATGTCCACAAAGCCTTAACCAACTCAATAAAACCATGCAAACACAAATCAGAATAAACACATACCGCAATCTCCGGACGTGAACCTTCACCGCCAACAAGCAGCTCGGATCGTTGCAAACATACACTCCACATACGATTTTCAATACTATATTGGGCCCAAATCTGGGCCCAACCTTTGCCACAAGTACGGCCCCCAGATACCAAACTCAGACATTGGAAGTTTATGATGTAAAAAATACGATCGGTCTATCTTAAATTATCTTACGATGTGCTAGCTCAACAAAAAATTTCAAATGTCAAGCCTAGTGGCTTGAAAAAACAAAAAAAACTATAATTCCCCACGACGCAACAAAATACAAAAGAAATTATACTTCGCCACGACGTAACAAAGCCATAAATTCAGCATGGCATAAAACGCTGACCTCTCTCCCGGACAAACGGACTACAGAAATCTGCTGCCAATTTGGAACCAGGTATAGAATCAATCTGGTGGATCAATCTGTCGGCTGTTTGAAATTGAGCTTGGTGAAGGTGCTGGTGCGCCATAGCCACCGGAAGTACAGAGCTCTGGGTTTGACCCAGGAGATTCAGGAACTAGAAAACGGAGCCCGGATTCAATACTGGGCGCCCAAAAAGGAGAAGCATCAGGGCAAGCCGAGCCTGTTACTCATCCATGGATTCGCGGCCGACGGGACCTTGGGATGGATCAATCAGGTGCCGGATCTGGCCAAGCATTTCGCCCTCGTCGTTCCGGATCTCGTTTTCTTCGGCAATTCCTTCACGGATGCCGAGGATCGGTCGGAAATATTCCAGGCCCAATGCATGCTCCTGCTCCTGCAGCGCCTCAAAATCGAGCAGGCCTCTGTCGTGGGCACCAGCTACGGCGGCATCGTCGCATTCCATTTGGCCGATTTGGCCCCCCTTTTGATCCGCAAGGTCGTCATCGCCAGCTCCGGCGTTTGCATGATCCCTGCAATAGACACTGGACGTGGATGTCCAGAGAGGGATTGCATGCATTTGCATGCATCCCTAAGAGGTTGCATGCATCCCTAGAGGGGTTGCATGCATGCATGGAGGGTTGCTAGCTATAAAGAGGCTCGGGGGAGAGCTCATGAGGCATTCAGTATCTGTGCTGAGCTCGTGGTTGGGTGGCGAGTATAGCTAGCACGTCATTTGTGCGTTTCAGTCCCCTCCTCCAACGACAGACTGCTTCGCCAATTCAATGCCATGCATATCTCAGAAGTTCTTCTTCCTCGCGACATCTCTGTCATCAAAAAGGGCATCAACAATGCCCTCTATAAACCCCTTAAATTCATCCCCGATTTCCTCGTTCGAGATTTTGAAAATGTGGGTCTTCTGCTTAATTTGTTCGATTCCTCTCATGGGCTTTCAATATCACGCAGAAAATTTAATTGCGTTTTGTTCAATTGCAGGTTTTTGGAGGTTACCGTAACAGAAGGGAGAAAATTGAGCTGCTCAATGAAATGGTCACAGTGCGAAGATGCGCCACCTCTTCTGTTATATCCGCGTAAAATCGCCGCATGATTTTGATCGGGTTATTGCATGGATGATCGGGGGTTCATGTTTGGGAATTTTGGCGGGAGGTGTTGATCTTGTGGGGAGATTCTCGACAGAGTTTTTGATGTGGAGCTTGCACATAAGCTTCATAAGTAAGTGATTAAAAGCTCAATGATATACACTAAATAAGGTGCTAATAAACGTAATATTTTTGCGGGCATTTATTAGGCGCAGAGAGCCCGACTAGAGATCATCCCAAGAACTCCGCCATGTGCCCCAAATTGAGAAACCAAAAAAATTCAACAAGCACGTCATAGCATTCTTAAATGGTGGAAAATAAGCATTTCGTATGACGACTTTTCCCCCGCTTGAAGTTTTTGGCAAATAAGATTAAGAATTTGGAATTTGACCTCGCCCATCTAGAAGAAAGTGGTGCAACGTTAAACATATTACAACATGGTGAAAAATTGCATTATATTTTACATTATATTGTTACTAGTAATGGTGCCTAGCGTTGCTGGGCATAAGTCAAGAAGAACGTGTAAATGATATTATTTAGGATTAGAGCTGCTTCAAAAAATCATTTATGCTTGTGCTTATGCTTGTGCTCTTGAAGGTTTCAAGAGCTTAATGGCCTTTTATCCAATTTCACATTGTATCTCTACATGTTCTCATCTATCAGAAGTGTATTGTATTGTATTGTATTTCTGCATCTTTTTCAATTTTTATCTTGTGGAGTGTGTGGGGTATCTGGAGGTTCGATTCCTCCACCACCTCTTTATTTTGCTAGTTAAGGATGTTTGCCACGTGCAATCAGCAATTTTAATCCTTTTTCGAGATCTCAATGTGGAATGTTCTTTTTATTTATCTCTTTTATCCTTTCCCAGATCTTAATGGTTCAATGTTCTTTTATTTATCCCTTTTAAGTGTGTATTACCACATGTATGGTTCTATGGATCAGACCATTGACTTAGACCTAGATTGAATGATAGTTCGTTAGAAATAGAGTCGCAATATCCCACCCTCACTTCCGGCACTACTATTCCACTCATGTTCTGTCACTTCTTCAGGAATATGCAGTTAGATCTATATGGCATATTTTTAACGAAGAATTAGCAAACTTCTGGGGGGTCTTGCTTGGCAATAAAATTTTTGATTGTGGCCGCCACATCAGGAACTGTCAGGCTGTAATGGAATGTCAAAATCCAAAAACTTTGTTATTGGGTTTTTGCAATTCGTCAAGGTATAAGAACTTCCTGCTCGGTGGAATCGGGCCTTAGTAAAAATTATCGTTATGGCTCGTAACATTCAGAATTCTTCCCCTCTTTTTTTTTGAAGAGGTCCATATTTAAAGAGGTAAATGTTGTTCCATAACTTCACATAGCTTATTATTTTTTGGCATGTCTTTCATTTTCATTTTGTGATGTACGACCTACTTGTCCACGGCGAACTTAGCTTTAGTGTTTCTACTACCTACTTGTCCACGGTGACCTTAGCTTTAGTGTTTCTACTAATGATGAACTTAGCTTTAGTGTTTCTACGACCTACTTGTCGACGTGAACTTAGCTTTAGTGTTTCTACTAATGTTTGATAATGTTGCTCAGTAGCATGCATCCGGACTCCTACGACCTAGATAGGCAGGGAACACAATATTAAGCTTAATGTACCTTCCAGATTATTCAAGCTTGTGTTTAATCATTGATTATCATGTGTGCATACATATTCATTATGAAGAACAATGATACACAATTGATCTGTTAGACCAAGCTTCCTAGAGCAAATGGCAGCTATATAAAGTTGTACTTTCCAGATTTTAAGTTGAGCACATAAAAGAGACCATATTTTCAGTTGTACATGAAGATAATTCTTCTACTTTACAGACCTAACATGATAGATAATAATATGCAACACAAACATCAAGGCTAAAAAAAATGCATGTAAAAGGGAACAGGCATTCTTCTGCACCGAACTTAATAACCGGCTCTTCTCTAAGCAAGCATCAAAGCAAACATGCATGTAGAATGGGTGGAATACATATAATTCCTAAGCAAAAAGGCAAGTACAACAAATACCTGTCTCATCAACACTAAGCCCAGATCAGCAAGACCTCCAGATTTTATGTCTGTTTGTAGATGCAAGCACATGTCCTTTTCTCAGAGTCTGCTTCATCCATGATCATTCATAGCATAAAAAACTTTGTGCAAGCTTCAAAGCGAGCAAAGGAATTTTGAAACTGTCTTTGGAAGTCTCAGAAGGGCAAAGGAATTTTGAAACCATCTGCTCTGGGAGGTCTCAGAAGTCCAAATCTGGCATCGATATCATTCTATTAACTCAAATGGTGCTATCTTCTTGATGCAATGGGAGACATTTGAAGAAGAGCTCCCACGGCCAATAAAGCCTGCTGCACTCCAGCAACAAAGCATCCAACCATCAGTTCGGCTTCACCCAGTGTTCCATGTGTCTTTGTTGGAACGCTATATGGCGAATCCATTTCCAGATCAAGTACCTCCACCTCCACCACCAGTCGAGATTGATGATCATGAGGAGTTCGAGGTTCGAGAGATTCTGGACTCCAAGTTTCTCTGTCGACAATTGTATTACTTTGTCGATTGGGAAGGTTACCGCCAAGTGATAGAACCTCCCGGAGCCTACCGAGAATCAAAATTAAGCGGAGTTTCACCGACGCACCAACAAGCCAAGTTTGAGTATTTTCGCCCCGGCCCGGTGACTCGACTCGTCAGCCGTCGAGGGAGGGGATGGTGTGATGACCATATGGATATTCGTATCATACGAACATTATACTCGTATGTACAAAAGATGGTTGTCACGGGATGCAAAAGGGTAGTTACACAAGACAGGATTTGAACTCGTAACCTTCCAGTTGCGAGTCACACATCCTTGCCAAGTGCGCTACCAATATTTGTTGAAGACATTCCTTCACGTCTTTCTCATATGTGGGACTATCTCCAGGAGGTTCTAGAATATTCTATAACCTAAATGCATGCGCGACACTTGGCGCGATCTCATCCGTTGGAGTGGCACGATCCTAACCGTTGGCCTAGATATATAAGGGGGCACCTCCTTCTTGTCGAACCATTCCAGTTCAATGCCAGCCTTGAGCCTTCTAGGCATCTGTCTCGTGCTCCTGTTTGTCTTCGGGCCATTGTACTCTTGATTCTTGTTCATATATCAGATTCTTTGCCGATCTTGGCATATTTCTTTCGTATTTCTTGCGTATTTTCCACGTATTTCCCTTGTTTTCGCATAGGTTCATGATAGAAACATGCTCTCGAGCTAAAATCCACTTTAAATTTCTTAGAACTTTGGCTGGAGAACATATAATCCCGTTGCTCCTCATTGGTGTCTTCATCTTCGGATGACAATTCAACTCTAGGAGTGACCTCCTCTGCCCTCAAAGGTGTGCTTGAAGAGGAAAAAAGACCACGTGAAGTTGTGCCCCGATATGTTGGAGGCACAGTGTTAAATATTGGTGAAGGTCCATAAGAAGTTCTAGCAGTAGTTGTTATCATGATGAGGAGTTCTTGCAAACATCTCCGTCACAATAGACTGAAACTCTGCAAATCCATGGGTCACAACAATTGTGTGAAGAGGTGTAGATACTGTAAAATCATCCTCATTTGTAGTGAAGTCTTGATGGGGGAAGTTATGAAGAATATCGCATTCTTCTGATTGTAGTGTAGTCCTTGTCTGTCTACTTGAACCAAAAGAAACTACAAATGGTGGGGGTAACCTATTCTGAATCACCTGTTGTTGTGGAGCCTATAAAGTTTCGGGCAACACAACAAAAGATGGTGGAAGCTTGTTACGTACGAGTGGTGATGGAACAAACGGAGGGGGCAACCTGTTCCCAACTAGGCTTGGTGACGGGTCGAAAGGGGGTGGCAGTCTGTTAATTGCTGGACTGGGAGTCTCATCGAGAAGCAAGAGCGATGTTATTGAGGTTGGGGTCAGAGAAGCTTGAGCATCAGCATTTTGTTCTGCAGCTCCATCCGAATCTGAGGAACTAGAGACAACAAACGGTGGTGGAAGATTGCTCATATTGCATTTAAACATCTTCAACAATCGCAAAGAGCAAGATAACGTGAGAAAATATCGAGAAGAATTTACAGACAATTGGACATTGCTATTCGAGAGTACACCGCATTCAGAAAGAAGAAGTATGTGGAAACAAAATGAGGCAGAATGAAACAAAAAGCTATTCCAGAATAGACAGCAAAAGGCAATATACAGAATCTGTATTCCACTGCACGTAGAATTGGTGAAGGACTATGTGCAACCTTTAAAAGGAAATTTTAGCGCCTCACTTTTGCATTCCGTACGAGCAGCTTGAGTCGCCAGGACCAGCTCCTTCAAATATATTAATAGTTTGCTGTATTCTGATTCACATAGACAAATCATGGATAGGTGAGTCTGAAAGTACATTGTATGTTCGTTTTAGCTTTTTAACTAAAAGATAGTGTATTCTGGAATATACTTCTCCCTCTCTAGAGAGGCGAAAGTGTATTTCGGAATACACTTTCACCTTCTGAGAAAACGAAAGTGTATTCCGAAATACACTTCTCCCTCTCTAGAGAGACGAAAGTGTATTCCGGAATACACTTTCACTTTTTGAAAATACAAAAGTGTATTCCGGAATACACTTTGATTTTTTCAAAAGGTGAAAGTGTATTCCGGAATACACTTTGGTTTTTCCAAAAGGTGAAAGTGTATTCCGGAATACACTTTGGTTTTCTCAGAAGGTGAAAGTGTATTCCGGAATACACTTTCGCCTGTCTAGAAAGGGAGAAGTATATTCCGGAGTACACTTTCGCCTCTCTAGAGAGGGAGAAATTTATTTCAGAATACATTTGCTTCATTTCAGAGTAGAAGAAGTGTATTTCAGTTTTTTGGTACTTTTACGATGTTTTCATCGAATTTTAGACTTTTTTAGGCATATTTTGAAGTCGTTTCTCAGGTCTTTTATTGGCCTTTTTGTCCTGTGTTGGCATCCTTTTTTGACCTTTTGTGTTCGGGAATAGTATTTTGCTTGTGTTTCTGCTAAAAAAAAGACGTGCTAATCACATTGTACAGGCAAGACGTCAGCAAGAAACAACAGAAGAAGCCCATCAAAATTACTCAGAAGGCACACCCACAGAGAAGGATGGGCGAGTCCTTTGCGCCTGCAATCTATGAGAACTTCCAAATACAGTGGTTCTTCACAAGAGGTACAGTTGTAAGAGGTACTCTTACATTTTTATATGTTTGTCGAAGTCCAGGTGCAAGAAGATATGATGATAGCGAGTTTGTGCGCATGGGCACAATACTAGATGTGAGTGAGATAGCAGGGGAGTCCGAACAACGAGGGAGACTGTCCTTTAGGACGTCCCAGGGTTTTATACAGGTTGATGAGTCCTATTTTAAGCTTGTCAGAGTGCAACCACCAGCCCTTTACAAATATGTTTCGCACTACATCAACAAGAGAAAGCTCAGTACCATTATAGGTTGGGTTCGTAACAGAGTGAAAACTTCACTCACACTAAATCAGAAAAGGAAGAAGAGGAAGAACAAAGGAACATGAGTGGTCATTCCGAAGAAGAGGATGAAGAAAGCACAGAAGAGTCAGAAGAGCAGCAAGCACCACCACCAAAGAAACAAAGATTGACTATTACTGCTAAAGAACCTAAAAAAGGAAAGATTGCACAACTTGCCATAGAAGACATTCCTGAGGAAGTGCCCAAGAAAAGAAAAGGCAAGGGCAAGGCACCTGGAGTTGCAATTAAGGAAAAGAAGGTGGACAAGACTTCAGAGAAGATGGAAGAAATTAAGCTGCACAAGTTTGTGCAAGGTGTTATCTATTTGCCTGTCACATCTATGAAGCTTCCACCTAAAATGACGCTTGATCATTTGAGGAACTTGAAGGATAGAATTTGGAGCAATCTTCAACGCTCATGTTGCTCCAATTGTAGTGCACAAACCCAGCCGAGTATGATGGAGAAAATGCGGACACATACACGCATTACGTTTTGGGTGAGAACCACAGTTGCAAGGCAAGGAGGCAATTGTACAAAGAAAAAAAGAATCTTAGATACTTGTCTGTTCTTTGTGCAGTCTACTGTGGATTGACTGATGAAGAAGTAAAAATCTTTGCCAACACTCACAACGTTGACAACGAATACAAGTTAAAAATGAGCTTCATAGACAAAATCAGATTCATGCACGGAGAGTACGTCATCTTCAAGGACAAGTACGGGGATGATCTTAGGAAGCCTCAATATTCATTGGAATTAAAGGAAGTTTGTGCCATTGAGTGTTGTCTCAAATACGACGAGGCGAACAAAAGGGCATCACTCATTGGTCACGACAATTGGTTTAGCTAGCCTTTAGGGATGGCGGGGTACGTCTACTTTGTATCCTCGAATAGGATTTCGTGTACTGCAATCTTCATTGTAAATAGGTAGCTGATGAGAATCTTGAATTGTTTGCAGATCTGGGAACTTCAGAATAAAATTTTCAACATGTTTGAGCGTGGCGAATTGAAAAGCAAAGGCAAGAAGAAAGGCTCCGACGTGCCAAAGAAAGAAATGACCATCACAGTCTGGAGGGAGATGCAGGGCTTCACTGATATGAATTTGTTAGGAAGGCTCATGCAGAAGATCGTGGACAAAGAGTTCACACTCGAAGAAATGTCGAAAGAGTTGCACAAGTAAGCTTTGCCTTCTTTAGTTTCATTTCTGCCTGACAAACAAGAGAAATACTATTTCGGAATACTTCATGTTTTAAACTAGTAATGGTACCCAGTCTTGCTGGGCATAAATTAGGAACCTTTAATTTCTTTCTTTTTTTATTCTCCTTTTTTTTTTCTAACCCCCTTCTCCCTCCCTTTCCCTTCCCTTTCCCCTTCCCCTTTTCTCTTTCTCTTTTTCTTATCAGCTTTTTCCCTTCCTTTTTATCTTTCTCCACTCTTCCCATTTTTCCACTACTCTTTTTCCCATTCCTTTTTCCCTTCCTCTTCCTTTTCCTTTTCTTTTTCTCTTTCCCGTTTCTCATGCATTTTTTTCGTTCTCTTTTGCTTACCTTTTCATGTGCCCTTTTCTTCCTTTCCCCACCCTCTTCCTCTTGATCACGTGCCCTTTTCCCCATCTCTTTTCCCATTTCTCTCCCCCCTTTTCCTCATGCTCTTTTTGCTTTCCCTTCTCCTTTTTCCGCTTCCCTTTTCCTTTCAACTTTCCATTCCATTTTCATACTTTCCTCACCCTTTTGCTTTGCGTTGTTCCCTTTTTCCCTTTCCTTTCTCTTTCCCCTTCTTTTACATTTTCCCTTTCCCTTTTCATATGTCTCTTTCCATTCCCTTTTCTCAACCTTTTTTATGTACCCTTTTTCATTCTTTCCCCATCCTCTTCCCCCTTTTCCCCTTTCCACTTTCTCCTTTCTTGTTTCTTTTTTCTTTTCCCTTTCCCATACTCTTTTTCCCTTTCTTTTTTTCTATTTCCTCACCCTTTCCCTCTTCCCTTTTTTCTTGTGTCCTTTTCTCCTTCCTCTTTTCCTCTTTTCCTATTCCTTGCTCCCTACCCTTTGTCTATTCTACTTTCCCCCCACCATTTTCCTCCTTTTTCCATCCTTTCCCTCTTCTTCACCCTTTCTCTCTTCCCTTTTTTTCATGCCCTTTCCTTTTTTCTCTTTTTCTCGTTCCCTTTTCCCAAGTTCTCTTTTGCCCTTTTCCCCCTCTCTTTTCCTTTTTACTTTCCTTTTTCCCATTGACTTTGCAACCTTTTCTTATTTTCCCTTACCTTTTCTCCTTTTCTCACCCTTACTTCTTACCCTTCTCGCGGTGCCCTTTTTCCTTTCCCTTTCCCCCTCCCCTATTCTATTCCTTTTTCTATTTCCTTTTATCTTTCCCTTTTTCCTTTTCTCCTTCTCTTTCCTTTTTTCTTACCTTTCTTTTATTCCTTTTCGCTTTTCCCTTTTCATTTTCATCATTTTTCCTTTTTCCTTCTCCTTTTCCTTTTCCCTTTTCCCTTTTCCCTTTCATCGTTTTTCCTTTTCGCTTCCCTTTTTCCTTTTCCCTTTTCCCTTTTCCCTTTTCCCTTTCATCGTTTTTCCTTTTCCCTTCCCCTTTTCCTTTTCCCTTTTCCCTTTCATCGTTTTTCCTTTTCCCTTCCCTTTTTCCTTTTCCCTTTTCCCTTCCTCCTTTTTCCATCCTTTCCCTCTTCCTTTTGCTCAATGCTCTTTTTGCTTTCCTTTTTCTCTTTCTTCACCCTTTCTCTCTTCCCTTTTTTTCATGCCCTTTCCTTTTTTCTCTTTTCCTCATTCCCTTTTCCCAAGTTCTCTTTTGCCCTTTTCCCCCTCTCTTTTCCTTTTTACTTTCCTTTTTCCCATGGACTTTGCAACCTTTTCTTATTTTCCCTTACCTTTTTCTCCTTTTCTCACCCTTACTTTTTACCCTTCTCGCGGTGCCCTTTTTCCTTTCCCTTTCCCCCTCGCCTATTCTATTCCTTTTTCTATTTCCTTTTATCTTTCCCTTTTTCCTTTTCTCCTTCTCTTTCCTTTTTACTCTTACCTTTCTTTTATTCCTTTTCCCTTTTCCCTTTTCCCTTTTCCCTTTTCCCTTTTCCCTTTTCCCTTTCATCGTTTTTTCTTTTTCCTTCCCCTTTTCCTTTTCCCTTTTCCCTTTTCCCTTTCATCGTTTTTCCTTTTCCCTTCCCCTTTTCCTTTTCCTTTTTCCCTTTCATCGTTTTTCCTTTTCCCTTCCCCTTTTCCTTTTCCCTTTTCCCTTTCATCGTTTTTCCTTTTCCCTTCCCCTTTTCCTTTTCCCTTTTCCCTTTTCTCTTTTTCCTTTTCCCTTTCATCATTTTTCCTTTTCCCTTCCCCTTTTCCTTTTCCTTTTCTCTTTTTTTCCTTTCATCGTTTTTCCTTTTCCCTTCCCCTTTTCCTTTTTCTTTTTTCCTTTTCCCTTTTCCTTTTTCCCTTTCATCGTTTTTCCTTTTCCCTTCCCCTTTTCCTTTTCCCTTTTCTTTCCTTTCATCGTTTTCCTTTTTTCCCTTCCCCTTTTCCTTTTCCTTCCCTTTTTCCCCTTTTCCCTTTTCCCTTTCATCTTTTTTTTTTCTTTTTCCCTTTTCCCTTTTCCCTTTTCCCTTTCATCGTTTTTCCTTTTCCCTTTTCCTTTTCCTTTTCCCTTTTCCCTTTTTGCTTTCATCGTTTTTCCTTTTCCCTTCCCTTTTTCCTTTTCCCTTTTCCCTTTTCCCTTTTCCCTTTCATCGTTTTTCCTTTTCCTTTTCCTTTTTCCTTTTCCCTTTCATATTGAAGCCATAGTCAAGATGAAATTTTAGTTGAAGACACGCACACATCATCTCCACCATTGGTCAATCAAATCCTCGACCGTCCGATTTAGGGCTCCATTGAAGACACACGCTATAATTTTATAATATAAGAAGATACTACAAGTGTATTCCAGAATATATTTTTATCCTTCAAGTGGATCGAAAGTGTATTCCAGAATACACTTTTGCCCTCGAAGAAGAGCAAAAGTGTATTCCGGAATACACTTCCCCCTTACGCAGCAGCTAAAGTGTATTCTGGAATACAGTTCTCCAATTAATGAAAAATAAAGTTTAGACTACTTGTATTCTAGAATACAGTTTTTGCCACAAGAGTTCAGTTGTGTTGTTGCCAACTACTTAAACATTTATTCAGCCAAAAAAATGTCATAACATGTCAGACATGTTTGATGGAGCAACTTAACATGGAGACATGGGAGAGGTGCAAAGAACTATATCCTATTGCTACATCCGATGAGCGTATTGTTCAGTACGCTCCACATTTTGAAGGATGGGTACGTTGCTTAAACATGCGACTTTTGTTTAATCTATGTACTAAATTTCCCTTCTGATTGCAGAACAAGAAGAAAAACAAGGACCTTCCAGAACGTTTTAGGCACCTCATGAGGTTGACACGAGAGGAAAGAACTTTGGCAGATAGAAGGACCTTAGAAGTGGAGCCGTCCGATTATGAAAAGTTCAGCTTGTACGATCAGAACAATTTGTTTCCATCATCCACGAGGATTGCATCAAAGTGATCGGAACCGTAAAGCCACAGGATTTTACACTAGTCATAGCAGACCTTCCTTATAGCTTCAAATTAAAGGACAGCCATTATGACGACCAGCCATTCAAGAACTCAAAATTCAACGCTTTCGTCGACGATATTAAACAAATCACAATGGCCAAGCATTGGCGTCTTGTCGTGTTTCATTCCAACATGCAAGCCAGCCTTGTGGAGTCCACTTTTAAGAATCACTTTGGATCCCCAGTGCAAGCAAGTTACGAGAACATGGTCTGGTAAGTATTTTATTCTGGAATACGTTAGTTTCTTCTTTGCATGTGTTGATTCTGTTCTTCAAGTTGCTTACATATTGATCTTTGTGTTTTCATTTTCTATTCCAGAATATGATTCCTTTCGTCTTATTTTCTTTGTTGATTCCTTGTTTTATTTTCATTAGTGACTCGACTTTTATTTCCGTAGGTACAAGACGAATATAAACTACTATGGTGGTGGGCTCAGTTTGCTAGGCAAGATTGAATACCTCCATGTTGCTTACTGGAGTTTCGATGGGAAACACACCATGGAGAATTTAAATACAGCAGCTTGCCAGAACTTCTCCAATGTCTTGGAATTTCCAGCTGTGCTTCAGAAGCTGCAAGACCCTAGTGAGCAAGGGAGAATAGTTAATCACTACCAGAAGCCTCAAAAACTGATCAACCATCTCCTAGATATGTTTTCACGTCTAGGAGATTGAGTGCTCAATGCATTTTCTGGCCCTGATACAACAATAGCTTGTGCACTTAAGAAGGGCCGCAATTGTGTAGCAGTGGACATAGACAAAGAAGCCGTGAACTTCATCAAAATGAGATTGGCTGCCTTACCTACCCTACCAGATGAGCATCAAGAGTTAGGCGCTTAGCTCTTTAGATGATGGAGCTACCTTCGCAGAGCTGAAAGAAGTGGCTCTAGCTACTATTCCTGAAGACATTGGAGAATTAAACAAGGCTAAGTCACCACAAAAGGAGCAGACCACAGAAATTGACAAAGCAGAGACAAGCAAAAAAAATGAAGAAGACTACGAATTGGACCTTTGATCTGTCTTGTGCAAAAATATTTATTACTCACATTCATGTGTTGTCGAAAATTGATGTACTGAAAAACTTTAATTTAACAATGATTATCTTATTTACTACATTCTGATGTTATCGTGAAAATGCTTTTAGAGAATACAAATTCATGTCTAAATTCTTCCCTTTTCAAGTGCTTCTTTTGGCAAAATCCAAGTTCTCTCTTATTAAGGGGCCAAAATGCAGATAAAAACAAAATAAGCCTCTCGAAATTTTCAACTTGAACGAAAAAGTCTCAATTTTTAGAGCGCGGTATTTTTTTTCAAGGGAATCTTTGAAACGGAAGTGCTGCAACACTCCCGTTTAATTTGCAATCATGTTCCGAGCTAAATTAGGGGCCACTCTGGTTAAGCCCCCAATAATATCAATAAGTCAACTAGGCCGTTTCAGCTGCGAGTACAAATACTTCATAGTCTTTCTGCAGAATGGAGCAGTGAAGAACAAAATATTCTGGTGGACAGTGGATTCTTTGTATCTTTTGGGGCATCGTATGGATTCTTTGTATTTTTTGTATCATTTTCTGTATTCAAAAATCATTGTTCCTGTTATGATACTTATTTTCCTGTTATGATACTTATTCAAAGATCATTGTTCCTGTTTCTTATTTTCTTAAACATGCAAATGAGATGAATTTGTGGAAGTAGATAAAAATTGAAGCTCTTCTCCAGGAGAAGACCGTGAGAGATGTCGCCATGAGGTGTCGCTGGTTGACTGTGGCCTTTTTTCCTTAGTTCTTTTTATTTCTTCCACTATGAACTGGCTCGGTATTGTTGTAAACTGCTAAGTGGGAAATGAGCCAGAATCTAATTCAAAATCAAAGAAATATCCAATCCATGCTACATTTCCTGATATCATAACCAGCAGTGAAATGAACTTGGTGATCAATATTTTCCTACATTCTGGTTGTGTACACTTGAAAATTAGCAGCTTGCTTATAATGTAGTTGTTCCACAAGGTTGGTAAAAATAGATATAATGTTTCCTTCTACAGAACGGTGATTATGGTATGCAAGAAAGAGGACCTTTGAGGAAATATTTATGAGCTTTTGGAGATCCTGGAAACATGGAACTGGTAAATGTGTTTGACTTGTATACATTTAGAATTTGCGTTTCTTAGCAAGTGTCTCAATTGACATTCTCTGCATTTTCTTTGAATTCAGAGATTTTTCTTAGGGGAAGTTATGCATGTGCCTGCTTTTGGGATATAACTTATCCTACACTAAAGGCAGATGTTGCAACCATTTCGTTCTGCCAAATGCTTTCAAATCATGCATGTGATGGAGCTCTTGGATGGTACTAATCTCTTCTATTTTATAGTTTAAAACCCTCTGCCTTTGTATTTTGAGTAGTTATAAGTCTGTAGCTTGGTGGTCTGAATCAGACTTTATGTGCTATCAAACCATCAGAGATGCAATTCTACTATCAGCTTGTCTTCAAAATAGAATGTATAAAGCTGATAGTTGATTTTTTATGTGCCTTGTTAACATGTATGTAACGTGTTGCAATATAGCAGATGCGTGCAACTATTTATAAATTGCCTGTCAGGAATGTTCTCACATGGAATACAATTATTGCAGGATATTCTTAGGAAAATAATGCAAGAGAAGACATGAAGCTATTTTAGAAAATGAAACAGAAAGATGTGAAATCGAATAATTTTACACTAGCAAGCCTTCTGCGGACATGTGCAATGGATACAGCTGTGCTTTATGGGAAATAGGTGCGTATTTTCATACTAAGTCTGACTTAGATATCTTTGTCAGATGCACTCTCATTGATATGTATAGTAAAGTTAGGGAATTGAAAAGTTCTCTTCAGGAATTTAATAGGAAGGATGCAAGAGACCGCGACTCATGGATTATGTTGATTACAGAATTTTCCCAGCTTGGTCAAAGCAAAGAAGCTCTTAAGCTTCTCATTGAAAAGTTGGTAGTCAATATAGAGCCGGATGAAGTGAGCTTTAGTAGTTTTCTGAATGCATACTCAGATGGCATAAGAGTGTTGAAATGGTGAGGCTCGTCCATGCAATTATTTTGATAAAAGGACTTGATTGAGAGGTGTTTGAGGAGATGCGAATACTGGATGTTGTATTATAGAATATGATGATTAGGCCATATGCCCTGCATAATGCTGGTAAAGAAGCATTGGAGTTGTTTGAGAAAATGGAGACTTTAGTGCAGATGAGGTAGACAATTGTGACTATGTGGCCGTGTGCTACAGCTTAACTGTTTTGCGACATGGCAAAAGAGTCCACGCTAAGTTCTAGGCATGAATCAAATAATAATGTTAGCAATGCACTCATTGACATGTACATCAAATGTGAGAGTCTAATTGATACTTGCTAGACTATTCTTAAAATGAGAAACAACCAAATGTTGTAGCATGCAACATGGTGATTTTGGGATATGCTCAGTTTGGAAATGGGGATACGGCACTCCAGTTTTACTGGAATATGGCACGCAGTAATGTGAGACCAAATGACATCACATTTGTAGGTGGTCTGAATGCGTATGCAAGCGCTGTCATTGGAACAACGGAAAATGAGTCTGATTTTTTGTTGGTAGTGCTTCAATCATATCTATGCTAGATGTGGCAATATACGAGATGCATTTATACTAGATGCATCAGAGGTCTTCGATGACATGCCGCAATGCAATGTTGTGACATGGAATGCAATGATTGCAGGTTACTCACACTACGGGGATTCTGGAGCAATGCATAGAATGTTGTGTAACATGCAATGTGGCAGCTGCAGCATTTGTCTATGTTCTTCAGATATATTACTATACATCTTTGGATGTTGAAGGTTGTCACTATTTCGTCCATTTGAGTCAAGATTATGGCATTACACCAATAATAAAACTCTATGCTTGTGTAGTTGATTATTTAATCGTTCAGGGTATCTTGATGAGGCATGTGAGATCTTGAATACTATTCCATTCCAATCCCTAAATGTGCTTTGAATGTTCGTCGTAAGCATTTGCAGGATACATTACAAGGAGAAGTTATATGAAGACGCTACCCGCGTTTTATAAAACTTAAGGAGGGAAACCTCTCATTCCAATCTTTAAGAAACAAAGGATTGACCGTTTATGTCTATAATAATACTTGGAACACAATGAGGTGATATTGAAGGAATTTTGGGCATATTATTCATTCTATTTTATCTAGAGGAAGTAAGTAAAGTTCTAGAATGACTAGCTGATAAAGGGAACGATTAGCAAGTAAGTTTACAAGATAAGTAAAACAACATTATCATAATATCCTGGGGGGTGCACACAATGGTACCATATAAAATACGTGCGTGTACGGATTGACATAGGCGTATACGTACGGATGACATAGGGGTCGAAAAATGCCTAGGTACGTTAGGGGGTAGGATGCAATGGTCTACCCCCATATTTTCGTATACGTTAGGGGTATGTTTTTTTTTTTTTTGGGTCGAATAAACTTGAGGGCTCCCCGATCTCGGGCGGTCCCAGTACCACCGAGTACCATCGAGGCATTCGAGAGCTCACAGGAGCTTTTTCGACATCCGGCATTAGTCTCTTTTCCGGTCTCGATTCATTATTCACCTGGTTATTAAGTTGCGATGTTGATTCTTTGGGGTCGGGCTTCTGCGATATTCCGGTCATTTGGTTTGGCAGGGGTTTGGCAGTATTCACTTCTTCCAGTAGTGCTCCAAATAAATCTCATTTGATCGGCATTTGGCATGGCACAAGAAGATACAGTAAGGCCAGTGTTCATTTTTCTAGAGAAGACTGAGATCGGGTATGTGCATTGGCCACCAAACTGTAGTTACAGTGTTGTTCGAAGAGAGATAGAAGTAGATGAGTTAGATGCCATGAAGGGCAAAAACTTTTGTTTCTTGGTCAATGGAAAATGGCACTTCATTCTCGCTATACACCCCATCTGTTGGAGACTACAGCAACCTTAAGAAGATCCTCATCACCTGTGACATTTGCTCAAGGGGTTTAAAACTCTTTCCACCAAGTGGTAAACCCTCTCTTTATCTCTTTTTATATGAAGCATGATACTTTATATGTTGTATCTCTTTCTCTCATTCCCAAATACCTTGTTTCTGGAGCTTAGATAACTCTTTTCTCATGTTGTAATTCATTAACTTTTAGGACAGGTTCCATATAATTTGTTGTTGGAGTTTTAATGGCTGATGTGCCAAAACTTTCTGAGCTTTAGATTTCTTGTTTGCTAAGAATTTATATATTTTGCTGGCTGGAAGAAGTCTCTGCAGCAGGCCAGCATTTCTCATAATCCTGTCAAATGGCCAATGTGTATTCATGCTAGCTTAGATAGTCCATTTGATACAGATGTTGTTGTTAAGACTGCCCTTGTAAACATGTATGGTATTCGATAATATTTGTTCCAAGAATGTATCTGCATACAATGCCATCATGGCTGCCTATGCACAAAATGACTATGGCAAAGAATGCCTTCAATTATTTCAAGAAATGCATGTTACCGAGCTGGCCAGAACGATTGAAGGGGTTTTTGGATTGCTCTGGCCTTGCAGCCTTGCACCTTTGCAAAGTGGTGAAGAAATACATACTCAAATATTGGCCTGTGGTTTTGAATCAGAGTAGCTGAATGTTGGGACTGCACTTGTGAATATGTATGGTAAATGTGGATCTTCTTTTTGCATCTAGTCATGCAGGTCTGCTTCATAGCTTTTGCAATTTGTAGTAGGATGTCTACAGTCTTTGAAAGAGGCTTTAGTTTTTTGCTTCCTTGGCACTAAGATTATTAGTCATGAGTTCAAGAACAAGGCATCTTCTCTTCTATCTATTTTACCATTAACAGGCCTAATAGTTGAACTATGGGAGACGAATTCATATCCACTATTGTTGAGAACACCTCAATTTCTTTGTTGAAAGCCCACGTTCCTTGGAGGTTTCTATGAAGAAAAAAGCTTAAAGATTGTAAGGATAACACCTCCTGGAATCCATGTGTTTACTACCGCTTTGTCTTTGATGGCAAGTGGTTGGTAGTGGCTACAAGAAGAACAGGTGAGTACAGACATATTGAGGTTTATGATTTAACTTCTAAATCTTTTATTGAAGTTACTAGAAAAATTTCTCCCCACAGCTTGTTTCACCACTTCCTAGGCTATCTGTTGTCAGATCAAGTGGATATTTTCCAGCCTTTTCCCCAGATGGCTCTTTGCTTGCATACATACCTGATTTGGTGAAGAAATACATACTCAAGTGCTAAGCTGTGGTTTTGAATCAGAGTAGCTGAATGTTGGGACTGCACTTGTGAATATATATGGTAAATGTGGATCTTCTTTTTGCTTCTAGTCATGCAGGTCTGCTAGTCATGCAGGTCTGCTTCATAGCTTTCCAGTTGAAACGTAGTCGGGTGTCCTTAAATTCTTTATCAATGCAACCTTGTCTTGTTCATAACCCCTTCAATCAGATAATGTCTTGGGGAACTCTTTAATTGACATGTATTTAAAATGCGGGAGTCTGGATGATGCATTCGCAGTCTTCCAAAGGATAGAAAATTGGAATGTGGTGTCATCCCAAAGCAATGTAGGTCTGACAGGGCTGGAACGCTTTGTAGCTTGTTAATACCATTTTCAGTGATGAATTGTTTTGAGGAAATGCAGAAGGAGGTTTAAAGCCAAACATTGTGACTTGGAACGCCGTCAATGCAGCACACGTGCAACATGGACAAGATCTTTTAGCTTTGGAAAGTTTTAAAAGGCTGCAGTGTGAAGGCATGCAGCCGAATGAGATAACATTTTTGAGCGTTTTGAAAGCATGTTCAAGCATTGGAGCAATAGATCAGGGCAGACTTATTCATGAGCAATAATTTCTAGCTTCGTGGACCTAATACGAACATTTGTCTTTTTACAGGTGATATCATAGTATCAGTGAGAGAACATATTACATCCCAAGCTCATGTTAAGAAATATGAAGACAATAGAAAGAAACCTGGTCGCCCATCTAAGTTCTCCACTCTAGAGGCAAATCAGAAATCGTTGTTTACTTTCATGCCACGAGGTAAGGTTTTTCAGCTTAAGCACTGCTTTAAAGGCCTGATCTTTATTTATGTTCAATGCTTAACTTATTTTGTTGGTCAATAGTGTCAAGTAGCAGCGATGGCACAAGCGGAGCAGGGTCAAGTGGAGAAGGATCAAGTGCTGCAATGGGAAGTAAGTCATTAAGATCGTAAGAATAGAAATAGTGATCCAATCTCGCTGATTTATAAGATTGTAAATCCAGGATATTTAGTGCCTCTATAAGCACTGCAGAGGTTAAATAAAACCTCTGCAGAATAAGTGGTTTATTTCTGCAGTGTATAAGTGATGAGCAGTTTCCAAGTGAAGCCAGGATCATGCCACTCAAGGTGGTTGCAGACAGTTGGAAGAATACCAAACGGTTTTGGTTTCAAGCTCAACCGCAAAGTTCCTGTAAAACTATTATTGTCCAAGGCAACATATTGAAGAAGAGTGAGATTTCGAAACCAAGGTGGAATGTTGCCGCTTAAGGCATTGAAATGCAATTGCAAATTGTATAAGCTCTGCAGCTGGGCAAGCTCCAATGGTAAAGCTGCCAACTTGTTGCCACCCAATAAAAGATCTGAGGCTAGTAAGGTTTCCAAGGCAGCCCGGTATTTGGCCACTCAACATAGTTGAATCCATGTACAATAACTCCAAATTACGCATGTGACAAAGTTCAAATGTATTACACGAGTGCGGGAAATGGTTGTGTGCCAGTGTTACCTTAGTAAGGGTACTGCAATTTGAAAGCCATGTTGGGAATTGGCCACTGAATGAATTGTTCAACAAATCAAGAACTGTCAAATTCTGCAGTCCACCTAGTTCGGGAGACAAGGGTGCTCTCAGTTTAGAGTCACGAATGTAAAGCTCAGATAGAGCAGTGAGGTTTGTAACATTGAGGTTAAATAAAACTGCAGAGGTTAACTGGATTTTAGAACTTATTGCTTAGAAATTGTTTGAAGCTTGGTTTTTCTAGCAACCATTACATGGGTAGGGTTTACATGGGTAAGGTTTCCAGAATTACTTGCTCATTATATACTGGAGCAATTCACATGTATTTTTAAGTTGAATCCCTTATGAGTACTGATATTCAATTAAACCATTGTTATTAATGTGAAAATTCCATCTTGAAATGACATTCCTTCCAAGTGCAAACCTTAGAAGAACTAGAAAATAAATAACTAAATCCTTTTAGAGTGGGTGGCAAAGGGCCGTTGTAGGCATGTATTTGTAGGTGAATAGTGCACTACTTGTTCGAGCTTCAATGCTATCGCCCCAGGTATTGCAAAAAAATTTCAATGGCCCTTAGCCTATTAAATTGAAAACCGCATTTGTGGTTCATTGATATTGCAAACACCAATTAAAAATAGACTTATTGCTTAGGAATTGTTTGAAGCTTGGTTTTTCTAACAAACATTGGGTAAGGTTTCCAGAATTACTTGCTCATTATATACTGGAGCAATTCACATGGATTTTCGAGTTGAATCCCTTATGAGTACTAATAGTTCAATTAAACCATTGTTATTCAAATGTGAAAATTCCATCTTGAAAAAACATTCCAAGTGCAACCCTTAGAAGAACTAGAAAATAATTAACTAAATCCTTTTAGTGGGTGGCAAAGGGCCGTTGTAAGCATGTATTTGTAATTGACTGCAATGGGATTAGAAAAATGTATAGATGCAATTGGTGTTGGGGTGTCACGAATATGAATATTGGATTTCTATGAATACTTTCTATTTTGTCTATAAGTTATTTGACCATGTGCGAGACCATGTGTTAACTTTCCCCTTAAGGTTCAAGAACTGACCAATTCACATGGCAATAAATAAGCCAATGGTTCACGTGATATGCTTCACCTCGAGTGTTATGATTGTCCTTCATCCCCAAGTTAAGCCCGAGTTAAACCTTAAACCTACTTAACACTCAACCCGGTCAATCAAGTAGTCAACTATATACACAATCCCTACACAATTTGATTGAGGGCACTTGTGGACGGGCTTGTATCGGCTTATGGCCTGTCTAAATTTATGAAACTGATTATAAAAATATGGTAAGGGTTTGGTTGAATTTAGAAAATTCATTGTACAAATATGGTAAGGGGTTTGAAGGAATTTATAGAACTCATCGTACATATATGGTAGGGGGTATATCTAGAGTTTCTAAAAAATTCCGTATAAGGGGATTTTTTTCTAGTTTTTTAACCGTATAAGGGCCTTTTTCTTTAACCCTGTGCACGCACATGCCATATAGACCTTACATTAGTTGCACCCCCGGGGATTTTGCTATAATACCAGGTAAAGGGAGCCCCTGAGGAATCAGCCGAACCTGCATAGGGCAACACTTGTTAAACACATTATACCACCTGATTATAGAGCTCCCTCTGTGAAACCACCATCTCCCATAATCAGAATGTGCTAAGGACTCTGAAGCTCTACCCTAATCAAGCAAAAACATTCTGGCAATCGAAATGGGTAAGAGGAGTCCGAGAAATTAGCCGGTGACGTAACGCCTGAACAAAAAGAATGGAAACAAGGATCTATTTAAATGGGATCAGCTGCACCCACCGCATCTATCGGACCCCTAAGCCCAGGGCCCTGCCAGTTACCCGGTTGGAGCTTCCACCATCCACAACGAAGGTGACCGTGAGTTTACAGTGAACAGTGGGTTTTGAGCAGTCACCAGCATATTCTAGGTATATTTTAGTATATACTTAGGATATACCCAAAACCCACATAAACAAGGGTTTGCCCTCTTACGGGCAACCCAAAAACATCAAAATTATGAATAATCTATTGTTTAAATTTGGTTTTTTTGAGGTCCAGAAAACTTTTTGGAATTTTTCCTTAATTTGACTTCCTAAGATTTCCAGGGTTTTAACGGCCGAAAAATAATTCTGATTTGCCAAAAATTGGGAAAATTTTCTTAACCTTGATTTCGGGTTTCAAATTTGCCCTTTCTGATTTCGACTCTTCCAATCCGGCATGCATATGCCACGACAAACAGCAAGGAGGATGAGTGGAAGACCTTGGGCCTGCTATAGATTTGGGCTTCAAGATGGAAAAATTTTCTAAAATTGGCAGGATCGATGGTGCCAGGTTCGCAAAGTCTTGGAGATTGCAGGGGTGATCAGAGCAGAAACTACTTCTTAGAGCTATCCAAGGTTTATGGTTCTGATGGATGACTACAACTGAACAGGTAAACTTGGAATATCAAGCATTTTCATTTGGTTGACAAAGAACTAAGAAGCTGGACGTTTCCTTGGTGCAGGCTTTCCTTGGTGCCAGCTATGGATGATGCAATCTATGGCTAGCTTAGATGGTAGGAAGGATTAGGTTTCCAGATGGCAGAGCATGAATCAAGTTTTTATCTGTGGTCATCATTCTTATGGTCAGCATACTTTGTTTTATTGTTTTCCTTTCTATATGTACATATTTTCTACATAAATCCAGCTTGGGTTTTGCAAAAACGAAGCAAAGGAGACCATAATATGGCTCTGTTAAACTGTATCCTAATGCAGAGGCCCCCCAGAGCCTGTCCATCTTTTGCAACTCGATAGATTGAAAATTTGATTTCTTTTCAAGCCACTGTTTCTACGGCATCATAACACGTTTTCTTGAGCCTCAAGCACCTTGCAAAACCTAGATTCTTCCATAAAATTTGCTCTATACTAGGGTTCTATACTAGAGTTTTATCTCTATATGTATGCATTTACAAGTCACACCTATGCCATTATTTCAACCCAAAAATGGGCTCAAGGTTTCTTAGCATGCAATTATCTTGGATGAAAGAGTTTGGGACATTTCTGTTTAAACTCCCATTGCCTTACTTCTCAGAAATTTTGGAATGTTTGTGCTTTTAAATACCGCTCGAAAGAAGGTAGATGTGCTCTAACTAAAGAGATTGAAAATTGTTTTGTAATGAGCATAGCTTCTGATGGACTTAACAAGAATGAATCTACACATTTCTTGAAAACCGTTTTTGTGTTTCTTTTATTCTTTCCCTTAAATATCCATGATTAAGGACGATGCTATTGTTTTCTATTGTGCAGTTTTGAAGCACTCATTCTAGATGCATGAAGCTTGGAATTGCTGATATGCTTTGCCATTTTCCATTTGCCAGGTATTGTGTTGTCCTTTGCCATATGCATAAATCCGATTGTAATCCTTCAAAGTAGACATAGTTTTACTCTTCTCTTTGTGCCCAAAACTGATAAATCTTCTTTAACATTTTCTATAGAATGGAAAGCATCACAACCCCCAGCTCCAACTAATAGGTACTCATCAGATTTTAGCATATAGAAAGCATTTTAGCATGTTTGCAGCACTCTAGCAAGAGAGTTCCAGTTTGCATGTGCTTCCACGGTGATGCTTTCAAGATATAACCCATGAAATATGTCCATTGTCAAATTGTCAGTTTTATTTTGAGTGAGATGCATGGAACAAAAAGAAGGCTTATTCATTGCTTTCATCAGTGCTCTGCCATCTATTTATCTGTTATGTAGGTGCCAGTGGCTTTGTTGCAACGATGGCAGGCATATCCACAAAGCAATTTCACCAAGGTGTCACAAGGTACTCATCTGCCACCACAAGTGTCTTAGAATTTTGTGCCAATTTGGGACTCAACAGCTTTATATCATTCTTCTATACTGTGACGTTCCAGGTATCTATACGGTATACGTATGCATACCATGACACGTCACCAGGACTCAATGGGCTTAGTGGTCCAAGTGAGGGTTACCCATAATGGTTTTTATTAGCTATGTTAATAAAGCCAAAGGGATAATTATGAGTTATAATGGCTTAATTAACCTAATTAAGTTATTATGGTCTAATTAGCTAATTATCACCAATAAGGGGGTGCCACATGGCCCAAATCGATTGGCCAGAAGGGACTTACTATTTTGGGCCTAGGAATAGGGGTCCTACCCCAATTTCTCTCCCAAATTCGAATTGGGATTGAGGAGGAGCAGCAGCCAGTAGCCTAAGCTAGTTTTGCCAACACTTGTTTTGTGAGGGCTCACAAATTCACAAAAATGAGAAAATAGATAACTTTTTCTCTGTGGTTGGATGTCTAATGGATTTGTTAACACATATCACTATACAACTTCACTCACTACTTTGTACATTTGTTGCATTCATCCAATTGATCTCAAAGGTCCAGGACTGGATGCTCACCCAATAGATCTACTAAGTCTATAAAATTCCATTCTACATTCCTCAAAAACATAGTTCTCCATCGTACTGTCAATGCAATCCAACTATAGCTTCTCCCTCTGCTTTAACCTTGCTCCCTTCCACTTTTCAACTCTTCGAACTTAACTCAAGATCCACTTGACAACTCCACACTGTCCACCATGTTCTAAAAATTTCTAGAAACCCAGAAAAGCTCTACAATCTTACAAACATGAACCAAACTCCTCCAAATTCAAAACACTCCAACCTTGCACTATAGGAAATTGTAGATGCAATTCAAAACAATCTACAAAAATCATGATAACACCTACGAAAATCTAGACCCCTTAAAAATGTCACTACAAACACAAAACATAGACGTACGCCACCACAAGAAATCTTTGTGAAGTCTCTAGATATCATAGAGGTACATACAACCTTCAGCAACGAAATCTACAGCATCTTTCATTGCATTGTTCAAATGCGTCAAGCTCCGAATCCATAAGGAGATGCAATGGCGGAGAGCAAAGCGCAACAAGAGCATGCGCCCTTAGAAATTTTTTGAACGGAAGTGGAAACCCTTCCTATTTTCCCCCATTTGTGGAAACCCTTCCTATTTTCCCATGGCTTTGGAAAATAGGAAGGGTTTCCATTTGAATTAAAATTTGAATTCTCGGGTGTCGTGCATATTTATGGGCGGCATGCGTCTTGAAAGGCATGATCCATAAATGTACGTGTCAATATTAAAAATATTAAAAAAAATGGAAACCCTTCCCATTTTCCGTGGAAACCCTTCCGATTTTCAAATGGGAAACCCTTTCTATTTTCCATGGAAACCCTTCCTATTTTCTATGTAAAATAAGAAGGGTTTTTATGGAAATTTGGAAGGGTTTCCACGGGAGGCCAAACCAAATCGGGAGTACTTAGAACCATGAGTGTAGTGGCTTGAAAATAAAAAAAAAAACTATAATTCCCCACGACGCAACAAAATGCAAAAAAAAAAATTATACTTCGCCACGAAGTAACAAAGCCATAAATTCAGCATGGCATAAAACGCTGACCTCTCTCCCGGACAAACGGACTACAGAAATCTGCTGCCAATTTCGAAGCTCAGGTATAGCATCAATCTGTCGGATCAATTTCTCTGCAGGGCATTAATTTTCGTTGTGGATCGAGGAAGAAATGGCGGGCCGTATGAAATTGAGCCCGTGAAGGTCTTTGAGTGCGCCATAGCACGGAGATTCGGAATTAAAAAACGGGGCCATTCAATCTTGGGCCCCAAAAAGGAGAAGCATCGGGGCAAGCCGAACCCGTTCGGCTGATCCATGGATTCGCGGCCGACAGGATGGATCAATCAATCTCTGCGGATCTCGCCAAGCATTTCGCCCTCGCTGTTCGGGATCTCGTTTTCTTCGGCAATTCCTTCCACGGATGCCGCAGGATCGGTCGGAAATTTTCCAGGCCCAATGCATGCTCCTCTCCCGCAGCGCCCTCAAAATCGAAGCAGGCCTCATTAGCGTGGGCACCGGCTATGGCGGCATCATCGCATACCATTTGGCCAATTTGGCCCCCCTTTTGATCCGCAAGGTCGTCATCGCCAGCTCCGGCGTTTGCATGACCCCCTCCTCCAACGACAGACTGCTTCGCCAATTCAATGCCATGCATATCACAGACATTTTTCTTCCTCGAGAGATCTCTGTCATCAAAAAGAACATCAACAATGCCCTCTATAAACCCCTTAAATTCATCCCCGATTTCCTCGTCCGAGATTTTGAAAATGTGCGTCTTGTGCTTAATTTGTTCGATTCCTCTTATGGGCTTTCAATATCAAGCAGAAAATTTGATTGCTTTTTGTTCAATTGCAGGTTTTTGGAGGTAACAGAGGGCAGAAAATTGAGCTGCTCAATGAAATGGTCACAGGTACTGAAAATGTGCCACCTCTTCCTGTTATATCACAGGTAAAATCGCTCGCAGATTTTGATCAGTTATTGCATGGAAGATCAGGGGTTTTATGTTTGGGAATTTCGGCAGGAGGTGTTGATCTTGTGGGGAGATTTTGACAGAGTTTTTGATGTGGAGCTTGCACATAAGCTTCATGAGTAAGTGACTAAGGGCCTTTTCACACGATGTCTTATAATATGGCTGTCCTATTTCATATAAGACATCATTTGTGACTCCAAAGCAAAAAATAAGACACACAAATATAAGTTGTTTTCACACTACAGGGTGTCTTATGTAAATGAGACACTAACAAATACTAGTGTGAAAACCATCACAAAATAAGACCACACATTATTTTGAATATGATTGGTCAATAGAATAAAATAGAATATAATAAGTGGTGTCTTATTTTATACCGGGGGAAATCCCCCGGTATAAAATAAGACTCCATTCCCCTTACCGAACCTATCCAAACCTACCCGAACCTAAATAAGACATGTCTTATATGGCTCCGTGTGAAAACCAATTCTTCTTAAATGTTGACATGGACCAATAGTATGCCTTAAAATATAAGACACACTAGTCGTGTGAAAAGAATGATATACACTAAACAAGGTACTAATAAAAAGAATATTTTTGCAGGCATTTATTAGGCAGAGCCCGAATAGAGATCATCCCAAGAACTGGCCATGTGCCCCAAATTGAGAAACCAAAAGAATTCAACAAGCACGTCATAGCATTCTTAAATGGTGGAAAATAAGCATTTCGTATGATGACTTTTTCCCCGCTTGAAGTTTTTGGCAAACAAGATTAAGAATTTGGAATTTGACCTCGCCCATCTCGAAGAAAGTGGTGCAACATTAAACATATTACAATATGGTGAAAAATACATTATATTTCATTATATTATAGAGGTATACAAGAATTTAGCGTAGCGTCGGCGGAGCTGGCACCCTGGGCACCCCTAGGAGAGGAGGATTGCATTATTGATATTGTTGATGCAATTCGTCTAGAATCAAATGATTGAGGAGGGTTTGAATTGCAATAATAATAGATCAGTTACCTTTAATAGTTTCATGGCCTATCAATCACAATCATATAGACAATATCATATATCATAGCACGTTTTCTACTCGGGGGCCGGGGGGCTGGGGGACACCTATCATATAGGGGGTACCTCATGTGCGTGCAAAGGGGTCGCCAAAAACCCCCTTGTACACGCCTTATGAGATCTTTTAAAAACCCTCTTTTTAGCCACATATTGTACCAGAGTCACCTAGAAGAAAACCCCATAGGTAAAAGTATATGTATGGTTCAAGCCCAAAATAAACCCTTTTGGGTCACTCACTTGAAATCGTATGGATAAAACTATGTGAACCCCCTTTGTTCTTCTAGTTTTCACTTCGGTTCCTCTGGTGATACATACATATGTAAACATGGGTAAAAGCTTGTAAGTGCAATGAGAGATGAATGTTTGAAGAATTATGAAATGTGGTTTTAGCATTGAGGAGGGGTAGAAAAAGGCATAATGCTATTTTCTAGCAAGCGGTGTTCCTAGATTGGGTTGACTTTTAATGATAGCTAGATCATGACAAATACTTAGCAAACATTGATAAATGCTACGCATATATATTACTATTTATTTATTTATTTATTTATTTGGCCTTGCTCACTTAGGGCCTTGAGAGCAAAGTACATCATATTTTTAATATCAAAGTACGATGGCTATCTATTGCCTTCAAATATAATCCTAACTCATAACAAGAGATAAAAACAATGATTGAAGATTTGACGCTTGAATTTCAAACTGTTCCCTGATCTCGTTGTAAGCCGTGCAATGCAGGAGTACATATGCCTCATCTTCTACACTATAAGAATCACAAGCTCTACATACCCTGTCTTCAAGTGGAGTAAGCCGAGCCTTGCATGCAGGCCCATACACCAGAGGGCATGCAGGCACACCTAGATGCCCTGGACACATTCCGCCAGGCGACAGACATGCGTGTCAACCTGGCCAAGACTAAGGTGGTCCTCATATCCTCCTCACGTCATCCAGTACCTCCGGCGCTCACATATATCAGGGGCAGATGGTAGAGGTCACACCCAGCTACAAGTACCTAGGGGTGGAATTTCCGTCCTCAATGTATTGGGATGCATCCATTCGCCTTCGGGTGACCGCAGGGTGGAAGGCGCTGTATGCAATGAAAAACAATAGTCACAGGGCAGAGCTGTATGACTGGGGCCACCAGTCACATTTGTTCCCGGCACTGGTGGAGCCAGTTCTTCTGTATGGGGTCGAGGTGTGGGCCCAATGGTGTCTTTGGCGACTTGGAACGACTTAGAGCAGGTCCAGAAGGCATTTTTGATGCGGGCACTTGGGGTCAAGCCCTCGCCCCATATCGATCTTGTTGCGGAGAGACGGGATTCATGCCCCCGCAAAGATGCGACCCTCGATACACACATTGTTTATTTCGAGGAAGTGGCCAACATGGGCTTACACTCGGCCCCGCGACTTGGCTTACGCTGTGGCGATGAGCCCGCAACGACTCAGGGCTTGTTGGAAGGACAAGAGAGCCCAGTGGTTGGCGCTACTGAACGTGACGCACATAGGTGCATCCAAAAACCACGACGCCGCCGGATAGGCCGAGGGGGTACTTGGACTCTTGTTTCCTTGGGAAGCTCTGGGACCACCATGCTCTGGAACACGTAAAGATGGCACACTACAAACATCACATAAAAACCCCACCCTCGTTCGAGGCCTGACTCTACACAAACGTTCTCGGTTGCCCATGAAGAAGTGCGGGATCATCGCTGCGCCATTCGAAAGGGGCCCACCATCTTCGGCTTGAGGCGGTGCGGTGGGTTGGAGAGCCGCGGCGAGCTTTGTCGGTGTTGCCCATTTGGGGTTGTTGAGGATGAAAGCCATGCCTTCCGTGAGCTGTCCAGCCTATAGTCAGATTTGGGCTCGCTACATTCTCTTGGTGCAACTGGTGCCGCCCCTGCCGAAGCTACTCAAGACGCCGTCGATTCGATCCCTTCGGCTCCTACCTCCGGGAGGTTTTGGATCTGGACTCACCTACCCCCGCGCCTACGAGGTGCGAGAATTCATGTGTATATGTATATTTGTACAGTTGCCAGCAGGCTTGTTGCCGCGACGGTTTTTCCCTCCTAAGGGGGGGTTTTTTAATCCGAGTAGCAACGGGCTTGCTGCACCCGTGTAATTTGGGTCCCATAGGCCGATTGGCCTCCGCGAACGATAAGAGAACCTTCCTTCCTTCCTTCCCTACAAAAGAAGGGGAAAAAACTTATAGCCATTCTGAATAAGGGTGGCATAAAAAAAATGCCCTTCCCCTTGAAAGGGCAAAAAATTAAGCAACCTTTAAAATAAGGACAAAGATTTAAAAAAGCTTTGAAATTCTATTAACATCAATCGTCAATATGTATAGCATTATCGTAACTATTATTGTAAAAGAGCAACAAATAAAAAATCTACAATTAAGAAGGCTATTTTTTTAAAAGAAAACCAAAAAAAAAAAAAAACAAAATAAAAGAAATCAAAAAACGGAAAGCAATGTTTTCTTTCGGCTTTTTTTTTTTTTTTTTTTTTTGGGATGGGAGGGACTTCCTTCGACCTACCGTTTTCTTCCACAACAGCAAGCATGATGCATCATTCTCGATTGGGGTCACGAGAGCGATCGGAATCACCAGACATGGATACAAAGTTCAAGAATCGGACTCATTGGCATTCCTTCTCCAATCAAATTTCGCTGCTTTGTCCGTGCATCATATAATGGCATATGATTCACATGAAAAACCTGGCAAGTTAGTGCTTGCTTCCAATTCTTTGCATTCCTTTGTATTTTGTTTGATTTTACGCATTTCTTTCTATACTTGCCAGTTCTTTGTTGCATTTTCTTCCATTATTTCTTGCATTCTTTATTGTTCGATACACGATCAAAAAAATTTATAGCTTACATTCTGGCTATGATATGTTATAAATATATGAATTGCTATGTCTTTTTGAAACAGAAATTACTTTCTTCTCTATAAATGTGGCTTTGATAGATAAATGTTGTTTTATAATGAGTTTTGTAGTAAATATGTAGCATTATAACAGGGGGTTTTTTTTCTGTTTTTGTACTGTTTTCTCTAAGGTTTTCATATGATTTGGTGGCCGTATTCATCCAGGTGTACTAAATAGTATTTCTAGAGTGCACCCTTTTGTTAGCCGTTGATTTTAGAAAAGGGGGCAAATCCTGTGGTGGATATCCTCCCATTATTTTTAGGGTTTTTTTAGGGTTCAACTTGTTAACTTGTTTCGAATTATCCCTTCTTTTTCTTCCATCTAGGCATGCACAGGTTTAAGGTAGCTATGGCGGCAGTGAAGAAAATGGGCTTTGGTGAAGAAACTAAAGGCACCATGGCCGATCACGGGCCCTACTGCTGGCCCTGAATACAAAGAACCCATTCCAAATATTACACTCTACCGCACCTTCTCTCCTGCCACCGCTCCTAAGCCTGTTTCAGTCCCTCGATCTGAACCAATTAAGCCCAAGCAAAAATGGCGGGCAAATGCATTTCGGCCTTCTTCATTACGTTTTTTCAAGATTTTACCGGTCACGCTCCCTCTCGCTTCAAATCGGCGGTAAAAGCTTCAGCCCGAAGCCCGTGAATGTGAGTCCTCGTCGTACTTTGCCAAAAATTTTAAGCTCAGAATCCCCTGTTTCTTGAACCCTAGCTTGAGCATCATGCCAGTTTTCTGAACCATTTTTCTTGCCAGAAGCCCCCATTTTCATAATTATTGTCAGTAGATTTGATTCGTATAAGTTTTATTAATCCCGATTCTGATACACTTCCTGAAACCAATGAAGCCAATTTTGGGGCTCTGAGTTTTGTGGTGCAAAAATCGGGCATGGACATGCGAGATTTGTCCTCTCTGCAGCCCTATTTTTGGCAAACCCATTCTGCTTCGGCCTGGCAGAAATGCTCTGCGTGGGCACTCGATTTCCCAGCTCCGGCTATGGCGCTCATGTGATGCATGCATGAAGGGCAAAATAGTCAGGCATTGAAGTACGTTTTTATCAGTTTATGTTCAAGGAGGCATCGGAATCACCATAGCAGGTAGAAGGTAGAGCCTTTAAGTTTTTTTTTTTGGCTTCAGATTTGGAAAAGGATCATGTATATCTAGATCTGCCCGGCGCACTGTATCTCAACAACTCGTAAGAGAAATTGATCCTTCCAAGGATTCTGAGTTTGATGACCGTTTGCCCCCTTCCCCTCCAATTTTTGTTCTTGCACCTCGGGTGAAGTGTTCAGATATCCAAGGAGAGGGCTACCAAAAGTAAAAGATTTGTGGAAATGGAGGATAAACATTGAAGCTGGCTGCATGAATAGGATGTTCACACAGAATGATGTTCACTGGTCATGTGTTCATGTGATTTTGCACTTGAAGCTTTATTAGAAGTGTTTGCAGGGAATAATGATGATTTTGCACTTGGAGACCTTTCTTCAAAAGTAAAATTAACGTATGCTGAGATACTTTTCGTTCTCACAAAGCTTGCTGGACCCAACTTGGAGATTCTTCAAATGGCTTTCTATTTCTACTATTGAATTTGTAAGTGGAGGCTTCGGAGAAGTGGCAATTGCAAAGGGTTCCAACACGGACAAAAGTGCTCATGGTAAGTTTCCTTAGAAATTGTGAGTTTCAATGTGTAACATGGATGCTAAACTAATATCATTTCATCAAATAACTAGCTAATCACTATCATTATATTTGACTTGTAACTAGTGCTTTAGGGAAGATGCACAGCACTCCCCTAGAGCTGCCAGATGAATTATATCATATCTTGTTTGAATGCTAGATATTGGATGCCAATGCCGGTTATGATTGCTATCTCTTTTGTATTGATGCTCCCTCTTTGTGGCAAAACAGGCTTGCATTGACACCAGCACATGTTACCATATGCACTAGCATATGCTTCACAATGTGCATATGCTTGACAATGTGCAGTTTACAATAGTTACATGATTGTTGTATTGCAATATTGAGATTACAGATAATGAATATAATGACTAATGACTACATAAAATAATGACTACATAAAATGTACTCAATAGTTGTTTGCAATGGAAATAATTTGTTTGTCTTGATGTTATTATGCTTTTTAGTAATTAATATTTAGGCCCATAAAGTTTACTTATGTTTGCTTTAGTTAGGGCCCGAAGGGCCCAAAAATATTTTTAATATAACAATCAACACACAACTACCATTAATATTATTAACACAAACCATTGCATTTAACACATTTAAATTAAAATTCCCCTTAAACCCCCTTTGGTTTGGGTGCATATTCACACGAGGGGTTACGTAGGGCAACGAGAGCTGTCGGATGGGCAACTCAAAATATGCCCTTAGAAAAAAACATAGCGTCCACCCTTATAAGTTGATCCCTGCTGATAACTGGCCTTGAATGTAGAGTGCACTTATATAATGGCTCCCTGCCGAGAATGGCGGTCCGAGGGCTCATATCGATGCGATTGAAGGAAAAATATTAACATCAACAACTATAGTTAAAAGAATTCATTGACAACTAAATATAAGGAGATCATGAAATGCCATTGGGGTAAATATCGGACATGGTGTTTTTAAATCAGCCTTAAATCACAAAAAAATGGGCTATATTCATAAAAATGCCACAGATTTTATTTATCTTTGAATATAAAGACCTTAACAACCTGGCCCTCAAGTTTTAATGCTGAGATCAAATCTCAGCCGTTGGTTGCAGTGGTGTTACCCACCAGCAACACATTAAAAAGCCCATAAACGTCTAGTTCGTTATGCGAAATGGCCATAAACACCTAGCTTGTTATGAAAACCACCATAAACCACTATAAAACCACCATAAAACTCTCGGGCTCAGGTTGTTAAGGCGGATAACACCCTAGAACTCTGGCGTTATGCCCTACTATAACAAAATCAGGCTCTTAAGTATGCCCATAGTTTAAACATGACCACGCCCGATATTTAGCCACGTAGGTGTAATGGTCTTAACTATGGTGAGAGCATTATAAATACAATCATGAAAGTATAGATGGCCCTTAAGGATGAAAAGGTTAGGTCATGAGTGCCCTTGTCATTTTAGAATATTCTCAACTTTGGATGGTTTGACTAGGACTGATCTTGAGTAAACATTACGAATGCTCTTCTAGACTATGCCTTTTTTTTCATTTTTGTTTTCTTGGGGTGGGGAAAGAGAGTTTGACTTCCATACTCCTTCGCCGAAAGCCTCTCTCTTTGATTATTTTACTGCCTAGCACTGCTAGGTCGACGTTTTTCACCTAATTGGTATATTTCTTAATGCTTTATGAGATAGCCGAATATTTCAAGTTTCGAGTCGAATTTTTCTTTTTGTGTTCATAAAAATACATGGATAAAAATCTACCAGCAAGTTTCGTTATGATATAAAAATACAATCTCCACGACTTTGTTTATGGGTTTCATTTTTAGGATTCAATACGAACCATTGATCTCCAGCATATGCCAGGCATGATGCCAAATCAATGGCTAACATCTTTTTGCAAAAAAAAAAATGCTTTGCCACTTTCTAAGGTCACTTTCAAACATGCTTCGTCACTTTCAAATCCCATGGTTTCAAACTGGACCTTTGTAAAAAATTTAACGCCGGAAAAAACAGGCCAATGATGTACATCCAAACTGTGCAGGAAGCATCTGGGCGGCGGAATGATTTGCACGAAGGATCCCACACCATACAAACGATTAAAGAAGTGAACATGCCTTGCTCTCCCCCTGCTCAGATCTTTGAATATCCCTTTGCAATCCACGGCCATCTCCTTCTAAATTGAAACCATGCAAACACAAATCAGAATAAACACATACTGCAATCTCCGGACGTGAACCTTCAGCCGCCAACAAGCAGCTCAAATCCTCCACATACGATTTTCAGTACAATACAGGGCCCAAATCTGGGTCCAACCTTGCCACAAATACTGCCCGCAAATACCAAACTCAGACATTGGAAGTTTATGATGTAAAAATACGATGGATCTTAAATTATCTTACGATGTGCTAGCTCAACAAAAAAATTTCAATGTCAAGCCTAGTGCGCTCACACTATCTCCCCCCGATTGGGGTTATTTAAAAAAAAAAAATGGAAACCCTTCCAAATTTCCCTAAAATCCGGAAGGGTTTCCACAAAAATATAATTTTTTTGGGTTTTCGAGGTAATTAATACTTCGAATTAATTTTTTACGGCTGTTATTGAAGAGCTTTTTTTTTTTTCAGAAAAAGGAATTTTTTTTTTTGGTTCTTAGCTCTTCCTCCGGCGGTTTTCTTTGCGTTTGGCGATTGATTTCCCTTTTTTTCCTTCTGCAAATTCTACAGCAGCAAATAGGCGGTGGTCTCTTCTTTCTTCTTCAAGATCCCTTCAGTACGGTTTTGCTTCTTATCCTCTTTTCTTAAGCGTGTACAGGAATTTTCACAAGGATTTTCTTGCAGATTTATTTGCTAGGTCTGATTGACAATCAAGCAGAGCAGATTTAGGGTAATAGGATGGATTATTGGTTGGGGAGGCCGAAATTTTGGGGTTTTACAGGTACAAATCTAGTCATTTATTAAGATTTGTGTAGTGCCTTTCCTACTGTGATATGAGGACTAAATCCTGACAGAGGGTTTAGATCCAGACTGTCTTATTGATTTCTGCCGAGATTCTGGTGCCGGATTTTGAGGGTCTTGTACAGGTTCTGGTGCCGAATTTTGAGGGTTTCTTCTGTAGATCGGACATCAGCAGGGCTATGGCGGCAAGTAGGATGAGGGAAGGAAGATATGGCATGAGTTTTTTTTGGATCTTAGGTGGGCAGCATACAGATGGTGACAAGAAGGCGGCAGCTATGGCAGAATCTGGAAGCAATAACAACAGAGATGGCGATGGCATATCGCTTTTGCTTTTCTTCCCTAATCATCTCCTTTCTTTCTTTCTTCTGTAGAGCATGGCTATGGCGATGAGGCAAGGGTATGGAGCAACAGATATGGATCATGGCGATGGCAGGTAATCTTTCGTTTTCTTCTTTCTTCTTGCTCATTCTTCGGGCCTGGCAAAATTTCCTGAGGCTTGCGCAGGGCAGCTTTCTCAGAATTATTATGTTTCTTCCTGTCCAAATGCCGAATCCACTGCAGCATCCATACGGGCCTCCAATGGGGTCGGTTGGGCTATCCGGATCTCCTGTTTGATGGCATATTTTCCTTCAAAAGCTTTGCCTTCGTAAGCATTTGGCTATGGCAATGCCAAATGAAAGCAAATTGAGCTTGCTTAAGGTTGAGACCTCATTTCGCAAAGACCGCAGGCGGTGCCTTCTTTGGCTCCCGAAATCGGGGTCTCGCGCGGACGAAAATCGCTTAAGCAATTTAGGGAAAATCGCTTAAGCGATTTTCGGGCACTTGCGAAAATCGCTTAAGCGATTTTCAAAGGGGAATACCGGAAACTCGGCTCACCTCCAGGTGGTTTTAAATAAAAATCGAAAATCGCTTAAGCGATTTTAAATTTATCAGCGATCCGTCGGTCGTGATCGATCCGTCGATCGATCGCTGCCTGCCTGTGAAAAAAATCGAATCGCTTAAAAGCGATTTTCGTATATGCTAATCGAAAGTAAGCCGAAAGTAAGCTACCCCGAAAGTAAGAGAAAAACAATTTGAAAATCGCTTAAAAGCGATTTTCGCGTCGCTGTCGGGGAAAAAAAAATTTTGAAAATCGCTTAAGCGATTTTCAAATTTTTTAAAAAAACAGCTTTTGCATATCGTCAAAGCGCCGCCTCTAATCTCCACCCGCCTATCTTGTTGAAATGGTCCGACAGTTAAAGACCGTGTGGGCACGATATGTCCCTTCTACCAGTAATCCGCCTCCTCCTCCTCCTCCTCAGGGACATCATCGGCAATCCCCGGCTCCTCCTCCAAGGGACAAAGAACCCCCACGCTTTCGCCATCTCCTTTCACCATCGCCGCAAGAATGAGTGAAAGGGAGCTTGTCACCGCTTTAACGTCGGGCGTTCCGTGCAGCGAACGACTGGTAGAATGGCTCAACGAGCCAAACAGAGATGAAACGATGTTAAATGTGCAGATAATGATGCAAATGGTTGCGTTAAATTGTCACGTCCTGGGGATGGACAAAGACAATGTGTAATTTGCTTTTATGAATGGGAAAAAAAAAAACGAAGAAAAAAAAAAAAGAAAAACGTCCCAATGCGAGGGGGCTATGCAACTCAGCAGGCGGGAGCACGGGTGCGTAACTTTTCAACGCCACGTCGTGTAGCCTCTGTGCAACGCGAAACGCCGCCGCGGCCACGTGGGAGGAGAGGCTCCACCTGGCGTCGCCTCAGATTTGACTGATCACTCGGTGATGATGTGGATGGTACATGGCATTTAAATCAATGACAATGTTTCTATTGCATAGTAAAAAGTACACTATGGGCCGGCACGCCTCATTATTTGGTAGTTGAACCAATATGCCTTCGCGTATAGGCAAGCAATGAGTGTAAAGAAGTTTCGCCTGAGCCGTGCCACATCCTCGTCGGTATGCATGTTCGGGCGTACCTGCAAGGTGAAAGGCTTCGGATGTCATGCGGGGCATATGTAACTGATTAATGAGGTGGTGGGGAGGGATAGTGTCCAACCTGCAAGTCTATGTCTGTCTCTGGCCATAGGAAAGCCTTCATGACATGCCGGATGTTTAGACAGACATGGGCACCACAAGACCAATCTTTGGGTTCTCTTTGGGATCCGGCGCCCGCCAGCCTCCAACCGATTTCAAACGCTCGCGCCAGTGGTCCGGGGCATGAGTGTGGTACAGCCACGGCTGCAATACCCCCCGTCCCAACACAAGAAGGGACTTGTTGCACGCATTGAAGACAACTAAAAGTAAGGAAGTCAGCAGGCAAAGAACTCACCGTTGTACGTCCGCGGGTTGCACTCGTATTTGAGTCCCGGTATGGCCCACCCTGCCAGGCAGGGAATCCATGCACCAAAAGCCCTCGAAATGCCTGGGCCACCCGAAGTCTCCCCGCACTCACGAAGTCTGCAATATGCACCGTAACGTACCGGTGTCCCCGCAACCAGCTCACCTTTCGCATGAGTACCGTGGAGACAAGAGAGGGATAGGGACTATGCCCGCATCCCATGACAGATGGGCCAAATGATAGCTTCGCAAGCTCTCCCATCATTATCTGGTAATCGTGGGGGCGAGGTCCAGGGCCATGATCTCCGTGATCTTCGAACCCGGCGAGGGTCCACCATTGCAAATGTGGATCTATCATCCGGTTGGAACCGATGCATGCGCACCGCATTATCGCGCTACATGGTCGTGAAAAAGGTTGACAACACATGAATGAAATCGTGCTAGGACACGCACGATAATTACCACGACATGATCCGCCTCCCACTCTTCAGCGATTAAGCGATTGCCTTAAATGCGCTCTGCGCATCCAACGCCGCAAAGGAAGCCGGGCCCCAACAATGACATTCTCGCGTTACGGCCACCGAAGTCGACAAGATCTGCGTGGATGCGTGGGGGGGGGGTGTGCTATCAACCGCCGCCATACCTCGCAGGCATATCTCGCGTGCATTAATGCGAGTCCCCAAAATATAAACCTCCTCCCGAAATAGAGAGGCAACATCAAACCCGGATGTAGCACAATGTTTCGTGCATCTTTTGCCTCTGCCACCTCCGCCCACCCATAGCGAATCTGCGACAAATAGTAGGCATACGGTATTGCCTGCCCCAAACTCCATCCCAAGAAAAGAACCCTCTAGCCCCGTCCCTATGCCACCCAGATCGGTCATGTGCATCTGCGCACGGAGGAAAAAGGTGAAACCAATGATGCCAAGCTAGGGGAACGAACCCTCTCCTTCTCGTATAATCGGCGTGATGTGCCCCGGCCAGCTCTCCAGCGGCTCATCAAAGATCGCCTCGAAGCACGCAGGCTCTATCACATCACGATGGGAGGTGGCGTGTGAATGAACAATTAAATGCGGTATGTCCTCAATAGGCTGCCGGACACATGCTCGCGTGGCGTAAGAATGGCCCCGTCGGTCGGGCGTGCTATCGCCGTGAGGGCGACATGCCACTGAAATGCAAATCGTAATGCGAAAGCTATAGCGCCGTTCGGCGCTCTCCATAGTGTGGGTTCGAGCAGCCGTCCGCCGGTCACGATGGTCTGCTCTACTACGACGGGTGCTCTCTGCGCGACGGTGGTTCTCTCCCATACGATAATGCCCCCTTCTTTTGCTCCTCTTCCTGCACCCAGCCTTGTCGCATACCCATGATCTCCTCGGGTGTAGGCCGGGAGGGGGGCTCCCGCGACATCCGCCCGGCTCATCCACTCATCGGTACCGCATTCATCCCCGAGATCCTCCTCGGTGGTCTGCGTCCCCGATGATCATAGCGCGTGCCCGCCCCTGCAGTATAGAGGGTGCACCACCTCCGCGTATGCCTAGCGATCTTTGAGAAGCGACTGTCCAATGCCTCATCACTGCCCAAGAGGGTAATCTTTGACTAGCAAGTCTGGGGCATGGAGCCACCCCGCATACGGACGGTCGTCCTCGTCAAAGCACTTTGTCTCTTTGTCACGCCGCAGTTACATTCGCTCTTGCCCGCTGCTCCGCTGTCCTCTGTCGTGCCAGTTCATTGAGGCGCTCCCTCTCCTCATCTGTGAGAGGGGATGGCTGCGAAGGGTCATTCCTGGGACGACCACGTTCCCTCGATGGCCACCACATATCTCTGTGATATGCATTATGGTGCCCAATGGCACCGTCCCTCGTCAGACCTGCCCACAGACGATTCACCCGTACCTTGTCCGCTGTATGGGGACACCCGGGTGCGTCGCAGTACCAGTAAGTGCCCAAACTATGTGTGCCACGGGCTGTTCGGGGGCCCAGACGCCTGACAGTCAGCCATATGCCTCGATATTCCCTGTCAAACATACAAGTACAAATGAAAAAAACTCTAGAGACATAAATACAACCTGCAAGTACAAATGAAAAAACTCTAGAGACACAACTATGCAAGCTATCTAATGGGGGTCTGACGGTACTTACCAAAAAGTGATGTACCCAACCTCGCCCGGCTGTCCGCGGTTGACGTAATCCGGGAGCCCACTCTCGTCCATCCCTATCGGGCGGCTCTCCTGCGTAAGATCTCTGCCCCATCGGTCACCTGTTGCCATTTTGTAATGCCTGCTTGGGGAATATGCCGAATGTGTTGTTAGTAAAGTAAATCTAATTATCATAAACAACATATGAAGGTAGGGTGTATAAAGAAGGAAGTCAGAATATGTTCAACTTAAACAAGACCATGGTTATAATGGCAATGGTTCAAAAGGCCCATGGTTTTAGAATACAACAAAGGCATATCAAGACAAATCTAGGCATATCAAGACAAAATCTGGAATACAAAATTTAGAATACAAAATCTAGAATACAAAATGCAGGCACATATTAAAGAATACAAAATCTAGGCACAAAATCTACAATACAAATACAAATGGGCACATATTAAATACCTTATGGAAACGTGAAAATCGCTTAAGCCTGGAACCTCAAATATGAGCGATTCTGAAACCTGAAAATCGCTTCAACCTGAAACCTCAAATATGAGCGATTCTAAAACCTGAAAATCGCTTAAGCGATTTTTTCTCGGCTTTCCGTAGCGGCAAGGGCAAAGTTGCAGTCTGTGAGTCGAAAATCGCGGCGATTTTCAGCGCTTCGCCTCGTCGCGGCGCCGTCTGGCCGTGGGCGCCACGCGCCGGGCCTCGTCGCGCTTGGCCGCGGGCGGGCAGCCACGGGCGGGCCTCGCGCATGTAAAGTACCGGGGCACAAGACGCGCTGCTAATCGGTAATCGCTTTTAAGCGATTTCCTTTTTTTTCCTTATGATGATTTTTCGTTCGCCCTTTCAGTAGGAAAATCGCTAAGCGATTTTTCCCATAAAAATCGCTTAAGCGATTTCTGGCCGCGGGGGACCCCGATTTGGGGAGCCAAAAAAGACCTCGCTATCCAGGAGCCATGTTCCCAGCCAATATCTCATTGCATTTATGTCCATGATATGCTGACGGGATGCCTAGAGTGCAGGATTTGTAGGCAATGGTAGCTGCATGTGGTGACAGGCCTGTCATAATTGTTAATCCAAAGTTGAGGGTACATGTTTCACCTTCAACTGTGAACCTTTTTGCAATCGTGGTATTTATCAACCACCGTCATGTTTGAACCAGCATGAACTGAAAAAAACTCCGTGTATTTTTTCTCTTAATGTGGTTTTAACATGACACTCACTAAAAAATTGGTTAAGTCCACAAAAACCTCGTGTATTTTTTTTGGTTCAAACACGACGGTGGTTGATAAATACCACGCCCGACCTTTTTGCAGAACCTTTTAATAAACTAATATTTGAAGGATGCTGCTATCATGGGTAAGACTATCCTTTTGTTTTTCTTAAAGTTCAAGCCTGTTTACCTTTATGATTAAAAGAGACTTTTACTAGAGGAGAAGACGAGAGAACTTATAGACAAGTTGACTGATGTCGAGTTGAGCCCCCGTTATATGGTTGATTTTGTGTAAGTTCTGATTCAGATTAGCCAGTGAAGTAAGATTTGTTTTAAAATATCTTTCGAGCGCATAGATCTAATGTAGTTGTCATTCCAGTTTCAGGGTTATCTGTCCATGAAGGAGGACGAATTTTAAATCTGCAGCGAGGGCTCTTGAGCAACAACCAGAACTGGAATTCTTGGCTGGTGATTATGGAAATTCTGTACTTCTAATTTTACATCAGATATTTTAATGCAATTTTTTTGAATACAGATTCGTCAGTTTTAGAGCTTTCTTTGCTGGTATCTATGAAAAGGTTGGAAGCAAAGGAATGTGAAGGTGATTCAAGAAACTCACCTACATTTTGTTAAGATACAATACGTACCTTGATCTCTCCTTGATATGCTTCAATGAAATATATAGATGTATAAGTGCACTCAAAGTTAGCATATTCTGGACAACCATAAACAAAATCCGAAGCCAACCTTTCTATGATTCTCAAATCTTTGTCGCTACACTATTAACTGACTGTTACATTGCTATCCTAAAAACATGTTATCTTCAAAACACGATTCACCAAAACAACATTACGTCGATAGCATACATCTATCGTCCACGAAAATAAGGGGCTCACAAATTCACAAAAATGAGAAAATATCTATTGTCCACGAAAATAAGGGGCTCACAAATTCACAAAAATGAGAAAATAGATAACTTTTTCTCTGTGGTTGGATGTCCTAATGGATTTGTTAACACATATCATTATACAACTTCACTCACTACTTTGTACATTTGTTGCATTCATCCAATTGATCTCAAAGGTCCAGGACTGGATGCTCACCCAATAAGTCTATAAAATTCCATTCTACATTCCTCAAAAACATAGTTCTCCATCTTACTGTCAATGCAATCCAACTATAGCTTCTCCCTCTGCTTTAACCTTGCTCCCTTCCACTTTTCAACTCTTTGAACTTAACTCAAGATCCACTTGACAACTCCACGCTGTCCACCATGTTCTAAAAAGTTCTAGAGACCCAGAAAAGCTCTAGAATCTTACAAACATGAACCAAACCCCTCCAAATTCAAAACACTCCAACCTTGCACCATAGGAAATTGTAGATGCAATTCAAAACAATCTACAAAAATCATGATAACACCTAGGAAAATCTAGACCCCTTAAAAATGTCACTACAAACACAAAACATAGACCTATGCCACCACAAGAAATCTTTGTGAAGTATCTAGATATCATAGAGGTACATACAACCTTCAGCAACGAAATCTACAGCATCTTTCATTGCATTGTTCAAATGCGTCAAGCTTCGGATCCATAAGGAGATGCAATGGCGGAGAGCAAAGCGCAAGAAGAGCATGCGCCCTTAGAAATTTTTTGAACGGAAGTGGAAACCCTTCCTATTTTCCCCCATTTGTGGAAACCCTTCCTATTTTCCCATGGCTTTGGAAAATAGGAAGGGTTTCCATTTGAATTAAAATTTGAATTCTCAGGTGTCGTGCATATTTATGGGCGGCATGCGTCTTGAAAGGCGTGATCCATAAATGTACATGTCAATATTAAAAATATTTAAAAAAATGGAAACCCTTCCCATTTTCCGTGGAAACCCTTCCGATTTTCAAATGGGAAACCCTTCCTATTTTCCATGGAAACCCTTCCTATTTTCCATGGAAACCCTTCCTATCTTCTTTTTTAAAATGAGAGGGTGTTGCTAATCGTGCATGGAACGCCGCATGTAACGCCGCATGCGGCGTTCCCTTTCATCTTGCAGCCCCCCCTTGCGGGACGCTGTTTGCAGGCATTCAAAATTTTGAATTGACCACCTCTTGGATTTTCGCTCCCTCAGTCAGATCTTGAGTCTTGAATCAGTCGAGCTTTTGCAATGCTGGCACTGCTCTCTTGGATTTTCCATCAAAAATATCAAACCGGAAGATTTTTCAGTCAACATTGAATCTTCTTGAATCTGAGTTATAGGAGTTTTAAAGGCCGGAAGAGGTAGGATGTAAAACGTTAGGGCAAGATTTGTTTTTGAAGCATGAAATCAAGTATTACCGGTTTGGGAAATGCTATTAGTTTGTGCAGAGGAAAGTGATACTTTGCACTTTGTTTACCATTCTTTGCTTTTTATTTGCGGGAATGGCATGGAACTATCGTTCTTATATTAGCTCTTGCATTTGCTCTTCATTTCTATAGGATTTGGACATCATCAGAATCATCAGAATGGATTCCAGTGAGGCAAATCAAGTTTTCAAGAGTTTTTAAACATTTCCTTATCCATTTTCATTGCAGATGAGTTCGCCCTTGATGATGCCCAATTTATTGCTATGAAATGACAAAGGATGCTTTATCACGGGACAATGGTTTAGATACCAAGCTTGCAACAAGATATTTTCGGATCCTGGCAGGGGCAAGCACCTGTAGGCAAGATACAAATGCCATCTTGGACTGTGGTAATGGAGAGATAATATCTTTGAAGTTGTTTGTGGTAGAAACTGAGGCAACCTGCTTCATTTTCATTCCAGCATATGGTGCGCTCTTAAAGCTACGTTGTAAAGCTGAATATTGCAGTGTTTCATATGTTTGATTAGGTGAAGGCTACGGACTGAAACAAAGAAGAGACTAGCACAAACCTGGTTGTATCAAGTGGCTTTCTGTTTGCACTTTGTGCAATTTTTTGATATGTCTTGGGCTTAAGTTATGGTGGATAAATAGCCAAATGGGTCTATGTTATAAGTTAGTCATCTGACATTGAGCAATCTTACCTGCGCCCTTGGTCAAATTGGTGAATTATGTCTGATTCTTTCGTAAGGTGCAAATCATTACGTTAATCAGTTAATTCTTGAAGCCATAGTTTTTCAGGATTGGTTCTTCATTCTTTTTTGTCTATGCTTGAGATAACAATTGAAAATGCCATATTACTTGCTTAGGCCTGACAGTACCATTGACATAATCTGGTAGATGTATATGCCTTTTTAATAGGTTATCTATTTTAAGATGCTTTGTTCTGCAAATATTTTAAGCTGTTTGCATGAAGATAGATCCATAACTGCTTTTATGCACCCATGTGCCATGTTGTTGCTGACCTAAATGGTCATACATAAACTAAGTGCATGTCATCTTGATGTAGATATTTCTGCAGCAATTTGGATATGCAGTTCAGAAAATTGAACTTTCTATTATTTTTAAATTATGTCTTTTCTGCATACTTTTCTCTTTCTTCTAATTTGTAACTCGCTAATTCTATGTTCCTTCTTGCAGTTGGGAGGTAATAAACATCATATTCCATCCCAAGTCTTTCAGTTGGATTGATTATATTGTATAAAATACTCAGAGATGCCTGCACATAATTTTGGCTATTGCAGACTGATTCATATCAGAATATGATAATCATGTGAAGCATCCATCGTGAAGTTAATGTTCTACAATTTTCGCATTTTAAGGTACTTTCTTTCCTCCTTACTGCCCCTGCAAAGAAAGGTTAGCATAGCAATTTGTCTTCTAAAATGGTAGAAGAATAAGATCATCTGCAAGATGGTGGCACATTTAGATGGTAGGTTCCAACTGTATTTCCATTGCAGTGCATTTAGTCTCTAATACCTTCAAGTCTATTCCATAATGTAGGTTGTGATTAATTTGTCTTCTGACATGTGCAACCTGAGAGGTACATCTTGGCTGCCTCTGTAGAGTAAGGTTAGCATACAGATTTGTCTTCTGAATGATAAACGAATAATATCATCTGCCTTATGTAAGTGTGGCGACGAGAATGTAGTATAAGCATGCCATGGAAACAGTTAGAAAATTTGCATCTTGAAGACAGTATGGGAAATTCATTTATAGTCTTTGCATTAGATTTGCATGATGTTGCTCTGCAATTGTGTATCTACGGAAGTCGTGCCTCATGTTGCGTATAACTACCATTTATATATATTGAAGTCACGTCTCATGTTCTGTAAACTGCATAACAACATACAAGTTTATATTATTGCATTCTTGCTTTCTCATAAATGATTCCATTTTTCTCATATTCCTATGGATTTTAGGAGCAGTATTGGAGCATGAAGATCAATTCATTTCTTTAGCGCTTATTAGATAAGCTATAATCTGGATAGATCTAACATAGGAAAGTTCACATCATTGTTGATTTACAAGTCAAATTCCTAAAATTACTTTTATCTATGTGGTTTGATATTTGATGATTGTTAACTCTGGGTAGTTATTTTTGCAGATCAAAGCTGATCTTGAGACTCAACATGAATTTATCCAATCTTTTGCAACGCAAATTCTTGCAGCTTCATCTTCAAACATTGTTAATATTGTAGCATTTGTCAGTTGGTTAAACGAGGAGTTATCTCTTCTGGTAAGGCTTAAACTTTTTGCATATGGCACTTGCATGTTCAAGAGGTGAATGTTCTTATGAGAAAAGATGGATGAGCAGGCAGTGTTAAAGCACTTTATTGGCATAAAGGAAAGACAGATGTTTTTTGGGAGGTTGCATTTGAGTGTCAGCATCTCTCATTGTATTATGAAGTAACTCCACCAATTTGGTAAAATTTCATATTTGCTAATAGAGATCCTGTCAGAATCTATAAATACACTTCCGAGTGCTAAATATAGACTTGCATGGAATTGATTTATAGAAGGTATCTACCACATCTTCTGGATGATGCTGCAAATAGGATGCCTGGCCTGCATAGCACAAAATCAAGGAAGGCAGAACTAGAGTCGTGAATGCAACCTGATATGCAGAGAACTTCTGTCAGTACAAGAAATTGTGGACAATTTGTCTACAACACATGAACAAGTTGACTTTGGTGTTGGCATTTATGTTATGGGAAGATATTGTGATGACCATCTATACCGTCTTCTTCAAAATCAAAGTTAATACACTACAAGGCTAGATGTCCCATGTATCACATCTGCACCTTTAAGAAGTACTAATTGTACTTACATCCATGCTGTCTCCTCTTCACTAAGTTATAACTCATTTAGCTCCAGTGCAGAAGTTCCCGCAACTAGAGGGGGTTTTTCCCCAGTGGAAGTTTCTATTCCTATAAGGTAATTCTTCCGTTCTGATCTTGCTCTTTGGACCATGATAGACATCTTGGGACACTCAAGAGTCAATTTCTCATTAATACTGATTCCTTGGAATATGCATTGAAAAGATAGGCCACACAGAAATAGCCTGATGGCAGATCACAGAACCCTGGCATGCATATGCTCACGTATCATTGAATCCTTCTGCAGTAGCTATAGTTCATATCTCTAATTGGCTCTGATTCCTCAGAAAGTATATATTAAGTATTGCTTCCGATTGCCATTCATTGCTCTTACACTCATGATCTCAAGCTACTTGTGCTACGAACCTGCCCAATCCACAAGGGATCAAGTGGAATCTAAGTTGCCTCATGTAAACATGACCACCACCTATATCGAGATGTTGCACTGAGAAAAACCTTGGGTCTGCTAAAAAAGTAATTTTTTGCTTCTTATTTTTTGTTCTGCATTTCAAAAGAACCTATTGCTCACCTAAGCTCTTGGTGAACAAGGTAGAACAAAGCGTCTATGCCCTTCTGGCAATTGCACGTTATAAAGAGCATAGTCTTCCCATATATTGGATTTCTGATTCTGGAATAGTAGGCAAGGTATCAACTGTGCAAAAACCAAATGCAAATGTAAATGCAAATGCAAATGCAAAGGCCTGCATAAATTTTTTAAGCTTGCAAAGTATAGGAAATGTACACGCGCCTCTGATACAGCTGGATGTGGAGTGTATCGGCAGTAGAAGAACCCTTTCAATGCTCACCTGTCTTTGCCTAGATTGATACAAATGAATCAACAAGCAGAAACTGTAGTGATTTTCATGCAGTGAAAATAGGCCAGCATGATGTGAGGCATTATTCATGCAAAGAAGAAGATCATCTACAAGGGTATGCTTCTAGAGACCTCTTTGGGTTGATCCTAATATGCAGCAGATCGCAACAACACGTCCAAAACTGCTGTTGTATGGAATATTATGTGGCAGTACCATGCAAATGACTACCCAAGGAGCTCCATTTGGCAGATTCCTCAGATGCTAAGTTCAGGAGCAATTTCTTACTCTGGTGGTCGATTTCCTTTGTTTGATAGGAGAATTGACTTTTTATATGGAATAAATGACCCATTCCTTCATTTAGTGCCATCATATTAATAGAAATAAAGTTCATTTCTTTTACCACATTGCTTTTCTGGTTACTCACCAACCATATTATTTATATAAGTTTATATATCTGGAGTGTTTCATGAATTATTTTGATCTTCGAAAAGGGTACAAGTCAAAACATCGTTGACGATAAGACCTTTCTCATTTTCCACCACATTTAATTGTGTGTCCATTATGTGTATGCAACAAAATCCTATCACCTTGGATACATTTCTTTAATTTAGGTGTAAATTGCCTACATTTGTTTCCTCATCATACAATAAATGTAGCCAACTCCATCACCTTTTTGCATTCGAGGAATCATTCAAACATCCCCACCAACAAAACCTTTGATGCTTGGTGATAGCGCTGGTCAACTTGGTTCATCCTTACAATATGATTGTACATAATACCCTATGCAGGGTTACACTTAACTACCTTAGGATGCCTATGTTACATTGTAAATTTTAGCTTGATGGAAGCTAGATACCTAATGCAACAATTACATCTATGCACTTTCATAAAGCCAAAGCATTATAAATATACAAGAAATTTATCGCGGCGGCCAAGGCCGCCGCGAACATTTCTCTTCACTAATTGACTTATCAATTGAACATTTGTGTGATGTCAAAACATTGAGTGGCTCTACGCACCAGTGCTTAAGTCCCTTAATGCCTATCTCACTTCGATTACCCAAAGTCCCTTAATGCCTATTTCAATTTAGAATGTTGTGAAAGAGGCAAATGTTAAGCTTCAATGCAAAGGGCACATTAATTTTGGGTGTGTAATGAAAGTTCTTGGACCAATTACAATATTTTTCGGTTGTACATATTTGAAAATGTATAATTACTTCTATTTACTTGTGTTCTGGGATGTAATGAATGGAGTGTAATGAATGAATTAGCGTCAATATGCTAGACCAATTATCAATTATCGCATAATACTATATATAGCAACTTAAACATGGTTCTTTTTATATGATCTTTCCAGTTTCAATATTGATGCAAAATTGACTACACATCTTCTTCTTGCCATGACTTGCAAAGCATGAAAGCTATTGAAGCTTGGAAGTGGACTTGTCTCCAGAAATCAAATGAGAATGCCCTGCTCGTGACATACAAAGAATGAGGGCTTTGCAAGCAGAAAGACTCACAAAGAATGAGGGCTTTGCAAGAAGAAAGACTCAGGTGACCAATGACCTAACCGAAGGACCTGTTTTGGCGAGAGTTGTTTCTGCTTGCATAGATTTTCTTTTGCTTGCCGTCACAGAAGCTATGGCGCTAGCTGATCATTATGTTTGGCGTCACAGAAACTATGGTACCTTAGAAGCAGAGGCTCCTGATGCGGAGCAGAGCTTGGTAGTATAATGCAAGCGAATTCACAGAAAGCGCCTCAACATACTCGAAAATGATTTCCTTAGGCTACTGGGCTGCTTGTTTCGTAGGATTTGCATGAAAGCAAGCAACCCATAACGAGTTCAAGAGCAGAGATATTTGTTCAGTATTCAAACCATTACCGCCACATGTACAGTAGGTAGAAGTAGGTCCGGCAATTATGCCATGATTTGGGGCAGTGCCATGATTTGGGGCTTTGTTTCAGCTCTCCCGTTCTTCAACAATATCCTTTGGAAAAAGACAAACTGCGTTCTCTTAAGTATTGGCAGAAAGGTGTTGGATACTTTACGTTGTTGGGCAAGGAGTTGAGAATGGATCCTTTGGTGAAATCTACCTTGCCAAACTAGACGGCACAGAGCCGCGACTGTGAAGCTGTCGGGCCAGCCAAAAAAAGCGAGAAACCGTGCCATAATAGCTGCGAAGAAACTAAGAGTGCTACATAATTTCAACTATTTGAGCAAATGACTCTGATGGAATTATGAATCGTTATCTTCACTCCGGGCTACGAGAGCTGTTGGATAGGCACATTCACCCCTTATTCCTTAATCTACACCGTACGTAAAGTTCCTCGTTTGTGGGGTATGCAAGTACAAAATTTGTATACTGTATAACAAGATTCGCAAAATACTATAAGATTTCAAGCGGAATACTATATGGTGTTGATTTCGTACGTGCAAAATACAATTATGAGGGCTCTCACTGCCTTACGTCACCCCCCGTGTGAATATGCACTCAAACCAAAGGGGGTTTAAGGGGGATTTTAATTTAAATGTGTTGGATCCAATGGTTGTGTTAATTAATGTCAATGGTAGTTATGTGTTGGTTGTTAAGGTCAATGGTTATTATGTGTTGGTTGTTATGTGTTGGAGGATTTAATTTTTATATGTTGGATGTTAATGGTTTGTGTTGCAAAAAAAAATTTTCGGCCCCTTCGGGGCCTTAGGGACGTCACCCCCCCGATGTGACAAAAAATTTAGAATTCAAACCAGAAAAAAACTAGAATTCATTTGAGGCTTTCATCACCTGTAGCTTTTGAATTTCATCACAATAAAACAAATAGAACATAAGTAAAACTTACCATAAAGATAGATTAGATTGATCCCATTATTCTGAAAGTCATAAAGTTTGCAACACCCATACACAAACATTTTTCAACTGGAATTTAACAGCAGCCTTTGGCCTCCATGGATTCTTGTGGTGAGAAACCAAAGTGGGAAACTTTTCTGCTTGTTAGCACAAGGATCTAGAAACCTTGGAATTTGCTTAATAACTGCCTCAAAATATAAAAATGCATGGTAATTTTTTGCAAGCTTCATTCGGAATGAGCCATAAAACAATATCCAATAAGCGCAATCTCAGATAATCACCGGTAGGATGTGAAAGCCTACCAAACCCGGCCAAAAAATTGCTGTTTTAGCATAGATAACTTAACCAAATATATCCATATCATACACTATCAAAAAGATCTCGGAGAGAGCTTTCCAACGCAATAAAAATCATCTGAAACAGAGCTCTGAATCAAAAGTTATGATAAGAAATGTGTTGCCGGAGGGGAAACTGCACTACATGCGCCCTTCAAGCCCTTCATGAGCCCAACCCGGCCGAAAAATTGCTGTTTTAGCATAGATAACTTAACCAAACATATCCATATCATACTCTATCAAAAAGATCTCGGAGAGAGCTTTCCAAAGGAATAAAAATCATCTGAAACAGAGCTCTGGATCAAAAGTTATGATAAGAAATGTGTTGCCGGTGGGGAAACTGCACCACATGCGCCCTTCAAGCCCTTCATGCGCCCTTCAAGCCCTTCATATGCCCATTATGCACCACACACACAAAAAGAGGGCTTTTGTTGTGAGCCATTGGTTGTTGACCATTATGCACCACACGCACAAAAAAAGGGCTTTTGTTGTGAGCCATTGGTTGTTGACCATTGAAAAAAAAAGGGCTAAAATCAATGGCTCAGAAATGGTGCACTCTAGATGTACGCATTAGTACATCCATTTGAATACATCACGAAATCATAGGAAAACCTTAGTGAAAAGCGTACAAAAACACAAAGAAAACCCCCTGTTATTATGCTACATATTCTAGTTAGATCCTATTGCAGATGCATTGCTTGCTTCTGCAGTATAGAATGGCAAGAGTGCTTAAGCCATGTGGCCCAACTGAATTTCTGATCGAATTTCTGATCTGATCAGATCTGGCATTAAGTTGAAACTTTCAACTTAATGCTTGAAACACTTGTTTAATATGCCTTCTTGCAAAAAGAACTCTTGAAAATTGCTCCAACATGGCAGAATGTTTTATGCAAATGAAAAATGATCCTGCTTTTGGTTCCTGGCGTTGTTTAGCATGGCATCAAAATGGCATGAAGGGCGGTCAGAGGGCTTCCTGCTGCCTGCTGATTTCTGTACGAATTCATGGCCAAGAAATATGCCGCTGTAGCAATTCCTACTGAAGCTGTAGCAGCTCCATAGCCCCAAAACCAACCTACGTTGTCTTCCACATAAACCAAAACACTGACAGAAAACATTGTTCCTGAACTTATAGCCACAAACCACCAGTTCAAGAATGACAATTTCCTTTTCCCTTCTTTTGGATCAGTTTCGTCGAATTGATCCCCAGAATAGGCAGAAACCATTGCTTTTATGCCCCCTGCTGATATTGCCATCAAATACAGCGCAAAATAGAAAAAACCCACTTGGGTGCTTGAAGCTTTGGGGCAGATTTCGCCCTTCTTTGTCATAATGCACACCGGAGGCTTGAGAGAAGGAACTAAGACTGCCATAGTTACAAAAACCATAGCCTGGATATGGAAAAAGAATTAGGAAAGGATTAGTATTAAGTGTGGAGTAATTATGGGTTGTTTAGGAGGTAAATTGTAGGAGGTTATTCACCAGAAAGTAGGCACATGATGATACTGCCAGAGTCCAATAAACGGCCGAGAAATGCATCCGCTATGAAGGCTCCAAGTAGTGGAGAAATGTACATTGTTCCGGACCAGTTGTTTACGTTTGTTGCAGCTTCGGCAATACCTTCGTGAAGCTCGTTTGTCAGATAGGTCACCAAATTTGAGGATATGGCGTAGTATGCAATTCTCTCTGCTACCTCGGCTCTTGCGTTACAAAAAACCCATGTCATTATGCTCTGCCATGATAGAAACATATTCTCTGCGCACAAATGAAATCCCTAGAATTATACCAAATATTTTTTGGATGGCAGAAGAATTATACCGAAGATTATGAAGCATGGCACCCAGTTTCCGGTTTTGGACTTCACAGAAGGCCGACCATTCAGATCAGTTGCTCCATTGCCGACAATGTCGTCTTCCTTCACATTACATACGGCAAGAGCTGCCATCTCTTCCTTCTGAAGCACAGAAGCAAACACTTCCTGCTTTTGGTTCCTGGCGTGGTAGCACTTGTTGCCCCATCGCTGCTCTTCATTACTTGGCAGAGCATCTCCTTCACTCTGCCAAGCTTTTCTGTTATGGCGGCGGATCCGCATTTTCTGTTGAATCGGCAAAAAATGCTGCTAAGATTGAACCATCGGCTTATTTTTCTACAGATCGGCCAGGTGTTCCGAGATGTGCATTTTTTTTTGCTGAGATAGCTAGGGTAGAAGCCGCAGAGAGAAGCCCAAACAGATCCGTCCAGATTCGTTGCTCCCCATCATTGATATGACTTTTTTCAATCTTTTAATTATATGTTTTTTAAGTACACGTGTTGTTCTCATGTTTTTTTCTCGAACGGAAATATTGCCATCAAACAAAAAATCAAGCTGCTTTATATATGTTGTGACAAGTACGACTATTACCATCCTCACATGCGGCTAATGTTTCTTCGGAATTTCCAAACCTACAGATCCTTAAAAATGCGAATGTTTTTTAAGATCACATAATGTATAATCAATAGGAATTGAATTAAGCTGAACTGAATTTTATCGTCCAGGGAACCAGCAGGTCTATGTGACCCAATACAAGAAAGAGAGCACATCCATCTTAACACGTCTATAATAATGCCCAGCATTGCTATGGGACCCAATACAAGAAAGAGAGCACATCTATCTTAACACGTCTATAATAATGCGCGGCATTGCCGGGCACACGTTTCTAGTTTTCTATGTAAAATAAGAAGAGTTTCATAGAAATTTGGAAGGTTTCCCAAGGACGGAACAAAATACAAAAAAAAATTATACTTCGCCAACAAAGCCATAAATTCAGCATGGCATAAAACGCTGACCTCTCTCCCGGACAAACGGACTACAGAAATCTGCTGCCAATTTCGAAGTTCAGGTATCGCATCAATCTGTCGGATCAATCTGTCGGCTGTATGAAATTGAGCCTGGTGAAGGTGCTGGTGCGCCATAGCCACCGGAAGTCTGAGCTCACGGGGTTGAGCCGAGATTCGGGAATTAGAAAAACGGAGCCCGGATTCAATATCGGGCCCAAAAAAGGAGAAGCATCGGGGCAAAGCCGAACACATTGCTTGATCCATGGATTCCTTGGCAAGGCGGGGCGGGGATGGATCAATCGGTGCGGGATCTGGCCAAGCATTTCGCCCTCGTCGTTCGGGATCTTCGCTTCTTCGGCAATTCCTTCCGGGATGCGGGGATTGGTCGGAAATTTTCCGGGCCCAATGCATGCTCACTCTCTGCGGCGCCTCAAAATCGGCGGGCCTACATGGGCACCGGCTATGGCGGCCTCGTCGCATACCATTTGGCCAATTTGGCCCCCTTTTTGATCTGCAAGGTCGTCATCGCCCGACTCCGGCGTTTGCATGACCCCTTCCTCCAACGGCATTTTCGCCCAATTCAATGCCATGCATATCGCGGACATTTTTCTTCCTCGAGACATCTCTGTCATCAAAGAGGGCATCAACGATTGCCCTCTATAAACCCCTTTAAATTCATCCCGATTTCCTCGTCCGAGATTTTGAAAATGTCGTCTTGTGCTTAATTTGTTCGATTCCTCTTATGGGCTTTCAATATCACGAGAAAAATTTAATTGCTTTTTGTTCAATTGCGTGGGTTTTTTTGGAGGTTACCGTAATGTAGGGGAGAAATGTGAGCTGCTCAATGAAATGGTCACAGGTACTAAAAATGCGCCACCTCTTCTGTTATATCACGGGTAAAATCGCCGCAGATTTTGATCGGTTATTGCATGGATGATCGGGGGTTCATGTTTGAGAATTTTGGCGGGAGGTGTTGATCTTGTGGGGAGATTCTCGACGAGTTTTTGATGTGGAGCTTGCACATAAGCTTCATGAGTAAGTGATTAAAAGCTTAATGATATACACTAAATAAGGTGCTAATAAAACGTAATATTTTGCAGGGCATTTATTAGGCGAGAGGCCACTAGAGATCATCCCAAGAACTGGCCATGTGCCCCAAATTGAGAAACCAAAAAAATTCAACAAGCACGTCATAGCATTCTTAAATGGTGGAAAATAAGCATTTCGTATACGACTTTTTCCCCGCTTGAAGTTTTTGGCAAATAAGATTAAGAATTTGGAATTTGACCTCGCCCAGAAAGTGGTGCAACGTTAAACATATTACAATATGGTGAAAAATTGCATTATATTACATTATATTGTTACTAGTAATGATGCCGAGCGTTGCTGGGTATAAATCAAGAAGAACGTGTAAATGATATTATTTAGGATTAGAGCTGCTTCAAAAAATCATTTATGCTTGTGCTTATGCTTGTGCTCTTGAAGGTTTCAAGAGCTTAATGGCCTTTTATCCAATTTCGCATTGTATCTCTACATGTTCTCATCTATCAGAAGTGTATTGTATTGTATTGTATTTCTGCATCTTTTTCAATTTTTATCTTGTGGAGTGTGTGGGGTATCTGGAGGTTCGATTCCTCCACCACCTCTTTATTTTGCTAGTTAAGGATGTTTGCCACGTGCACCGTGGCAATTTTAATCCTTTTCGAGATCTCAATGTGGAATGTTCTTTTATTTATCTCTTTTATCCTTTCCCAGATCTTAATGGTTCAATGTTCTTTTATTTATCCCTTTTAAGTGTGTATTACCACATGTATGGTTCTATGGATCAGACCATTGACTTAGACCTAGATTGAATGATAGTTCGTTAGAAATAGAGTCGCAATCTCCCACCCTCACTTCCAGCACTACTATTCCACTCATGTTCTGTCACTTCTTCAGGAATATGTAGTTAGATCTATATGGCAGATTTTTAACGAAGAATTAGCAAACTTCTGGGGGATCTTGCCTGGCAATAAAAATTTTGATTGTGGCCGCCACATCAGGAACTGTCAGGCTGTAATGGAATGTCAAAATCCAAAAACTTTGTTATTGGGTTTTTGCAATTCGTCCAGGTGTAAGAACTTCCGGCTCAGTGGAATCTGGACCTTAGTAAAAAATTATCGTATGGCTCAGAACATTCAGGAATTCCCCCCCCCGAAGAGGAAGGAAGGAAGGAAGGAAGTTTATTTTAACGTCCACGGAGGCCAGAGGCCTATGAGACGGTACATGCAGAGAACAGGCAAAAAAGCCAAAAACCCCAACACCAAAAACAAACAATGTAACTGTACAGTAGAACCCTACTGCCTCCATATTTAAAGAGGTAAAGGCTGTTCCATAACTTCACATAGCTTATTATTTTTTGGCATGTCTTTCGTTTTCATTTTGTGATGTACGACCTACTTGTCCACGGTGAACTTAGCTTTAGTGTTTCTACTACCTACTTGTCCACAGTGACCTTAGCTTTAGTGTTTCTACTAATGATGAACTTAGCTTTAGTGTTTCTACGACCTACTTGTCGACGGTGAACTTAGCTTTAGTGTTTCTACTAATGTTTGAGGGCACTCTAATACGACTAAGATCTTTCGTGTGTCGAAGGGGTCAACAGCGTGTTGCCAATATTGTACTAATATGGCATGGACCCTTATCAATGGCATGTTGGCATGTTGCCAACATTGTGCTAAAAATGCCTTGAATTTTGCATTGTAAAGCTTTGAATTTGATAGGTGTGTGGGCCCAATCAATATTTAAATACAATTGTATGGAACGTAGGATGATGAAACTGTAAGTTGATGAAACTGTAAGAAATATAAAATTTGACATCAACAGTAATATTAACTTCGACAAATAGGAAGTTAGCATTAAAGTATTAAGCAATTGTTATTGCCTTGGCTGCAAAGAACTGACACGTTAGTTCAAACATAAGACATTGTTATTTTCAAAGGCCTGCAATATGAGCAAAATAGTTGAATGGCAACAGAATCTTCCTGTAATAAGCCAGACATTGGTATTTCCAAAAGCCTGCAACATGGACAGGATAATTGAAGGATGACAAAATTTTTCCATAATAAACCAATATCTTGAATGTTCACTTATATGCTGTATTATGTGGGCATGCATTAACAGATCTATCAATGCAAGATAGAGCACGACTGCAACAAATTGAGCTGCATAGAAGCACGATTGCAACAAAAGCCATATCTTTATAATTATATCACAATGACTTTGCTTACCCTATGATGGCACTACAGGAAACCCCCATGGAAACCTTGCAAACACTTCAAAATCCTTCCAAACAATGATGTGGGATTAAAAGGGATCAAATGCATGTTTACAGAATGCACATTGCCAAAGCAGATGAAATGATATTTGAAATGTATTGTATATGGTGTTTGAGCTTACAGGCTTGGAGCTCGGTTTGTCGCTGTTAAATGAGGTCTGGTAGTGAAGCGAAGCTCTGAAAAAGATCCCAAAAAAATGTAACCTATAAACTTTGGACACCTTATGAAAAGTGTAGTGCATGAAAAAAACTGCTCCAGATGAAGATAACCTGACCTGAATTCCATCTCGAATGTAATCATAAGAAATCTCACGGACGGCAACATTTTGGCAAGACTTACGGTGTGCTTGCAGCAGTTGCTCAGTAGCATGTACCAGGACTCCTACGACCTAGATAGGCAGGGAACACAATATTAAGCTTAATGTACCTTCCAGATTATTCAAGCTTGTGTTTAATCATTGATTATCATGTGTGCATACATATTCATTATGAAGAACAATGATACACAATTGATCTGTCAGACCAAGCTTCCTAGAGCAAATGGCAGCTATATAAACTTGTACTTTCCAGATTTTAAGTTGAGCACATAAAAGAGACCATATTTTCAGTTGTACATGAAGATAATTCTTCTACTTTACAGACCTAACATGATAGATAATAATATGCAACACAAACATCAAGGCTAAAAAAATGCATGTAAAAGGGGACAGGCATTCTTCTGCACCGAACTTAATAACCGGCTCTTCTCTAAGCAAGCATCAAAGCAAACATGCATGTAGAATAGGTGGAATACATATAATTCCTAAGCAAAAATGCAAGTACAACAAATACATGTCTCATCAACACTAAACCCAGATCAGCAAGACCTCCAGATTTTATGTCTGTTTGTAGATGCAAGCACATGTCCTTTTCTCAGAGTCTGCTTCATCCATGATCATTCATAGCATAAAAAACTTTGTGCAAGCTTCAAAGCGAGCAAAGGAATTTTGAAACTGTCTTTGGAAGTCTCAGAAGGGCAAAGGAATTTTGAAACCATCTGCTCTGGGAGGTCTCAGAAGTCCAAATCTGGCATCGAGTTTAACTGAAGATCATCATTCTATTAACTCAAATGGTGCTATCTTCTTGATGCAATGGGAGACATTTGAAGAAGAGCTCCCACGGCCAATAAAGCCTGCTGCACTCCAGCAACAAAGCATCCAAAACTCTTTCACAAAATAGGGCTACGCCGGAATAGTTTGATAGCCTCATGGTAGCATAGCACAATGCCGTTTTGTTCGACGGCCGCCCAAAAAATACCTTCTGTTTTGTTTATTTTTGGACCGTCAGATCTGCTCCTCTAATCCAAGCCGTCAAAGTTAGGGCGTGATTCAAGACACACACTAATATGTAGCATAATAACAGGGGTTTTCTTTGTGTTTTTGTACGCTTTTTACTAAGGTTTTCCTATGATTTCGTGATATATTCAAATGGATGTACTAATGCGTACATCTAGAGTGCACCATTTCTGAGCCATTGATATTAGCCTTTTTTTTTCCAATGGTCAACAACCAATGGCTCACAACAAAAGCCTTTTTTTTGTGCGTGTGGTGCATAATGGTCAACAACCAATGACTCACAACAAAAGCCCTCTTTTTGTGTGTGTGGTGAATAATGGGCAACAACCAATGGCTCACAACAAAAGCCCTTTTTTTGTGCCTGTGTTGCATAATGGTCAACAACCAATGGCTCACAACAAAAGCCCTCTTTTTATGTGTGTGGTGCATAATGGGCACATGAAGGGCTTGAAGGGCGCATATAGTGCAGTTTCCCCGCCGGCAACACATTTCTTATCATAACTTTTAATCCAGAGCTCTGTTTGAGATGATTTTTATTGCATTGCAAAGCTCTCTCCGAGATCTTTTTGATAGTGTATGATACAGATATGTTTGCTTAAGTCATCTATGCTAAAATAGCAATTTTTCGGCCGGGTTTGGTAGGCTTTCACATCCTACCAGCTGATTAATACATGATTGCGCTATTGAATATTGTTTTATGGCTCATTCCGAATGAAGCTTGCAAAAAATTACCATGCATTTTTAGATTTTGCGGCAGTTATTAAGCAAATTCCAAGGCTTCTAGATCCTTGTGCTAACAAGTAGAAAAGTTCCCCACTTTGGTTTCTTACCACAAGAATCCATGGAGGCCAAAGGCTGCTGTTAAATTCTAGTTTTTAAATGTTTGTGTATGGGTGTTGCAAACTTTATGACTTTGAAAAATAATGGGATCAATCTGCTCTATCTTTATGGTAACTTTTACTTATGTTCTATTTGTTTTATTGTGATGAAATTCAAAAGCTACAGGTGATGAAAGCCTCAAATGAATTCTAGTTTTTTTCTGGTTTGAATTCTAAAATTTTTGTCACACCGGGGGCTGGGAGACGGGGCAATGTTAACTACCATTGACATTAGTTAACACAACCGTTGGGTCCAACACATTTAAATTAAAATTCCCCTTAAATCTCCTTTGGTTTGGGTGCATATTCACACAGGGGGTGACGTCGGGCAGCGAGAGCCCTCATAATTATATTTTGCACGTACAAAATCAACACCATATAGTATTCCGCTTGAAATCTTATAGTACTTTGCGAATCTTCCCCACAAACGAGGAAGTTTACGTATGGTGTAGATTAAGGAATAAGGGGTGAATATGCCTATCCAACAGCTCTCGTTGCCTGGAGTCACCCCCGTGTGAATATGCACCCAAACCAAAGGGGGTTATATAACATTATTATATAGAATAGAATAGAATAGGTTTTTTATCGTCCACTGAGACCAATCGGCCTATGGGACCCAGAAGGAGCGCAGCAAACTTATTCTTGTCCCCGGTTAAAAAACCCACCAAGGGTTTTCGAGGGAAAACCGTGGCGATAATAAGAATCTTTAAACCGTACAAGTATACATCATCGTGAAATAAATGTGTATGTACATGTCAAGTGCGTGCTGGGGACATAGCTGATCTCGCATGTCCATGACCTCCCGGAAGGTATGACCCTAGCATCCGCATGCGGATGCCGTGCTCAATGTCACATGTAGCGGTGGCGGGGGCGGGCGACCAACTCAAAGCATAGCGGCGTCCGGTTTGATCATATCTTTGGGCAACTTTGAAGGGTATGAGATTCATCCTCAATGACTCCCATTTGGCAAAGATTGGGACAGAGCATGTCCCGGCGTGGCTCACCAATCCATCCACCTGTCTCAATTCAAGATGATGTGCCCCTGCGGCGAATGGAGGCAATGAGTCTCAAGTCTTTTCATGGGCAAGTGGGTGCGCAGTAGCATTGTGGGCCTCGTTCCAATGTGGGATTTATGTGGCGCCGGTAGTGTCTTTGTCTTGACTTGTTCAAGGGCGGCATCCCAAAGCTTGCTGATGAAGCAAGCGTCAAGATATTGCCTCAAGCTATGGCGATCTGCCTCTGTTTGCACATGTATGCACCTGTGTTCTCGCACATTCCATCTAGCCATCCATTGAGCTCTCTTTTCCCTCCAAAGGCCCTTGAGGCGTTGTGGCCCCATTGCCATGATATAAGCTAGTTTTGGAAGGCGAGCATCGTCCATGTTGACCACCTTCGAAAATAGACAATGTGGCGATCAAGGGCCGCCCTCCTCGAAGAGGCAAGAATCTGTTTCTGCGGTAGAATTTGATATGGGACGTGGACTTCACCCCTAGTGCTCGTACCAAGAAGGCTTTACGCACTGCTCCAAGTCATTCCAAGTAGCGAGGGATACTACTGGGCCCCATACTTCAACCCCGTATATAAAAGGACGAGGCTCCACTAAGACTTTGAGCAGTGTGACCGATGGGTCCAATCATACAACTCCGCTCTTTGACTATTGTTTTGCATTGCATATAGTGCTTTCCAGCCCGCCCGTAACTTCGTGGCCGTATGGATGTGTCCCAAAGCATAGTAGACGAAAACTCCACTCCCAAATATTTGTATGTAGATGCTACTTCCACATTCTGCCCAGAAGCGGAAGGAGGGATCCTCGGTATGTCGTGAAGATGATATGAAAACCACCTTAGTCTTGGCCAAGTTGACGCATATCGATTAAACGCTTGAAAATGTGTCCGGGGCATCGAGATGTCGTTGCATGTCTGCTGGTGTGTAAGCTAGGAGGTCCACATCATCAGCATATATTAACTGCTTGATGATCTGGTAGAGAAGGTGAGCCCCGTCGCCCCCATTATCAGCAAGCCAGCTCTCCAATTGATCAATGTAAAGCCCAAACAATGTTGGGGAGAGAGGGCATCCCCGGGCGAACCCGATACTACTATCAAATGGTTGGCTTGTCGGGCCACGCAACCGACCCGAGCATCTTTCATAAAGCCTGTACACTGCATTCTGCAAATCTACCGGAACCCCCAGCTGTCGCAATCTTGCCCATAGTTTTTCCCGAGGCACAGTGTCAAATGCCTTTGCAAAATCCACGAAGCAACAATATAGATCCTGACGGCGGCTCTGGCTTGTCTTCAACCGTAGCTTCGCAATGTGAAGATGTGGTCAATGGTTGAGTGTCGGGTCCGAATCCCCGCCTCGGGTGAGGGCCCGTATCTCTGGCTGCCTCTGCCCGGCCAATCAGCTGCTGCTTTCGAGAATCCCAAAGAAGCAATTTTGCAAACACCGAACTGACCATGATTGTTCGGTAATTGGCTGGGCAGTGCGGGTCACCTGCCTTATAGATGGGAACAACTCTGCTATTGGTCCACTGCATCGGGAAGCCTTCTTGTAATGCCTTGTTGAACAAGGCGGTAGGTATACAAGAATTTAGCGTCGGCGGAGCTAGCACCCTGGGCACCCCCAATGCATGCTCCTGCTCCTGCAACGCCTCAAAATCGAGCAGGCCTCTGTCGTGGGCACCGGCTATGGCGGCATCGTCGCATACCATTTGGCCAATTTGGCCCCCCTTTTGATCCGCAAAGTCGTCATCGCCAGCTCCGGTGTTTGCATGACCCCTTCCTCCAACGACAGACTGCTTCGCCAATTCAATGCCATGCATATCTCAGACATTTTTCTTCCTCGAGACATCTCTGTCATCAAAAAGGGCATCAACAGTGCCCTCTATAAACCCCTTAAATTCATCCTCGATTTCCTCGTTCGAGATTTTGAAAATGTGGGGCTTCTGCTTTTTGTTCGATTCCTCTCATGGGCTTTCAATATCAAGCAGAAAATTTAATTGCTTTATGTTCAATTGCAGGTTTTTGGAGGTTACAGTAACAGAGGGGAGAAATTTGAGCTGCTCAATGAAATGGTCACAGGTACTAAAAATGCGCCACCTCTTCCTGTTATATCACAGGTAAAATCGCTCGCAGATTTTGATCAGTTATTGCATGGATGATCAGGGGGTTCATATTTGGGAATTTTGGCAGGAGATGTTGATCTTGTGGGGAGATTCTGACAGAGTTTGTGATGTGGAGCTTGCACATAAGCTTCATGAGTAAGTGATTAAAAGCTTAATGATATACACTAAATAAGGTGCTAATAAACAGAATATTTTTGCAGGCATTTATTAGGCAGAGCCCGACTAAAGATCATCCCAAGAACTGGCCATGTGCCCCAAATCGAGAAACCAAAAAAATTCAACAAGCACGTCATAGCATTCTTAAATGGTGGAAAATAATCATTTCGTATAACGACTTTTTCCCCGCTTGAATTTGGAATTTGACCTCGCCCAAGTGGTGCAATGTTAAACATACAATATGGTGAAAAATGCATTATATATTGCGTTATATTATTATAGAGGTATACAAGAATTTAGCGTCGGCGGAACTGGCACACTGGGAACCCCTAGGAGTGGAGGATAGCATTATTGATACTGTTGATGCAATTTGTCTAGAATATCCCAAATGATTGAGGAGGGCTTGAATTCAATAATAATAGATCAATTAACTTTAATAGTTTCATGGCCTATCAATCACAATCATATAGACAATATCATAGCACGTTTTCTAAGGGGGCCCGGGGGGGCACTTTATCATATAGGGGGTACCTCATGTGCGTGCAAGGGATCGCCAAAAACCCCCTTGTATACGCCTTATGAGATCTTTTAAAAACCCTCTTTTTAGCCACATATTGTACCAAAGTCAATTACAAGAAACTCCATATTGTATGAATAAAACTATGTGAACCCCTTTTGTTCTTCCAGTTTTCACTTCGGTTCCTCTGGTGATACATACATATGTAAACATGGGTAAAAGCTTGTAAGTCCAATGAGGGATGAATGAAGAATCAATGTTGTTACATACTTTGCATACCATACGTGTAGCATACGTTTTTTAAGTTTTTTTAAAGTTTTTTATTTTTGGTTTTTAAAATCTTAGAATACGTTTCTATAACATTAAAAATGAATATAGGTAAAACAGAATTACTTGAAGCAGCTATACCTTTGGAATGGTTTTGGTTCACTTCCTGCTTCTATTTATCACTTATGGCAGTCAGATCTTCAGAAGCAATATAGAAAAAAATGAATCGAAATAAAATTAGTTGTAAAAGAAGAAGAATGGAAAAGTTACCTTGGTCGACTGGTCTTGGATTGGCACAAGAACTGTTTCCTGGTTTGCATGGTGGAGTAAAAACCTTTCTTTCATTGAGCAAAAAACCAAAACCCTGGTTCTACATGCATTCAACATGTTTCTACATGCATGCGGCCGCTCATAGTTCCAAAATCTTGTTTGCTAGACTAGAAAATCTAAATGAAAGTCATTCGAGGCTCCTTTTTTTTTTTTTTTTTTTAAATTTTTTGATAATCCCCGATGGTTGCAAACGTTTAGAAAACGTAGGGGTTTTTTAAGAAGTACTCTATGGTTAAAAACGGGGTTTTTTAACAACATTGTGAAGAATTATGAAATGTGGTTTTAGCATTGAGAGGGGTAGAAAAAGGCATAATGCTATTTTCTAGCAAGTGGTGTTCCTAGATTGGGTTGACTTCTAATGATAACTATGCATGGGTAGATCATGACAAATACTAACATTGATAAATGCTACGCATATATATTATTTATTATTTATTTATTTGGCCTTGCTCACTTAGGGCCTTGGAGAGGCCATGGAGCACTAAAAAACCAGTAAAGTACATCATATTTTTAATATCAAAGTACAATGGCTATCTACTGCCTTCAAATATAATCCTAACTCATAACAAGAGATAAACAATGATTGAAGATTTGACGCTTGAATTTCAAACTGTTCCCTGAATCATCTCATTGTAAGCCGTGCAATGCAGGAGTACAGGAGTACATGTGCCTCATCTTCTACACTATAAAAATCACAAGCTCTGCATACCCTGTCTTCAAGTGGAGTATTTGACCATCTGCCTGTCTCAACTTCCAATTTATGCGAGCTCATTCTATAACGAGCTATGACATGCTTTAGACGCGTTGGCATTTCTGACCACAAATACTCTTGGCTCTTATACTGCCCATGTGATTAATCTGAGTTCTGTAATGAAGCATTCTATTACCTTGGTGCTGCCATAAGCGTTCAATTGCAAGTCTTTCTAATAATGCTCTTGCATCTGTCTTACATTCAGGCCAATTATCATCATTTAGACCCCATTTTCCTGCCCATGTTTTGAAATCATGCATCCAACCTTGCTGCTCTGAAACCATCATTGCTTGATGGGATAAGCGTTCTGGTGTTATACCTAAAAAAATTTTGGCCCCTTCGGGGCCTTCAACAAACCAAAGGGCCCGAATGTAATGAATTGTATTTATTTTTAAAAAAATTGGGTCTTGATTGTTTATTATAGACCAAGTCGTTGGCATATCTTTTTGAACATGCACGCAACATGGTTTGTATCCTAGGACCTCTTCAACACATTGTACAATATGATACGAGCACCTCTTATATACATTTACAAATATCATATAAGCAGTAAAGATCTCCTGGGAATCGAACCTGGAGTAACTTAACTGATGATTCATGTTGCTTCTAGCTCTAGATTTTGGCCCACAAACCTACAAGTATATTACCTTGCACATATGTTATCCACAAAGCTTCATATAATTGCGCACAAAAATTATATGTAAATAGCCTGTGGCATATTCCTCTCAGTATGTGTGAAACTCACCGAAAAATCTGTTCTAGCCACTCTTTTATCATCATCCCTCTTATAAGTATTTGGGCATTGAGTTTTCTACTACCACACACTGGGATGCATCCATCAGGTTACGGGTCACTGCAGGCTAGAAAGCCCTGTATGCAATGCAAAACAACAGTCACAAGGCAGAGCTGTATGCATGGGGTCACCAGGCACACTTGTTCAGGGCCTTGGTTGAACCGGTCCTCCTCTATGGGGCAGAAGTGTGGGGGCCAGTGATATCCCTCACCACTTGGAACGATCTAGAGCAGGTACAGAAAGCTTTCTTGGCCCGAGCACGGGAGTGAAATCCACGGTCCCATATCGAGATCTTGCTCCAAGAGACGTGGCTTCCTTCCATTCTGAGGGGCCGCTACTGGACGTCACATTATTTACTTCCGAGGAGGTGGTGGCTATGGATGAAGCCCGGCTGCCCAACCTTGCTTTGGCGATGGCGATGGGCCCAAGGCGACTCAAAAGCCCTGTTGGAAAGACAAGCAAGCCCAGTGGTTCTCACTATGGAATGTCGCGAGCACACAGATGTGGACCCGTGCATACACCGAAGGAACGCAGCCATGCCTTGAAGCAATGCTTGGATGCTTGCTTCATGGCCAAGCTTTGGGATCTGCAGAGGCCCCGTCACATGTCAAGGTGGCAAATTATCGGCAAATGCGGGTTAATCCCATGCTCACGAGGGGCCCACACCACTACTGCGCACCCATCTACCCATGAAAAAAGCGGGGTGATTGCTTCCATTACGCGCAGTGTGCACACCACCTACGCATTGAGACGGGGAGATGGATTCGGGGGCAGCGTGAGGGCCGAGTCCGAGATCTTGTCAACGGGGGTGCCATTGAGGATGAAAGTCACGCCCTCCGGGCTGTCCGTGCGTCGAAAGCATATCCGGGGCTCGGTATGCTCGGTTAGTTGTGCCCCCCCATCGGGCCTTGCATGAGCTCTTGAAAGCACGGCCTCTGTAGGCTTGTTGGGATCATTACCTCCAGGAGGTAATGGATCTGGCGGACTCGGTTATGCCCCCGTCCGACATTAACCTCGGTTTGTACTTGTGATTATGTATATAAGCGTGCGGTATGTCGGCATCCTTATTGCTACTAAGGTTTTTCCCAGAAAACCCTTCTGTGGGGGTTTTTAATCCTGGTAGTAATACGCCTGCTGCTCTCTCTCTTTGTACTTGGGTCCCATAGGCCAGTTGGTCTCCGTGGACGATAAAATCATATTCTATTCTATTCTATTCTTTAAAAGATTCAAAAGATGTTCCTTTTCTCCTACAAGTTTATGGGGATCTTTAACAGGCCCACCTGTTACTTCGTCTGTGATGTATACTACGCATGCCACACGCATGTTGTGTGTCCAAACTTTTGGAGCTACAACATTGCAGAGCAAGTCTTTTAAGACATTTGAAATTTCCGAAAGCACACCAGGTCTGCAAGACCAGGTCTGTCTCCTGCAGTAACTTCAATAGCTGTATGATGAGCATTTGTATGTGCTCCTACAATTCGGCCTAAACAGGTCTGAACTTGAGATGCTGGCGAACACTTTAAATCTTGTGTTGCCTAATACAGCACTAGACCCTTAGTCCAGAAACTAATCCATGCATGCAAAAGTGGTACAATTTGGTTTACCTGTTGAATATATCATGTAACTGTTTTCTGACAAGCCCCCAACTACAAGCAAACACTTGCATTTCTCTCCTCGTAACGATCTCAGTTGATTGCGAATAAGAGAAATGGTCTTTTGCGCTTCAGTGTCAAAAAATTGTTGCACAACTTGTGGAGTTAGATCCAGCTCTTCGTATTCATCGTCCTGTTTGAAGATCAGCTTTTATCGATCCGATGCTTTCCAAGCAGATGCAAGCTTGCAGGGTACGTCCCAACCGATTCCGTCATCTGAGCTGGGGCCTGTCAATTTCTCAATCAAGGTACTGGAAAAAGTTAGCATCCACAAAAGTGCCACCGCCCATTGCTCCAAGGCTAATCGCCACTTCCTGAACTTGGCAAAGCTTAGGATTTACTGATTCGTGCAGAACTAGGTCAATGGTGCCTCCGCCTATCCACAACCATAAAATTATCACCAGATTTTAAAGGAACTTCATGCAATCTTCCCTGGCAATACATAGAAGCGGCTTCTGGTTCAAGAACTATGTGCAGCGGATGTGGGCTGGAGCCAATGTCGCTGCAGTATTTGCCATGGACCATTCCAGCCATTTCGCAGCAGAGTTTCATTCTGTGCTTAGCCTTTTAATCCCACATTGCAGGCACAGTTACACATCACTGAACATTAGACTTTTTCAGATGATTCCCATACCTGTCCTTGAGATTATCCATGTCAAATTCAGACATGCATCTTAGGTAGTCAGAGATGAGTTTCTCTGCAGATAATCCACAAGGAAGATTTTGCGCATCAAAATCAGGCGCTAGCATGAGCTTGAACTTGGTAACAAAATAGCCCACATCGTTTTCCTTCTCAGTGATCTGCACAGCGTTGACGAAATCATCTTGCCTCGTCTCCCGACTAGAGAATTTGTAATTGGTCCGGTTTGATGTGCTGCAGCGCCTTCGTATACTTGACCAAGGCAGGCCATCCCCATCCTTGGAGCTCCAAAGAGCTCCCAGATCCGGCAGCGAAATCCTCAAGCCTGAAGGGTCACGCGTCTCGAATTGTGTTGCAAAACTTTTCCTGCGGCCTATAATCCAAGCTCCAGCTTCATCCAAGTCCCCCATAAAATCCTCAACTTTATCATCCTTCCTATCACTCAAGAGAACGCCCTAAACAAACCCTAAAGCCCTAAAGTTTTTGTAGCCCTAAAGTTTTTTGTAGCTTTAGATTTTTTTTAAGGGTGGAAATCAAAAGAGAAACCACAGTCTCGCGCCCACTTTATTGGCTCCCGAAACCGACTTCGCGAACCAAGCGGGTTCGCCCAAGCGAACCCTGAAAATTCGCCTGGGCGAACCCGGAAAATTCGCCTGGGCCGACGTGGCGGGGGCGTCGCGGCGCAGGGGTGGCGTGGCCTTCCCACCGGTTCGCTGGGCGAACCCAACCCGGTTAGTTGCGGGCGCGAGCAGTGCGGCGGGGCGGTGGCGCTGGCCAACGGCGCTCAGCGTTCCGCCCGCTTTGCGAACCCAAAAGTGCGTAAGCTGCGTCTTGATCGGATTCGGGCGTTGGCTATGGCGCCAAGACGTAAAGAATCGCTGCTGTTTCGATAATTTATTTACGTTCTATTCTTCTAACATTCCTTGCCGGAGTACATTCGGCAGATCCGAGCCAATTTTTGTTTGGAATGTGGCATATAAGACTCTGTCGCCTTTGGGTGTTCCACAAATGGTAACTACCGCCCTTTTCTTGCTCTAATCCAAATCATTTTTTTAATGATCCATGCTTTTCGCTTTTGATCCCGAAGATTTCATTATGATTTAGCATTTTTGATCTCGGGTCATTACGATTAACGACCGGTTTAGGGCCCCAAATCGACACCATAACTAACAATGTTCGAAATCAATGTGTTCAACAATTTAGACGAGCCTCTTCTTTTCACATGGTAAATCCGACAACAAATTCAAACTATGCTTAAGAACAGTTATCTGTTCAAGATTTCCAGATTTGTCCATTTTTTTTAATTTAAAATGCCGGGAGAACGGATTCAAAGAACGAAAATCTTCATGGCAAGATGGAGTTTTAGGAACAATTGCCCGATTCTACCGGGCAAGAACCGGGCGTGATCGGTTTGAAGCCAAGGATCAAATCGGATCGTTTTTCTATTATCCATCAATGCGCTCCGTGGCAGTTGGAGGATATGGAGGAATTACGATTTATAATCGGCGATAATTAAATTTCCTTACAATACTCGGCAGCCCAATTCCACGATTCTTGCTGGAGATTCGTTACCGCGAAAGATCACACTTGTAAAATTTCAAGAACAAGGTTACGAAACCATGTTTTTGCAGGTTCTTCACCCACGGTGCTGATTTGACACGGGGTTCGCCCAGGCGAACCCGTGGAGTTCTGGGCACCCGCTGCACTGCCGCCCGCCCGATCGCCCGCTGCCAGCTGGTTCGCGCTTGGCTTAACCCCTGTTCGGGTTGGCAGGCGAACCCGGTGGGTAGTGCCACCTCCTCCACCACGTCTACATAACGGGTTTCGTCTGCAGGCGAATCCACAGGTTAAACAAGCAAATTTCACAGGTTAAGGCTTAACCGAACCGGCTCCCCGAACTCAATTTGGGGAGCCGATCAACTGCCAAACGGTCGCAAATCAACGGTTAAAAATTGATGCACTCTAGAAATACTATTTAGTATGCACACCCGAATACAGCAACAAAATCAAAGAAAAACCATATAGAAAAGCGTATAAATATCAAAAGTTAACCCCCTGTTATAATGCTACATATTGAAATTTACAGTATGAAATAATGGTTCCAATTCTAATGGAAACATACCTGCCTCTGCAAGCATAATGCAAATGGTATTGAGATTTTATGCCAAGCACATTCTCAAAAATAGCTTTTGAATTGTTTCTATTTGATTCCATAACTTGGCAGAGATGCTAGGTCCCCATATAGGAACCCCATACAATAGCACGGCTTGAACCAATGTCTTGAACAAAAGCTTTCTAAGCCCCAATCATGTAGAGAAATTTTAGAACATTTAGAAAGCATACCATAGAGCGCCATCTCTCAAAAGTCGCATTACATTAAAGAGGGACATGCAATTCCCTTTTTGTTTTTTGGAACACTATTTTTTTAAAGCAAAAGGACATGCAAATCATTTTGTTTCCATTATTATTTGAGTAAGAGACATTTTTTATGTGTCAAAAAAAAAAAAAACGTTTTATAAGTGGCCTCCTTTTCTCGGGTGGCGGGTCGAGAAACTAAACGCATACAAACCAATTGAATAATTCACTTTCTATAAACAAGCGGTAGTGTTCAATGAATATTTATTAATAAAAGACAGCATTGCAATGTAGTTTACAGTAGACGGAAAGACCATGGCGGACCTTTTATTTCATCCAAAAGGATTTGAATAAAAAATATAAGTGTACACAAATGGCCTCCTTTTCTTGGATGGCGAGTCGAGAAATTATAGAACAATGACCTATTATTCATAAAGGACGTCTTTACAAATGTTTAGGGTCTAGGTTCAGGATTGTCTGCAAGACAGCTCTTAGTATAGTGTGTCACATGGGATTTTGCAAAAGAGATAAGAAAAAAAGGAACACAACAAACACAAGGAACTGTATGCCAAGATAAGTCAATCCTTGAATATCAAAAAGAGTACAAAAAGTCTCGGGAGATGCTGAGACAAGAAAATTGAAACAAGACGATACTAAGTCTCATCTAAAACTTAAGGTCTAACAATACTAATATATATAGTACAATGGCCTCAGGCCCAAAATAGACATATGGCAGAGTCTTGATGATCTCGATTACCAACTCCTGGATCATATGCTTGATTGGAGGGAATCTTTTTGTTGCCGTCATTAGTGCCACAAATCCTGCTAAGTTAAGGCCGTACTCCCCGAAGCTGGTCACTTGTCACCCCTCGCCCTCTTCTTTGATGGGGGCGTGGGTTTCTGCGTGGACGTGGGTCTCTGCATGAGCGTGGATTTGCTACCTGATGCTCCTGTTTGACCTTGACCCTTGTCTTTGGGATCTTGTATGCTGGGTTGTGTTGTGCTCAGAAATAGATCCAGTGCCTAGTGGCACAGGATTAACACTCCCCCTCCCCCCCCCTCCCCCCCACCAAAGGACACTCGGAGGAGAGAAAAAGCAGGCACAGTCTCGTGAGGTGAAGACCTGTGAGTTGATTGAAATCATCCTGGTGACTATGAGGTCGAGCCTCGGAATGGTACTTCTAAATGAGATCATGTCAGTCTTTCAAGGCATCCACAGTGTTTAACCTGATAGACTGTGACGCGTCCAACAGAAATCCAGACTGCACCATGTCTTCAAAGGACGGTGAGCCTCTGCTGGAACAAACTGGCATTCAATCAGCACACATATCTGGAGGCCAAAAGCGCTTGCACTGGCATTGGAATTGCAATAGTAAACTGGACGACTGCGAGCCAAAGAGCGGGTGAGAAGGCACTTTAAAGCAGCACAGAAACCCACTTGCTTGTGAACAGACGGAACCGGCGAGGTGGCAGCTCTTTTCAAAAACTGAGTGAGGCCCTAGATCGCATTGGCCGTAGTTTTTCAACCTCTTTCATTTGGGATGTAGATCCAATTCTTGTGATTATTCAAGGTTTTCCCTTCTTGCCAGACATTCCGATGCACAAAGCATGGATCCCAATAAAGATCTGTAGAGATATGTGCGGGGGTCCAATCAGCATGATCAGCCATAGCTTTGGTCCAAAAGGACGAGCGCCAATCAGAAGTGAAAAACTGACGGCGTGGAGGTACTCCTAGTGACGCATAGGGAGTGTTGTGTTGGGGAGCCAGTCATCTCGACTGACGCCTTCAAGAGCCGACTGAATACTAGGGGTTGAGAAGTGCACAGATAAGAAAAGATTCAGATTCATGGGCTCAATAGATTCAAAAAGCAGAATCTGAATCGTTAATTCTGCCAGATGGCAGCATCGAGGAAAAGATTGACGAAGAACCAAAATTTTAGCTAAGTCCCAGAAAGTCAGCAGCAGTAAGATCAGTGGTGGGATTGACAAGAATGAACGATGCGAGACGATATCATAGTGGTGTACGAATAATGATTTGATACATCAGTGAATTAATTTGGCGTAATTAAGAAGGGCAAGTAGAGAGGGCGAACGTTTTAATGAAAAAGGTAGCAGGGGTAACAAGTCAGCTAGATTTGCGGTGAGATAGGGGAATCTGGAATTGGAATGTATTCCCGATATTGACAGGTCAGCAAAAAGGCATTGGACCACCGTGCCATCCCAGAACAAAGATATAAGGCGATAGGACTATATAAGACGAACAAAGATTGAGTTGAGAACACAACCAGTGCAGCGATGGAGATGGTGAACACGCCGAAGAATTGTTTAGAGTGGCATACGTGCCGGATGAACGACCTGGGACCTCTGGAAGAAGAAAAACAGAGGAATTCCAATGGACGGATGGCTCTCGGCATCTGCAGATAACCCCGACCCCCAGTCCAATTATATGGACGTGATTCTGCATCTGCGCTGGGATCCTGAGCAGGGCTATGTGATCCTGCGGGCCTGTGCTGCACTGAACCCCGAGTAGGAGGAGGATTAGAGTAGGATTTTGTTTTTAGAATAAGGGTGATGCCCATGTGACTAAGGGCTATGCCCATTTTTGTAATCATACTCTTTTTGATATTTATAATATAAGGCAGCTGCTCAATCACCCATGTATGTGTCATGGATTGTGTCTTGTTTGGACTTCACCTCTTTCTTATGTGGATTTGAATCATAACTTGAGGTACACCACTACATGATCTCAAGAAAAGAAAATTTGCAAGGTTAGCTTGGAAGTCGTGTGCTTGATCAAGCTTCGTTGCATAATAAAAAACAAAGCCATTATGCACATGAATGAGCAATTGTGTTAAAAGAAAATGATTCTACCATATGAAAGATAATTAGCTAATGAGGTACTTCCATCTTCAAAGATTTTGCAATTTCATTTTGTAAAAACTAGTAAAGGTATATTCCAAACACTGTAGCTAATGCAAACATATTTTGTGTCATAAAGTAGTCTTTTGCACAGTCATCTGTCTCAGGATCCCAAAAACATCTGCTTGTCATTTGAAAGGCTTGATTCCTTAATTCACCAACCACTGCTTGTACTACTATTTTATATCTTTTGAATTCCAGGTCTGGAAACACAAAGTGCATAGTGATGAGTGAAATAGAAAGATAGAACAGTTTTTTTGTGCAAAAGATTTTCAAAAGCACTTGACAAATTTCATATTCTATTCAACTTGCTCCCACTTTAAGAAACTGTAATCAAAATATTGAAACTGTTATTTAAGATAGTTCCATGTAAAACACCTTTCAAGCGAATCCTAATGTCATCAGCAATTTCCCTAACCATTGTTGCTGCAATCTCTGCATCATATGCAGCTCCAGAAAGCTTTTCCTGCAAAACCTCTCTAATTACTTCCTTTGCCTTTCCTGGAAGAAAACGGCGCTTAGGACCATAAATAGGGTTTCTTTCCAAGATGACCTACACATAGATAGTCCATTAGAGAAAAGGAATCGAATAGAAATTGCTCCACAAAAAAAATATTTATAATCTTACATTCTCTGTATGCAAGTCTGAGTCATCAAGTGCTAATTGGATCTTATCTAAAACCAAAGTCATTGTTAGCCATGCATAATCTTGTCCAATCCTGTATCCAAAGATTATAAATCAGTTCCCAACATGTAGGACAAATCACTCCATTAACCATATCTTAATGTCTCAATACAAATGCCACAATGATGATTATGTCCCTTACACTTTTTAGAGAATGCAAGGAATTAAAAGCTTATTTATAATTTACACACGAGAAGTAGGTGCATATTCATGGCTGCATAATCTTGCTACTTTGCAATGGACATCCAGGGGCTAATATTACAACTACCTACCTCAATAGAATTGATAAGCATGCAACATAGGAATTGCATGGAAGAAAAACTATTGCAGAACATAAAAGCAATTTATCATGCAAGAGAGATAGTAATCAACCATAAGTGAAGAAAACCTATACTCGCATTGCAGTGCTTCTTTAATAACCAAAATTGAAAAGAAGACACCTTTGCAATATACAACAACAGATATTCGAGACAAAGGATATTGCAGGCATTTGGTGAAAAGCATCCAATAAGTTTGTAGAATTCAGGGAATCAGATATGTGCATTATTCCTCATAAGATCATCAAGGTGTAAAGGTAAAGTATCATTTTTGAAAATTTTGTGTTTAGTGAGTCAACAAAACATGCAATACAAAGGACGACTCCTTGGTCAATTTTTCAATCCCATAAGTTCAACCAATCTTCCAATCCCAGCAACACTGGTTCCATGAAACTAATCGTTCCGCTTGAAACCTGTTTTGACTCACATTGCCCAGAGAAAGGTGATTAAAGATAAGTGGTCTTCTTGCAAAAAGCACCACTTCCTATTATGATAAGAAACTGGTCACAATAGTGGAAAGAACCTCAACTACTGTAAATGAACAATAACAAACCAAAACATGCTACTAGAGTAACAAGGAAGAAATGTAAGAGTAGAAACTGAACATAAATGTATTACCAACCAAGGTCAAAAGGTACATCTAGGGGCTCTAAACCACGAGTGCTATAAGAAACAAATAGGAGATGCACTGATATTGTTGGGGCAAATACTTGCTTTGTTGTCCTAGTTTTCAAATTATATAAGATTCAAGAAAAAGGGACTTATATATGAAAGATTGATACACTCTAACAAGCTCTACTCTGGATTTGACAATAACTAAAGCATATCAATTAGTTTCTATCGCTAGGAAGAAACAAATATATATTTTTGCTTTGCTTCTGTTGGAGCATTGATTGATACAACATATGAAGGCATATGATTCAATAATGTGTCCGAAATTAGGAATGGTATAGTTATAACATAAGGTTTCCATATGTTTTATGGCTGTATTCGTATGTAAAACCGTATGTTGCTGACGGTGGCAACTGGGATTCCCAACCCTAGAATCTTGGACGGGCATATTGGAGTTCCGGATTGTTGGTTGGGCGCAAGTGGTGGTTTCTCCTTGGGCTTCTGCAGGGATGGCGGAGCTCCGGGTGATGTGTCGGCTTTGTGTTTCCTTATTTGTTTGGGTGGATAAGCTGGGGTCGTGGGCGTTGGCGGGGAGCGGAGGTGCAGTGTTGAAGAAGACAGAGGTAAGATTTTTGTTTCTGTGGCATTGTTTTTATCTGCTATGTCGTTGAAGAGGGCAGCCAGAAAGGCGCAGAGTGGTCGCTCCTCTGGCCCTGCTTCTGTGAGCCATGTGTTGAATTCCAATTTCGGAGAGAGAGGCCGATTTTCTTTTGCCGATCGTGATTGGAACCTGATAGATGTGAGTGTCACGCTAGGTTTGTCTGGGCAGGATGTCCCTGTGAGTTTCTATGATGGCCTTGTGGGATTTTGTGATAGGAGATGTGTTGCCGAGTCGTAGCCATGGAAAGGGGTGCTATTGTAAGAGCATTTGCAATTTGTCGGTCATCTTTAGAAGCCGCTTTAAAACCCTAGGGCCATGAATGATGCCATAAAGAAGGAATTTAACCGACTTTGTAAGCCTCCCGTGTGTGATCTTGGTCCAGAAAAGCCTTGAAGAATACCCCCTTCACCGCTTTTGAAGGTATGATTGGTTATTGTATGAAAGATTTTGGAAAGGTTCACTATGTCTCCGCCACCTTCATAATATCGCTGAGGATGCCATCGAAAAGGTAAGGATTTATATTTAAGATGGGGAGCTGGTGATACCAAAAACTTAGTTGTTCTTGATAATAAGAATTTGTGAATCGTCTTTGCCCATTATGTTAACTATCATGGCAACCATAAGATGACCGCTAGCCTCCTCGCTTACATTGGCCGTAATGATCCGCTCGTAAGTTTACACTATCCGGTTCTTGGATTATCCCTTCCAATACTGCCCACATTAATGAGCACCGCAGGGCCGCATGGAGGGTGCCGCTAAATCCTTCTCGCATGCCCTCCCGGATGAGAACTATTTTGTTTGGGCTGCTGGGTTCGTACCTGTAGAGCGAAATGGGCCTGGGAGGAGAAGGTATTGGGATGATAACATCCCTGAGGATGAGCAAGACATTAATTTCGAGGATGTTTGTGATGAGTCTTATAGTCATGACAGTGATGATGTAGTTGTTTTGGAGCCTGGTGTGGATTTCATCCCCGTGCACAAGGGTGATTGCACCATGGCTGTTGGGTGATCATGTTTGTTGGCTTTGGAGTGTACAGTTTGGTTTTTTTTTCATAGCTTCGTTTGCTTTTTAGTTGCAGGTAGTGATGGACACTGATGGAGAGCCTGTTGTTTGGCGTGGAAACGACCGGCTTTGTATCTTTGCCCCATTCCTATATTTCTTCTCACCGTTGAAGCTTCACATCCGTGATCCGGTTGTGTTCTACCGAGCCCGCGCTTTTTGTGCTCAAGAATTTGTTAATAGCATCATCCAGGTTGGAACTGAGGCGCATAGGATTGCGGCATCCTTGCGCTTGCTCAGGCGGCAGCTTAGAGGGTTTTATGCTTCAATCCAGAATGCTATTTCTGCTGTGGAGTGGGATCAATTGGGGGTACCTGTCTCTGAGTTACATGTGCTGCGCTCTCATATGAGCCTAGCTAGGGTCTTGCTCGTGCAAGAGATTCGCCAGCTGGATGAGCTTATTAGGCATGCACAGAGTGGCGCGCCTATGAACTGATCTGTTCACATCTTCTTGTTTCTGTTTTTGTGTGGCCTGACAGAACTGCTTATGCTTTTATAAATGAGAAACTTGTTTATTTTCTAAATGTGTTGTTCAATTTGTTGCAGCTTGGTCTTCATTGGCAGGTATGATCTTGACACGTGTTGAGTCTTTTGCATGATCCAAGTTTGGGAATGGCTCTTTATTGAAATAATATGCTTATACTAACTTCTTTTGTTTCTTAGTGGGCTTCGGCCCCTAGGTATACTAGGGATCTCTCCTTTGAGATGCCTACTCTCTCCTTTGAGATGCCTAGTATGCCTGGATGAGCGTGGGATCTTGTACTGGGGTTCGACTCCCCAGGCTCATCATTCTCTATTTTCACTGCTTATTATTTTTGTTTGGCTGCTAATTGTGGAGCATCATATTTTTTCAATGGTTTAATAAAATGTTAGGGGTAAGTCAAAGATGGGGGTTTTGACCCATCTTGACTTGCGAGGGCTCCAAATTCGCCCCATGGCATTGTGGCATATGCCAGCATCCAATGGCCTAAAATAATTTTGAGACACCCAAAACGATAATACACCCAAAACGATAATATACATGAGCATTGAGGATCAGAAGAAAGACATGAAAGAGTGGGAACTAAACATAATGTATTGTCAACCAAGCTTAAAAGACACAGAGTTGATTAGCTAATTTAAAAGGTTCAATCAGACAATAGCTGCCTTTGTTCAAAAATTGCTTTGTTTCCCTAATATCCGTGCTTTCCAATTCAATTCAAATCAATTATTCGATCGGGCTTTCCTCTTTGCGATAAGTACACTGCCGTGGTAGAAATTGATAGAGAATAATGATTTGAAAAAAATTCCAAGACATTAACCAAAATAGTAGCATGAAGCCCTAACCTCCAGTAAGAACGTTAATCTTCAGAATTCAAAGCAACGACGAAACCCAAATAGACCAGCAAACCTATTTGAAACTGAATCATCAAACATAGGAAAGTAAGAGTACTTACACACCCGCCATTATATTAGATAAAACATAAAAGGTTCATCCACTTCAATTATGATAATTAGCATTTAACATAACAAAATTTGTAAAAAAAGAAACCATTCACGCCTTGTTGTTAGGCATTATGTTACGCATTACGTTACGTTAACATTTAACATAACATAAAATGGAAAAATTGCATTCCCACATGGGAGTTCAGTTATGTTATTCACACATGAGCTGTCAAGCTTATTAACATTTAACAGCAAAACGTCCGGCTACTTTCATTCATACCATAAAACTCATCTTCAGATGATCTTTCCCAATATGTAGAATATGTACTCAATCTGTTAACAAAAGAAAGGATTTATAGTTTATCTACATTGTATTTAAATTTTAGCTAGTCCAAAATAATTATGACTCAGAACCCTGAGATTGTGCCCATTGCTCGAGTCTGTTGGCTGCAAAGAAGGTTGGCCTACACTGGCAGCCAGCAATATCAGCAGCAAACATAAAGTCAGCATATATAATGTGGCCAGAAATGCTGCCGCTGACAGTGGACTGAGGAAGGGCAGCACTTACCTGATTTCCATGTGCGTGTAATCATACTAATATCAAGTTGTGCCAGAAGTGTTTGAGTGTTTCAGAGGGTATTAGCTCCTTCACATCTGACAATTCCCCTATTGCTTCATACCTTTAGCTATACTCTATAATGCTCCAGCTAAGCAAAGTCATAGCATAAGCTTGTAAAAATGTAAACTTGATATGGTGAGCATCATAGCAAACCCCCACCAGAGCCTTTTAAATGTCATTTCCATCCTTAAGTGCTGAATTCCCTCTGTATGATATGTTATTTGATTCTGGGAGAACTCCAAATGCATTATATAGAAGCTTTATGCATCAGATTGCTGTCTAAACAGCAGATCTATGTGGAGACAACAGAAATTAACATGCTAGAAGACAATTAAAATGACAAAAAATTGATGTTACTAGTTTATTCAACAGATCTATACTGCTTTCAAGTTGATCAAAGGTGTAAAAACATGGCCCAATTGTTCGAAAGACCAAGAGACCACACAAGAATTGGAGGAAACTAGAAGCATTTGGGCGTTGAAGAACTGAAGTGCCTTGTCCAGAGCAATGGCGTGAGGGGGTCCAGGGCGGTGCTCATGCCTTGGAGCTATGCTTATAAATTGGGCGGTGCTTACGCCTTGGGCGATGAAAGCAAATGCATAAAAAAACCCACTAGGGGCTTTCCGGCCGCTCTGAATCCATTTTAAATGGTGAACTCAGTACTTTAGGGATGAAGAGAATAATATATGAAAATAATTTGACAAAATGGTTACACCTTCTCCTCTGTTTTCAGACGACCTGTTTGTTCCATCCCCTTTCAGAAATGGGGATATAGCAACAAACACTCGCTAAGACCGCCAAGAAAAATAAAGATGCAGTAACAAACAGTGCCTATGGGTTTATCTAATGTGAATTCGCAGAATGGAATCTATTAAAGAGTCAAACTATCAAGGATCGTCCACAATTTCATTACTCGCCCAGTACACCAACCTATAAAATATTGGCTGCTTGCAGTGATTCCGAACCTGACCTCTAGCAGCTATGGTTGGCATGAAAATACCATCTTCTAGTTCTGCTAACTGTTCTCACTTGCATATTTCACATCATGACGTGAGCATCATACTGATCTTTCATCCCAAATTTCTCTGAAGAACCATATATTTGCTACTCCCTTTTATGAAATGCACAACAAGCTAAAAAAAAGCACGCAAGGAAAAAAAAAGGGCAGAAAACACCATATAGCCCTGGTGGATCTACCTGGGCGACCTGCCATGGACGACTTGCTTTTATCTGCCTGCGCGACCTTGCCTTGCTCTGCTTGGGCGCACCTTTGGCTGCTGCTAACGGCGCTAACCGTGCTCTGAGACCTGCGTATAAATTCTCAACCACAATTGTTAACTTTTTACAAACTGTTAATTTCTAACCCTAAATGTGAATAAGGTTAACTGAAATCTAACATAGCCGGACTAAAAGCTAACCCCCCAATTTTTAACCAAAACTGCTAAAAGGAATGAGTGTGAAAGCCGTTATCTTACAATTTTAATATTTACCCTAATACAAGAAAATTTATTGCGGTGGCCAAGGCCGCCGCGAACATTTCTCTTTAATCAAATGTGTGTGAGTCCCAAAGTATGAGAACGTCAGGCTTAGTCTTTTCATAAAAACTTAACAAGTTGAATACATTATCAATTTCAAACATGAAGGACTTGCCAGAATATCTGAAAGTGCAACTGTTGCGACTGCCGCGACCATTGAGATACTATTAGATTCCTAAGGATTCCATTTAACATGTTCTTGAAATCAATCTATTCGGGGTGATGAACTTGCCTTCATATTAAACAACTAAGGATCTGAAAGATTCCAAGCTGAACATATTGTTAGTGGATTGGCATGTGGTGTTGAAGCTTAAATAGAGCCTACTTCTCCAACTTCCATTCAAAGGGATATTTGTCCTTCAGCTTCCCATTTAGAGTGGCGTTTGAATTTATTGCATATTTCAAAATGAATATTGTAGGGATACAGGAAAGGGGGTACCGATAAAACCTTGTATCACAAACAAATTTTTTAATAGAATCGGGCTTTCTTTTCTACAAAGTTTTTGAAATTGAACTTTGTCCATTAGTCGAAACAGTATGTTGCGAGAGCAGAAGCATAATCAAGTGTTTTCCCTACCAAGGCAAAAGAAAACCAAGATATGAAGTCATGGCTCATTTGAAAAGAACATCTTGATCCCCAATTTTTGAAAACGTGCAATTGTGTCAATAGTAAATTGCCTGGATGGCTCCAAGGCCATAATCATCGCTTGAAGAACGCCAATCAAAGCTAAATTCTTCAAGCCAATCAAAGCTAAATTCATCTCTATAGAATGTGGCATCCAATTTTTTTCCTCCCTTTTTTCCTCTCTTTTTTTTTCTTTTTTTCAATTCAATTTTATATAATTAGACCTTTAACAATTTTTTGGGAGCAAAATTAAGATGCGTGTCAATCAACGAGCTGAAAACAAAGAAATCAAATCTCTGTAATAGACTTAATGTTACATGAAATTTTGTGAATTTATTACTGGAATTTTATCTTCAACAAATGCTACCGTGCTATTGATACATGACTATTGATATTGACCTTGAGTTTCATATTTTCAAACTCTATTCCTACGTAAGAGCATCGCCTCAATGTCTGTCTCCAAGTCATATGCACCTTGGATGATTGAATGTGAGTAGCCATGGCAATTTGTGCAACCTACACAGGCGTTTGAAGATAGAGGGCCTGGAAAACAGAGGAAGAAGCCTCCTGTGGTGAAGAGAGTTATAAGACGGTTTTCTACTATTTGTGTTGCTCTGTTATTTTTGTGTGCACCATGAGACGTGCACGTTTCATGTCACCTTTCATTTGCAATGTGAATATAGTCCATAGCTCTTGCTTTGTATTTTCCAGTACACTGTATTGTGCCCTTCATACTCGGTATTCTTCAATGGTTTAATGGAATTCTTAATTACTGATCCAATGGTTTAATGGAAAAAAATACAAATAAGGAACATAAGGAACTTGTAAATGATAAGCTATTGAATATCATAGTTTGAGATTTAGGCACATGTTTATGTCTTTTTATTGCTAGATATTTTATAAACATTGTTCTCTAGATTTTTAGAATAAGGAAAGATTATTATTTTGTATATATAGGTTAATATAGAATTGTAGGAAGCTTTTTAATGTAAATCAAGGGATTTGAAATTCATCACATTGCGGTATCTTGTTTCTTATTTCATTGTATACTGTTATATGTCTCCTATCTGTTGATCAATGGAAATTGACAAGGGCAGTATTGAGAATGTTCCTGCTCCTGCCATAGCCATTGACTACTGAAGGCTACCTGCTGATGCCACTCTTCGAGATGTGGTTACTGTTGTTCGTGCAAATGAGGCTCACCACAGAGATGTCAACCATTTTGCATCTGTAAGAAAACAACCAAAAATTTTTAGGAAAAAAAACCAAAAAAGCAAAGCCATTCATACACTTCGATGCAACCTTACTACACTAAAGCAATGATTCTTTCAAATCATTTTTCAGCATTGAGCAGTCTAAAGATACTCTAGTTTAGGTGCATGGGCTAACTTGCAGGTCAAACGCTTCCGTGATATTGTAGAGTGCATATTATGTTGCCCCAGAAGTACTGAACTAAAGAGGAAGTCAGGACCAAACTGTTGCCCCAGAAATACTGAAGATGAAGTCAGGACCTAAGTCTAATGTATGCAGTATAGGGATTATAACATACATTTTGCTATGTGGCAAAAGGCCCTTATGAGATAAGACTGAAGCTGGCATTTTTTAATAATGAGGTGGAGGCAATGTTTCTGCAGCATCCTTAAAGTCACATTCTTGCTATTATACTGGTTTATGGATGTAAAATGGCCTCTGCAGATTTTGAAGAAAAAACCAGATTCTATGAGAAACTATGGCCAGCAATCAGTCCTGGTAGATTTTGTGAAGAAACTGCTTGTGAAGGATCTTCAATTACGACTTACTGTAGCTCGAGCATTATGTATGTTTTCACATTATGGTTGGGTGGATGTGGAGAGCCTTGCACGTCTGTTTCGCTCATGGTATGCCAAATAGAAGGGTCAATAGTACACCATCCAAATAAGATTGTAAACCATACCTTACAACCCCAAGGCACGTTTCACCTTGTGCTGGCATCAAGTCAAGAGGCACTTCAGCTACTGCAGGACTATATTATAGATGAAGTGCCCTTATTATTTCAATGTCTTCAACATAAAATCTACAAACCCACAGCAAGAAGTTGGCTCCCACATGAGACGAAACCATCAGTAATAATATATGTAACATAAGACAAGTTGGCAGACCATATGAAGAAAGCCATACACAATTTTCGGAGATACTCATCAAATGTCAAATATACTACTGCACTCTAACATTAATTGAGGCTTAAACTTGGTGAATAGTGCTTCCTTATTTACTGCCTGCAAAAGCAACAACAGAGAGATTAGCACACATCAAGAAACAGAGGCAGAAACATGACCATCACTATCACTATCAGATTCATCTAGCCTAACCAAGATTCGATAAGAACGTACCTTGGGGTCTAATAAAAGCAAGGAAAATATAGAAAATGCAAAAGAACCCTAAACCGGAGTGCCTCATATGTTCCATAACTGCACCTATAACCAATTTTGGAAAGTGATCTTAGTAAGAGCAAAAAATAATATAAAGCAATACCTCTACCAAAATAGTACCTACTGCTCCTCCTAAAGCACTGCCAACAGCAACACTTGTGGTCACCCATGCCAAGCACTCGCTCCCTCGATATTTTCTGATATCTAAGACACTAAAATTTAATATGTAAATTGTATACTTCTATCTTCGTATCTAGCTATTACAAAAGAACTTCACACAATGAGACCTGCTTGATTTGCTCTGTTGGCGGATTTAAACTACCTTCTACTGCGTGCATTCCCTACTGGGTATAATCATTGGCCAACACATGGATCTGCACCTGCATTTTCATGTGCAGCCAGTTAGAATTCATAGGCAAAAGCATTTAAAATCATGAAATCTATTTATCTTGAAAAGTACATAATTACTCACATCAAAAAGCTTTTCAACTTTCTCTAATCTAAGAAATGGCCTATCTAGGGAACAATTTGGTGGAGTTCCAGCGACCAAAGCTTTGCCACCGTGTGAATCTGTTGGCTAAATGGCCGGTATCACAGATATTATAAATGGCAAAACTAAAAATCTTGTTTTGATGCCTCTATCCAACCAGAATGGATGAGAAGCGAGCTCTGTGGTACCCATTGCTGCGGCAAGGTATGCTCTCGCAAAAACCGAAAGACAAAAAAATAATGTTATGCCAAATCTCAGCTGTCGAACTTTTACATCGAACGATCTGGGTTGTTCGATTTAGGGCCATGTTGATGACAGACACACAACATAATTTTATAAATAAAAAATGTTCAACACGCTGAAAGAACACCTTTTTCTTTTGCCGAACTGCCATGGTCGCCGCTGCAGTGCTTAAGCCTACTCGAGTGCTCCTCCATCACATTCACCGTAGTTCTCTGGCATTATTATGCTTGAAAGCTTGCAACCTATAAGCTAATTAAGAAATCATAATCAAAATCTAAGGATAGTGGCAATCCAGCTATATAGGTTCAATTTTAGCAGAAGGAGATCACATACTTGAACATTGTTGAACTTAATCAGGAAACCAAACCTACTGGTGAAGTGCAAAGACTGTTGCAATGCATCTATAGACCAGATTCGACAGGCGCTCAGGAATGGTGAGCAGTGTTGGCACAAGTACAGAGTTTGCAGCAGAAACTTGCTCCATTACTCCTCTAAAAAAAGGTATGCATTGCTCCTAACCGAGCTGCATCCTATTCGATCCAAAGCAGGGGACAAAGATGCAATCCTTGATGCACTTCGCCGAAGCCGAATGAATTTATAGCCATCGCTTCCTTCAGATTCAAGGACTTCATCGGAACATAGATGCCGTGTCCCTGAAGAAACCTTGTTGGCACAATACAATGGCAGACACCAGAATGGACGGCTGGGATTGGTGCCCCGGTGACACGAATATTCCCAGAGCATCATTATATAATAATTATACATGTTTAGATAACGACGACCCTAACGTCGTGTGTTCATCTAAAGATCACTTATCGTGATTACAATGGTATGTTTTATTCTGAATTGCATCATAGTTGCTTCATTTTATTACAATGGTAACGTTTTATACTAAATTGCGGTTGAAGATATAAGTACCCTGGTTTGGGGGGACCCGGACGTGGTGATCCCGTCCTCCGGGGTCACCAAAAAAAAAAAAAAAAAAAGCATCCGCCCCCGGATCACCACGTTAACCGCCAGCTTAATGGGTCACCTAACGCAGATTTGGGGGCTAATTTTCAGCCGGATTGAAGTGCTTATTGCCGCGGCAGACTTTCGCCTCGCTTCATCCTTCGGCCGCTTTGAATCCTCGCCGCTCCCAACCGATGCCGACCACGCAGGAACAGACCCTATCTGATTCTGTGGAGGATCGACTGAGAAAAACCCATGCAAAGTTTGCCCTAATTTTCAAGGCACGATTTTTGCGCAGTTTATGCGCAGTAAGCCGTATTTACTGTGTGATCCCATCCCCCGGGATCACACCCCCTGGGGATCCCAACCCCCAGAATCACACGTCCGGGATCCTCCAGACCAGGGAAAATATATCCTGCTTTCCTTGTATACACGTGTGGCCATATGTATATGCCCAAGTTGCAACAATGTCTACACCAAGCGCGATTCACATTTGTATTCCGTATAATACATGTGCATGGGCGAAGGAAGGGTTTTTCCAAACTTTTCATGTACGTATACTTAAGATGACTGCTACATTTTGGTGCCAGATTTTCCTGTATTTTTACGACTATGGTCGGGGTTCTGTGCAAGGCTCTTACCTTAGGAATACGTTTTAGGGCTATGATTGGTTTTAGGGCAAATAAATGCTCGTCGTTATGCTCTTATGTTACATGTGTATATTGTCCCTTTGTACTTCCCCACTGCTTTTCCAATCAAGGAGTTCAAATTTTGCTAACTAAAAATTGTGTAGGCATTTGATTGTTGTCCTGACTTCATATAATTGAAGCATGGCTTCTTTTCTCTGACCATCATCCCTCTAAAACATCAACCTTTAAAAGCCATACATTGTCCCGTTATTTGCCATCAATGGCTACATATAGTTGGCTAGTTCATGAAATCGTACTTTTATTACATATGGTTTAGAAGGTTTTGGGCATGTATTGTATGATTTTAGTTATGTATTTATGGCAAAAAGGAATCTTTAGGGTTCCTGTATATTCGAAACTCGTTTGTTGGGGTCCAGAATGCAGAGGGATGGTTCAATGCAGCCCGACGGATTTAGAAGGTAAGGATTTAGTAGCTTAGGTTTAGCAGGAGCAGATGAAGCAGATGCGGGCAGGCAGGCAGATGCGGCAGCCAATTTATTGGAACAACAAAGATGCACAGGGGGTTCGAATCCCCCGGTCTCTTTCTTCAATGTGATTGCAGATGGTGAATCGAGCTTGCTGTAAGTGTGGCAAATCTGTAGGTGAAGGCATGAGGCTGCTGCTCATGCCTGTGCAGGTGCTTCTATGGCGGTAGGAGGATGGTGGCAGCAGACTCCTTGATGCAGCAGCACATGGAGGCGAGGAGTGGCTAGATGCTTGCAGGGTCGAGTCTTCTGCTAGAATCTTATCCTTTTGGCCAAATTAGCATGTCGGGCAGGAGGAGTCTTTTTAGATGAATTCTATTTTGAAATCAACCAAATATTAGGGGCCCTCGCCAAAGGTTGTCAAATCCCTAAATTGTAGAGCCACCTAAGCGTTTGACTCTATCAAACGATGAGATGTACGCTTAGGATGGCTCTAGAGGGAATATTTCCCATAATATGCCCTCATCCGTGGCTACAAGCCTCAGCAGCGATAACAATCTAATGTTCGCAATTATCACTTAGTGCTTTTGCCCCTTTGCTTTTCAGCGACAACTTAGTTAACAAGGATCTACGCATTGTTATCAAGTATGGAACTCCCACTATGTTGAATCTATGGCTAGCTAATTAATGGGGTCTCTTTGAGTATGAGTCTTTGATATTTGGGATGGATGCTAATTAAGAATTAAGATATGTTGTTCATCTGTCATGCATGTGAAAGTACTCCTATAGAATAGTTATGTTCGTGGCCAAAAAAGTAGTAGATATGTATGTATACTCTTAGTAGTATCCTATTATTGGCAGCCATTGAACCATTCAAAACCATTCAGCTCCGAAGTCAAGCCAAAGTATTATCTTGATAGGATCTAGTCCTGGTCAGTAGCTGGTCAGGGAATGCCTAAGATCTGATCTCTAATTTCCCCCACAGCAGAAGAAAAACATGTGATGCAGAAAAATATTACCTCAAGAAGCAATCAGTCACTAATCCTTTTAGATTCCCTAGAACGCTCGCCAATCAATGGCATCGATGCGGTATGTAGAGAAGATAAAAGTTTGCACCTAATAAGTTGCCATTTTAACATGGCAGACCTGACCTATGAAGAAGCCAACCAAGAATACAGGGATGCAAAACACCAATCCTAAATCCAGAATACCGATAGTATGCAACTACATCCTATACCTAGTCCCAAAAACCAAAACCCCAAACATAGTAAGTTTTACCCTATACGCTCCTTAGGAACGTCTTAAGGGAGATGGCGTAGAGACATATGGATTCAGTCGTTGAAAAAATGATATATATTCGACATTGGATGGTCACCAAGAATATAAGAAACCTCGTACAGATTCATGGCCATTGGTGATCTATAGAGGTATAAAATGGACAATTGAAAAATTAAAATTTGTAACCTTAGATACGTATTCTATGGACCGGCAATCGGAATTACATCTATGCAAGAAGGCATCAATAGTCAGAACGAAATGAGAGACTTAAAATTTAAAATTGCATTGCAGTAGTGATCCTAACTGTTTGAAAATTTAGCAGAGGAAATGGATTTCATGCGCACAGAATTAGAAGTAAATGTGAAATGGATCTGTTAGTTTCCAGTAAAATCATTATGTAACGCCAAGTGCAGGATTGTCAATGATGCACATTTTGTGTTTGAAAGGATAATGTGGCTGCATAATGAGATGAATGCAGGATGTTCTCGACATGGAAATTGCAAGGTAAATATGGAAGTCTTTATCAAATCGTTCTAGATACATTGCTAAAGGTTGGTAGCATAAGGGATTCGTTTGACAGGTTGCCATCACAGGATGTGGCTTCTTGAATGGTGCTTGCAGCATGCATTCAAAATGAACATTCTGAACTGGGTCTTAAGCTTTCCAATGAAATGCAAAATAATGGCATTATTCCAGACGAACTTAGCATCGTGTATGGTTAGAAACATCCAAAATATAATATTACAGATAGCTTTTGTCCACAGCCCATTTGGTGTTACATGATATTGCTTGACATTAGCAAATCAGCAAGCACTGGATATTTTCAATTCTGTTGGAATTCATCCTTTAAGTATCAACTCTGTTCCCTATTTAACTCCAAAATCTCAAAAGCATATAAATAAATCATGTCTAAATGTTTCATTTAATACCCCTGACTTGCAGCGGGTGAACTGTATTCATCATTTCAAGGTCTAAAGAGACGCAGAGAAAATGGCTAGAAACGTTGAATTCATTCCAAGGACGCTAAAAATTAAAAAATAGTAACTTCGAATGCTTTTTATCACCAAATCATTTTTTGACAGGAACAGAATTCTAACATTGTAATCTGAGAGCATACTTTAAATTTGAAAAGACAAAATAGGAAGTAACTTACAATGCACAATTTTTTGGACAGGAACAGAAGTTTTACATTCCAATCTCAGCATAAAAAGCAAGTAACTACCTCCCTTGCTTTTTATCACCAAATCATTTTTTCACAGGAAGAGAAGTCTCACATCTCAATCTGAAAGTTTATGTACAAATATTACATCCACCCTCATGCCACAATCTACCACCTCATATACAATTCAAAACATGGAACACCTAATTTTGACCTTATATGCATTGTGGCTAGAATCCAGATTTCTCTTCTTCATTCAGCCTGGACAGGATCCATCCTCTGCCCACAAGCTCCTGTGGAATAATTCATTAGTTCAGAATCTCTCTCTTTCTGAGCCTGGCGCAACTTCCCACACCAGGAATCAAAAGCCTCACTAAGGTCAGGAAATACCTTCCTGCTCTTAAGACAGGAACCAATCCAGATTTTAAAAACTGCTTCCTGATCAACCATTGGAAGCGTTTCAATAACACTGCTAAGTCCTTCCTCTAAACTTCTCTGCAAATCACCAATTCCAGCAGCGCCATCAGCATCATGGTCAAGCTTAGCAACAACTGGTAACCATGTAAGTACCAAAGCTAATCTCACTGACCTAGGTGTCACCACTTCTCCCTTCTGAAGTGCCTGAAACATGCGAACCAGAATAAAAAAAGGGTTTCTGTAAATGGATTTTGGTAAATCCTAGACACCATAAGCTGTGCCAATTCTTGCTCCTCAGCAAACATTTTAATAGCAGTATCGGCGATCTGGAGTGTGAAAAGTTCATCCAACAGCCATCTCAGGGTAGAACATGCCACAGTAACCTGATACTGGTTCCAGGAGAAAAAATTTACAAACTTGTTAAGTTGAACCTTCAAAGCTTCTAAGTTGCCCTGAATTTCTCGAAAGAGGGCGGCCTCATTCACTGCTGCAAATGCAGGAGAGACATGGTTTTGAACATTTGCCAAGAGCACTCTTTCAGCAATATCTCTGGCTTTAGAAGAAGCTCCACTAGTAACAAGAGAAAGCAATTCAGCCAAAACATCTTTCATCACATCCACAGGTTTGCAATCAGGAATGCTGCTCAGGGCAGATAGTCTGACAGCCAGATCTGTAGGGGGTCTGAGATTCAAGGAAGAAAGGTAAGACCTAATAGCCTCTTCATTCTCAGGGCTCCATGGAACGGCTTCTAGATAACGCATACAAGCATTAACACAATCATGAAATAAGAGCTGAGCAGCTACCTCTAAGATGCTAAGAACCTCCTGAACATCCCAAAACAAGCATGCCAAAGTCGTTCCGGAAGATAAAGCAGCTCGAAACACTTCACATACACAGCAGGGTCTCGACACTTATCAAGCGTGACTTCCATAGCTCTGTTACCATCTCCGGAAGCCCATCTTTCAGATAGTCTAGCTTCAAAATACTCTGATCTGCGGAGAACATGGGAATGGAGAAAAAGAGGCGCAAGTGCAGGCCCTTTAATTGGTACAAGCCGAACTACAACATCCGCAGTCTGTTCATCCCCAAATTTCATACCTTCAGATCTGGAAGCTCCGCGCTGCTCCGGAATTGATGATGAATCCATATTTGGGTGGGTTTTGAATTCTGGGCAATTGGGCTGGAGCCCTTCGGCCGGATTATCCACGGATTCTGATCATGTGGGCACGGCTTATAAGATTGAAGCGATGAAAGGAAGACCCGAATCGGCACTAGGGGCGAAATTAGAAGCGAAGGATCGTAGTTTGTGCCGCTTGGCACCATGGCCTGTTTGATGACTTTAGATTCCCCAGGTTTTCCATTTTTGTCGAAGCATGCGTTTAGAAACGCACTTAGATAATAGTCTGCTCGGAAATAGGTTACATACTAGTTTTTCATTTTATAAGAAAGAAAGAATGAATGATTTTTATGGAAGAATGCATACTTAGAAAATACTTTGCTCGGAAATAGGTTGCATGCTAAATAGTAGCATCATGCAACCTATTTTCTATCTTATAACCTTATCGCTCACTGCAACCTTTTCTAATAATTTCCACTCCCAACCATTGGAAAAAAAAAACTCCAAAACCATTGAATAATCCAACAACCATTGAATTAAACATGAATACGTGGAAAATATGATTCAAATACAACAGCAGCAATTTTTCACACCATGTTAACAGACAACAACTTTCATATTATAACAAAGAAGGATCATCCGCGAGAACATGATCTTTCACGACAAAGATCCCAAGCACACCAAGTGTGTTCACAAGACAACCATCACAAGACAACCATGACAGCCTTTATATCATAGGCACAAACAAAACATCATGTCGGCGGTAGACAAAGATGGCGACCACACAAAGAAGTCCGTTCACAAGCCAATATTTACAGACATAAGTTTAAAACCAACAAGAGAGCAAGATCAAGCCATGAGAACTCCATTCATGCCAAAGCCACCGGAGATCTTCGGGCCACATAGTCCCGGGATGCCTAGCCGCCATACGATCTAACGCTTTTGAGATGGCACACAAGAATCCCGGCCGCGATTGACATGTCCCCTAAAAGATCGCCCGCCGCCCTCAATGAAATCTTGAGATCCTCCATCTCTAAACACTCCGAGCATCCCCGAATCCGCCAGAAGCTATTGCAATGTGCTATCCTTCGTGATCTTTAATTCCACTTAAGCACTTCCTTTTGACAAAGAATTCCACATCCACATGAAGATGGAAGCACTCGACCCCTTCCTAGGAGCACTATTTACATTGCAACTCAAGAACTCGCCACGATTCACCATCCTAATCATTGTCTATGTTTATGATCTCCCAGGCAAACCATTGTCACCAACACCACCCACAGCAACCTCAATTGATTACCACGCTATAAAACAACAACATTTACATATTAACATGTGAGACAGAAACCCAGAGGCAGTACCTACTCTACATCAACAATCCTATCGCCAGAATCCACGGGGATAAACTCTGGCCAAGGATCATAAAGGGCAGGAGCAGGGGCATCTATGGGCACATTCTATATCCTCAACGGCACTAAGGCAAGCCTTTGTCATCACTACTTTCCAAGATCATTCCCAACATCATCCCAAATCCGTTTCCTCCTCTTCCCAATGCGCTCCACGAGCACAACTCCAGGTGGCGTACCAAAAATCACTGAACGGACAACCTTAATTGAAGCACAGCCTGGATTTAAGGTGAGCCTCCACGCTGTCTCAACTCGCTGCTATGATATGAATGCACAGTTCATGGGCAGCACCCATGCACTGCTCAAAACAAATTTATGGGTCCTCAACATTGCGATCCGCGGCCGCTCCCAATGATCTGATAAGGCGCCTTTGCCATGATGTAAAAAATAAATGGCACGCCCTTGCTAAAAGATTCCGATTGTCCAAGTGACACATGATTTTATTTCAGCTGCACCATAGAGTGCAAACAGATCTTTTCCCCTGGCCATCTGCTCCGCGCTAACGTTCTTCACATGATACCTGAAATGCATTTTACCAAGATCCTTTAGGCAATACCCAATCATACCTTCGTAGCAGTGCAATTTTGTATCTTTGAGGGCTTTGCATAGGATCACTCCTCCGGCTGGCTTGTGAGTGTCCCAGCCAAGATATTTCTTCAATCTCACATTCACCATAGCCGGTGCCGACCAAGTTGCCAAACTCGAAGAACGATCAATATGAAGATGGTCCAACTTAGACCCCTCTTTTGGCTCACCACCCTGCATATGCATTCCTTGTTGAGAAGCTACTCTGAACAAACGCATAAGGTCTTCCCATACATCAACACCGCCCACACTCACTGTTACACTGACATCAATAGAAGAAGGCTCATCCCTAGCCTCACCAGAACTCAATCTCGGCTTCTTATTTCTTCCTCCCCTGGCCACCACTTTCTTTGGCGGGATTCTTTCCTTTAAAATTGCTCGTGCTCGCCCCTTGTCTTCAAACAAACGAAGACACTCCACAAATCGCCAACTCTTATCCCCACCGCATCCTTCCCACCTCCCTCCAATTGCTTCCCCTTGTAGACTGCCACAGGGGCTCACCGCCCACAAATGTGTTTCCATGAAAATTAGAATTCTCAGACAGTTTAAACCCTTCCCACAAAGCCCTGCATTCTGCAACGACGCCTACTCTCGGAAGCCCCTCAAAGATCCGTGACGCCTCGCCCACCTTTGCGACACCTCCTCGCCAACCTCCTCAAAAACATGACGACTAGAAGACTCAATCACACTCAGATACGCGGGGGAGAGATCGACTTTCTTTGCCATAATCGAGAAGCATGCAAAACAATGGATCACTGCGGATCTTATACTACTCAATCTTCGGAAGCTACGACCATGTGAACTACCAATCGCTTCTCCCACCACGGATCAATCCGGCCCACCCACATCCCCGCAGCCGGGAACTACCAGTTAGAACAAAATACATTGAATCCAAAATCCCGCCCCAGCGTAGAAACGAAACTAACAAAATAAGAAAAATATGAAGAAGAAGAACCATTGAAATAAAAGCCACTACAAAAAAAAAAAAAAAAAAAAAAAAGATAATCATCCAACCCAACCTTTTGGCCAAAATCTTATAAACATCTACAGCAAACCTTCTTTCATGCGTGAAAACAAGTTTGTTGACGTTCAGCCTGGAGCTCCAATAAGCCCAGGGCTCCACGTGGACAATCGGCATGCCGATAGATTCTTGTCGATGTTCTTCTCTGAGTGTGTCGTCCCGGAACTATAGAGAAACGCTTTTGATTTACCTCGCATTCCAAAGATCTACCATATCTTTACCTCATATTCAATCTGTTCATCTCACATTGTGACCTTCCAAAAAGATACGTTGAATATCAACAAAACTTGTTTCCAAGTTATAACAATGGCAAAACACGTAACATTCTATCGTTTCATCCACGTTGTATTGTGGAATGCCATAGGAGACTCCCTTTCCGGTTTGGAAGGGGGGCCCCCGACCGGCATTAGCTGGGAGGGGGTCCCTTTCAAACCGGAAAGGGGGAACCCTATGGCATTCCCCAACAAAATGGAAGTTGGGTCGTCTAACATTTTGTCCTTTTTGTTCTTTTCTCGGGTCACTCATTTTTTATTCCGTTCATTTTTTAACCCCAACTTTCATTCCGATTAGAAAGATTGCCACATGGCATCACCAAATTAAACTTCAAACAAAAATAGAGACCCAACTTCCATTTTGGCATGCATCAGCATGTTTCCACCCCATAACGTTAGGTGTTTTGCAATTCTTGCATATGTACGCACATCTTTGCATTGAATTGATACTAGAATAACTTATTTCCACATAATTGCTCGTGTAAAATAACAAACACTTTCACCATCTTTGCCAAATAAATGGCGCAAGAACCATAAAGCAATGTCGGCATTTTATATGCATCTCATTGGCAACTTGTTCTCAATAGATGTTGAAAATGATCATGTTTGGTCTAGTGGTAACACACTAGTTCTTTTGCAACTATGGGTCTCGAAGTTCGAGACCCCTGAAATCAGCTCCAACTGTTGGGTGTCAAAACCCACAGATGCAATGTAAAAATAGTTGGGGGCAAAGGGAAAGCAATGTAGTGTGGTGTGTGGTCACATGTTCAGTTGGATGCTGCCTAGTGGCGTGACGTTAAAATACTATCTATCTATCTATCTTCTTGAAAATATGTTATATATAAAACCTACTAGTAGACATGTGCCGGAAGCATGTAGTGTGGTGTGTGGTCACATGTTTTTCACGATCTTTGCCCTGTGAAGGACGTTAAAATACTATCTATCTATCTATCTTCTTGAAAATATGTTATATATAAAACCTACTAGTAGACATGTGCCTTGGTGTTGCCACGCATAGGTAGGGCGATGTGTTTATATGGGCTTTCTATATACAAACCCGATCTTATGCGCACCGCCTTTATATCTCTTACACATTTTTTGCCATGAAAATTTTGGTCCTCTCTATCTATCTATCTTCTTGAAAATATGTTATATATAAAACCTACTAGTAGACATGTGCCGCAAGTTTTGCCGCATAGGTAGGACGTGTGTTTATATGGGCTTTCTATATACAACCGATCTTATGGCCGCCTTTATATCTCTTACACGATTTTGCCATGAAAATTTTGGTCCTCTCTCTCCATTAGCCTGCTTTTGTATAAGTTTAGATATGTCTAGAAGATGCATAAAATAGAAGTCACAAACTAAGCGCGAATAGAATACTTCTTGGCAATTTAAGGCGATGTTAAACTTACCTGAATTCCAAAAAACAATCATTGAATCTATCAATGTTCAAAATTATTCAAGTTGCATGTATGTATGAGTCATACTGTAAAGGGCCCCCTAGATGCATGCTTAAGAGCTTTGTTAGCCTTCTGTAATTACTGGTCATGTCAATTCCAATATATTTATAACCATTTACCTTTTCAAATGCTAGTCCGCCAACATCAAAAAGTACCTCCAATGACCATATTTTTATTTTTAGCTTTTTTTTAATGCTTTTTTCCGCTCATAGAAAGCATTGAGCATATTCAAGTGTTGTTGTAGCCCACCTCCAGTTTTTGAAATTAGCACTATATCATCAGTAAACAAAAATAATTGTATCAAATACTTGCCAAGCTTGGTTCCAAGGCCTCCAAGTCCTGACATCCACTCTTCAAGCTCATCAATGTAAAGACTAGAGAGCATCTGTGAACAAGGGCACCCTTGTTTCACATCGATTATATTATCTATCTGATCAGGGCCATTATGAGGAAAAAAAACCTCAATCACAACATGCTTATCGAGACAAAATACTGCATGTTGAAGCTCAAGAGGGATCTACAGCTCATTTAACCTAGATGCTAAATCATTGCATCTAACACGGCCAAAGGCTTTTATTAGATCAATAAAAGCAACAAATCTTTTATTACATGGATCATTTGTGCCCACTCATAATACCTTCAACGGCACTAAATGGTCTATTGTCAAATAATCATGCTTGAATCTTGCTTGTCCATATGCTCAATCGCCATTTTCTCTACCCAATTTGATAGATTACATTCTATCATGGAAGTATGATAGATGAATAGATAGATGGTATTTTAACATTGAAGCTTTGCAAAACATTGCTAACCCCAATCTTTGTATAATAATTATTCACATCATCTTTTACTACTTCTGGCGTGAGATAATACTGCTCAAATACCATTAATCTAGAAACTAACATGTTAGCAAAGCTTCAATACACAAAATAAACTAGTATGCTATGTAGAGAATCCCCCTCCCCCTCCCAAATCTACCACGGTCACACATTTTTAAAAGCCTCACACGGTCATCCGAATCCGGTCGATCCTCTGACCCGTGACGTAACGATGTTGACTTTAAGCCCCTCTAGTTCACTTTATAGTCATTTTATGATTGGGGAGCTATGATTTTGAGATATGAAATATGAGTTGGCCCTTGGAATATGAAAATTTCTATAAGCCGCTTTAACATTTGTTTAAGAATATGAAATATGAGAGCTCGAACCTCTACCAAAATAACTCAATGTCCTAATAAGACTAGTTTTGCCATTATAATGGAATTGAGCTAACGGATTATTTTTTTATCTCAAACATGTGTTCTTTTTTTATTTTTAAACAACCCATTCAATTGTTTAGGGATATGGTCTATGATTTTAGGAATTGTCATTTTTACATGCATATCAAATTCCCAAGAACCCCCACCGTTATTTAGCGACATATTCAATGAAGTTTGATATCATCAATGTAAGACAATAGTATTACCTCACCAAAGTGAGAATCAACTATCTAATCAATTAGCAAGATTGACCAAGTGATGATCATCAAGATTTAAAATTGGATGAGCATATATAGTTGCAAGGGTTTTTATGGAGCAAAAATATACAACATCTACATAAATGTCTTTCACACTTTAAATTCATACTCACGACCAAATAAAATGAGAAAAAATTAGCTCTCATTGCAATGGTAATAAAATTCTTCAAATCTCTAAACAAAGCATGCTATACCTTCTCAAATTAGAAGCGTTGATCTTCCACGTATATTAGGGGAGAATCAAGAAGCTCAAAATCTGAATTTCAAGTAACCTACTATGCTCCCACGTTCATGAGAGCAAATACATCGTACTCATGAAGAGTTTTAAAATGCTTAAAATCTTATTTTCATTCAATCCATGCATGCGTTCGGACAAAGCCTAAGTCTCAAGTCCATATGCCTTGTTACAAACCACTAAAATCGTTGTTGACAATGTACATGTTCTTGCCTTCATCCCTTAATTTTTCATCTCTTCTAGCATTTGCCTTTTGTCGCACCGTTTGTCAAATCATCACTTATCAAATTTTTTAAGCCCTTTCAAGTGGCTTCTATGTTGGGTAATTCTATTTCGAGCATCTACATTTGTGAGTTTGATTAGAATAGGCCTGGGGTTTACGCTCTCCACTCTTCTTTTTATAATAAAATTAAAATATATATGCCCCACTAGGATACACTAGGTGCATGGTGTTCTCAAGAAACCATCCACAGACCATATGCCCCTTCTCGCTTCTTCTATACCCACTACAATTAGATTTCTCGTTTCGGTGGTATTGAGTACGTCGAGGGGTTGCCCCACCTTTAACGGCTCTTTTGGCCTATACATTGATCGGGCCGAAGGCGGCTTTCAAGCATGGATAAAGGGGTATCTCATGCACCACATAATGCGGCAATCATATGTGCGGCCGGTGTAGACCTCACACAGCCTATACTCCGCCAGGACGACATGCACCACGGATGTTCTTGACGCTTATGCCAATTACTGGCATGCGGAGTTAACTGGTCAAAACTAGGTGCTACTAGTTTCGGGCATCCCGCCGACCAAGGCTTCCTTCATTCACTTACCCAGGGACAAGATATGGAGGTGGCTCCACCTACAAGTATTTTGGGGATCGTGAAGTTCACCATTACCTAATCGATCTGCCGCCATCGTGGTTGCGGTCAATGCATGGTTGGAAAGCATTATATGCCATGCAAAGCAACAACCACAATGCGTAGCCGTATGCACGGGGCAAAGGACCTTGGTCGGTTTGTTCTCCCGTATGGGGCAGAGGTGGGGTCCGTTGATATCCACCACCGAATGACCTCAATAGGTGCAAGCTTCCTTTCTTCGCGATGAGCTCTTGGGGTAAAATCCACGCCCATACCGCATCCTACTCCAGGAGATAGGTTTTCTACCCCTTCAAAGGGCTTAGAACGCTATATTATTTACTTCCCGTAATATTTACGGTCGAGTATAGGTGATATTACATCGCTTGTCTAACCTTGCTTTGGTCGTAGTAATGGATCCCCAACGCCAAAGCTTCCATCGAAGGACACAAGCAAGCCTTCGGTTCTCACATTGGGAGCAATACGTAACCTTTATGCATGCATACCGCTCATTTCGGATTTCGCAAGGATTTCTCGATTTCGCAAAGATTTCGCAAAGATTTCGGATTTCGGGGACAAAGGGGAGAAAATGCTCGCGGCCATGCTACAAAGGGGTCCCTCTACATCTTTGGAAGCGACAAATGTGATGTTACATGCCCGGGATACATCGTCTTTCTGAAGGGTTCGGGCTAGGTCACGGATTGGTTTCAGAGCCACAAATATGTGCATCGATGCAGATGAAACCGCCTGCGGCTATGGTGCGAAGTCTTGATCCCATTTGCATTGTGGCTTTTAAGATGGGTAATCGGGCCCTGTGCAGAGTAATAAAGCCCTATCTTTACCATACTAACAATCCCGCTCATTGGGACATACGCCTTCAAAGATTCGTATGTATGCATTTTGTTGATATGAGCTTTCAACACGATTTGCCTCTTACCACGAACTTTGGGGTTCTTGGATCTTTGTGTTATCCAAAGCTTATATGATGTGGGAATTTGGTACGATCATCATGACTCATGCCGCATCATGACAAAATACGTAGCGAAGAAAATAAATCGAGGTAAGTCCATATGGTTTTACATGGCATGGTTTTGGTATGAGCTATGTGCTACATGCCGCTAAAGTTTATCCTAGTTGCACTCTAATCAGCCTTTAGCAATGGGTTATTGGCTCTTGAAGATCCGGGTGGCAATACATGGTTCGATTTTGCATAGTGTTGTCATAACCGCTGAGACAATAGCAATAAGAGGTATGAATCTGCAGTTATGCTGTGCTATTCTATGTCCGCATCAAATCCAAGTTTTTCAAATGGATAGTTCTAATTTTCTCTTGCTCTCTTTAATAGTCTTGTTGTTTCGGTTTCTATGCTCAAATTTTTGATCGAGTCTAACAATATGCATATGCTTTTAAAGAATATCTCACCAAAGTATTGATGAGCCAAGTTAGTAAGGCATGGAAAATAGAAATGGTGGAGGCTAAACAAGAACGGTAGATCCTCGATGCAATTCACGATATCCGGAGGCAAAAAAGATTCGTGTTCTTGTTGAGGGATATTTTGATTTTTTATCTGATGAGAAAGTATCATCTCTTCAATAATTTCTATGGTTATGTTCCTCCATCACATTCACCGTAGTTCTCTCGCATTATTATGCTTGAAAGCTTGCAACCTATAAGCTAATTAAGAAATCATAATCAAAATCTAAGGATAGTGGCAATCCAAATATATAGGTTCAATTTTATAGCGGAGATCACATACTTGAACATTGTTGAACTTAATCGGGAAACCAAACCTACAATGTGAAGTGCAAAGACTTTTGTAATGCATCTATAGACCAGATTCCGGACAGGGCCAGAATGGTGGAAAGCAGCTGTTGGCACAAGTACGAGTTTGTGCCAAACCTGCTCCATTACTCCTCTAAAAGGTATGCATTGCTCCTAACCGAAGCCGCATCCTATTCGACCCCAAAGGGGGGGACAAAAGATGCAATCCTTGATGCACTTGGCCGGGTTTAATGAATTTATAGCCATCGCTTCCTTCGTGATTCAAGGACTTCATCTAACATAGATGCCGGTGTCCCCGAAGAAACCTTGTTGGCACAATACAATGGCGTACCCGAATGGATCACGGGATTGGTATTGCCATTACCTAATATTCCCGCAAAGCATCATTATATAATAATTATACATGTTTAGATAACGGCGACCCTAACGTCGTGTGTTCATCTAAAGATCACTTATCGCGGATTACAATGGTATGTTTTATTCGATTGCATCATAGTTAAGCTTCATTTTATTACAATGGTAAACGCTTTTATACTAAATTAAGGGTTGAAGATATAAGGTACCCCCCTTTGGGGGGACTTTGACGTAGATCCCGCCCCTCCCGGGCACCAAAAAAAAAACGTATCTTCGGGCCCCTCGGGATCACCACGCTAATCGCGACGCTTAATGGGTCATCGCAGCTTTGGGCTAATTTTTCAGCCGATTGAAGTGCTTATTGCACGCGGCTTTCCGCCTCGCTTCATCCTTTCGGCCGCTACCAATCCTCTCGCCCAACCGATGCCGACCACTTCAATGCAGAACGGACCCTATCCGATTCTCGCGGAGGATCGACCGAAAAAACCCATGCAAAGTTTGCCTTTATTTTTCAAGGCATCATTTTTTTTGCCAGCTTTATCTTGCTAGAAGTCAGATATTATCGCGGTGATCCCATCCCCCAGATCACACCTCGGGATCCCAACCCCGTAATCACACGTCCGGGATCCTCGCACCGTGGAAAAATATATCCCGCTTCCCTTGTACACACGCAGTGGCCATATGTATATGCCTGTTGCAACAATGTCTACACCAAGCGCCGATTCACATTTGTATTCAGTATAATACATGTGCATGGGCGGAAGGAAGGGTTTTTCCAAACTTTTCATGTATTATACTTAAGATGATGGCAATACATTTTGGTGCGATTTTCTGTATTTTTACGACTATGGTGGGGTTCCGCGGTAAAGGCTCTTACCTTAGGAATACGTTTTTAGGGCTATAGATTGGTTTTAGGCAAATAAATGCTCGTCGTTATGCTCTTATGTTACATGTGTATATTCCCTTTGTACTTCCCCACTTTTTTCAATCAAGGAGTTCAAATTTTGCTAACTAAAAATTGTGTAGGCATTTGATTGTTGTCCTGACTTCATATAATTGAAGCATGGCTTCTTTTCTCTGACCATCATCCTCTAAAACATCAACCTTTTAAAAAGCCATACATTGTCCCGTTATTTGCCATCAATGGCTACATATAGTTGGCTAGTTCATGAAATCGTACTTTTATTACATATGGTTTAGAAGGTTTTGGGCATGTATTGTATGATTTTAGTTATGTATTTATGGCAAAAAGGAATCTTTAGGGTTCCCCAGATATTCAAACTCGCTTTGTTGGGGTCCGTAATGCAGAGGGATGGTTCAATGCAGCCCGACGGATTTAGAAGGTAAGGATTTAGTAGCTTAGGTTTAGCAGAGCGTGATGAAGCGTATGAAGGCGTGATGCGAATCTTGGCCAATTTATTGGAACAACAAAGATGCACAGGGTTCAATCCCCTCTTTCTTCAATGTGATTGCATGGTGAATCGAGCTTCTTGTAAGTGTGGCAAATCGTAGGTGAAGGCATGAGGTCGGCCGCTCATGCTGTCAGTGTGCTTCTATGGCCCGGTAGGAGGATGGTGGCGTGCCAGACTCCTTGATGCAAAGCAGCATTACGGAGGCGGGGAGTGGCTAGATGCTTGCGGGGTCGAAGTCTTCGCTAGAATCTTATCCTTTTGGCCAAATTAGCATGCTCAGGCGGGGAGGAGTCTTTTAGATGAATTCTATTTTGAAATCAACCAAATATTAGGGGCCCTCGCCAAAGGTTGTCAAATCCCTAAATTGTAGAGCCACCTAAGCGTTTGACTCTATCAAACGATGAGATGTACGCTTAGGATGGCTCTAGAGGGAATATTTCCCATAATATGCCCTCATCCGCGGGCTACTGAGCCCTGGCGATAACAATCTAATGTTCGCAATTATCACTTAGTGCTTTTGCCCTTTGCTTTTCAAATGACAACTTAGTTAACAAGGATCTAATGCGATTGTTATCAAGTATGGAACTCCCACTATGTTGAATCTATGGCTAGCTAATTAATGGGGTCTCTTTGAGTATGAGTCTTTGATATTTGGGATGGATGCTAATTAAGAATTAAGATATGTTGTTCATCTGTCATGCATGTGAAAGTACTCCTATAGAATAGTTATGTTCGTGGCCAAAAAAGTAGTAGATATGTATGTATACTCTTAGTAGTATCCTATTATTGGCAGCCATTGAACCATTCAAAACCATTCAGCTCCGAAGTCAAGCCAAAGTATTATCTTGATAGGATCTAGTCCTGGTCAGTAGCTGGTCAGGGAATGCCTAAGATCTGATCTCTAATTTCCCCCACAGCAGAAGAAAAACATGTGATGCAGAAAAATATTACCTCAAGAAGCAATCAGTCACTAATCCTTTTAGATTCCCTAGAACGCTCGCCAATCAATGGCATCGATGCGGTATGTAGAGAAGATAAAAGTTTGCACCTAATAAGTTGCCATTTTAACATGGCAGACCTGACCTATGAAGAAGCCAACCAAGAATACAGGGATGCAAAACACCAATCCTAAATCCAGAATACCGATAGTATGCAACTACATCCTATACCTAGTCCCAAAAACCAAAACCCCAAACATAGTAAGTTTTACCCTATACGCTCCTTAGGAGCGTCTTAAGGGAGATATGAGAGACATATGGATTCGGTCGTTGAAAAAATGATATATATTCGACATTGGATGGTCACCAAGAATATAAGAAACCTAAATATGCATTCATGGCCATTGGTGATCTATAGAGGTATAAAATGGACAATTGAAAAATTAAAATTTGTAACCTTAGATACGTATTCTATGGACCGGCAATCGGAATTACATCTATGCAAGAAGGCATCAATAGTCAGAACGAAATGAGAGACTTAAAATTTAAAATTGCATTGCAGTAGTGATCCTAACTGTTTGAAAATTTAGCAGAGGAAATGGATTTCATGCGCACAGAATTAGAAGTAAATGTGAAATGGATCTGTTAGTTTCCATAGAAAATCATTATGTAACGCCAAGTGCAGGATTGTCAATGATGCACATTTTGTGTTTGAAAGGATAATGTGGCTGCATAATGAGATGAATGCAGGATGTTCTCGACATGGAAATTGCAAGGTAAATATGGAAGTCTTTATCAAATCGTTCTAGATACATTGCTAAAGGTTGGTAGCATAAAGGATTCGTTTGACAGGTTGCCATCACAGGATGTGGCTTCTTGAATGGTTTGCAGCATGCATTCAAAATGAACATTCTGAACTGGGTCTTAAGCTTTCCAATGAAATGCAAAATAATGGCATTATTCCAGACGAACTTAGCATCGTGTATGGTTAGAAACATCCAAAATATAATATTACAGATAGCTTTTGTCCACAGCCCATTTGGTGTTACATGATATTGCTTGACATTAGCAAATCAGCAAGCACTGGATATTTTCAATTCTGTTGGAATTCATCCTTTAAGTATCAACTCTGTTCCCTATTTAACTCCAAAATCTCAAAAGCATATAAATAAATCATGTCTAAATGTTTCATTTAATACCCCTGACTTGCAGCGGGTGAACTGTATTCATCATTTCAAGGTCTAAAGAGACGCAGAGAAAATGGCTAGAAACGTTGAATTCATTCCAAGGACGCTAAAAATTAAAAAATAGTAACTTCGAATGCTTTTTATCACCAAATCATTTTTTGACAGGAACAGAATTCTAACATTGTAATCTGAGAGCATACTTTAAATTTGAAAAGACAAAATAGGAAGTAACTTACAATGCACAATTTTTTTTGACAGGAACAGAAGTTTTACATTCCAATCTCAGCATAAAAAGCAAGTAACTACCTCCCTTGCTTTTTATCACCAAATCATTTTTTCACAGGAAGAGAAGTCTCACATCTCAATCTGAAAGTTTATGTACAAATATTACATCCACCCTCATGCCACAATCTACCACCTCATATACAATTCAAAACATGGAACACCTAATTTTGACCTTATATGCATTGTGGCTAGAATCCAGATTTCTCTTCTTCATTCAGCCTGGACAGGATCCATCCTCTGCCCACAAGCTCCTGTGGAATAATTCATTAGTTCAGAATCTCTCTCTTTCTGAGCCTGGCGCAACTTCCCACACCAGGAATCAAAAGCCTCACTAAGGTCAGGAAATACCTTCCTGCTCTTAAGACAGGAACCAATCCAGATTTTAAAAACTGCTTCCTGATCAACCATTGGAAGCGTTTCAATAACACTGCTAAGTCCTTCCTCTAAACTTCTCTGCAAATCACCAATTCCAGCAGCGCCATCAGCATCATGGTCAAGCTTAGCAACAACTGGTAACCATGTAAGTACCAAAGCTAATCTCACTGACCTAGGTGTCACCACTTCTCCCTTCTGAAGTGCCTGAAACATGCGAACCAGAATAAAAAAAAGGGTTTCTGTAAATGGATTTTGGTAAATCCTAGACACCATAAGCTGTGCCAATTCTTGCTCCTCAGCAAACATTTTAATAGCAGTATCGGCGATCTGGAGTGTGAAAAGTTCATCCAACAGCCATCTCAGGGTAGAACATGCCACAGTAACCTGATACTGGTTCCAGGAGAAAAAATTTACAAACTTGTTAAGTTGAACCTTCAAAGCTTCTAAGTTGCCCTGAATTTCTCGAAAGAGGGCGGCCTCATTCACTGCTGCAAATGCAGGAGAGACATGGTTTTGAACATTTGCCAAGAGCACTCTTTCAGCAATATCTCTGGCTTTAGAAGAAGCTCCACTAGTAACAAGAGAAAGCAATTCAGCCAAAACATCTTTCATCACATCCACAGGTTTGCAATCAGGAATGCTGCTCAGGGCAGATAGTCTGACAGCCAGATCTGTAGGGGGTCTGAGATTCAAGGAAGAAAGGTAAGACCTAATAGCCTCTTCATTCTCAGGGCTCCATGGAACGGCTTCTAGATAACGCATACAAGCATTAACACAATCATGAAATAAGAGCTGAGCAGCTACCTCTAAGATGCTAAGAACCTCCTGAACATCCCCAAAACAAGCATGCCAAAGTCGTTCCGGAAGATAAAGCAGCTCGAAACACTTCACATACACAGCAGGGTCTCGACACTTATCAAGCGTGACTTCCATAGCTCTGTTACCATCTCCGGAAGCCCATCTTTCAGATAGTCTAGCTTCAAAATACTCTGATCTGCGGAGAACATGGGAATGGAGAAAAAGAGGCGCAAGTGCAGGCCCTTTAATTGGTACAAGCCGAACTACAACATCCGCAGTCTGTTCATCCCCAAATTTCATACCTTCAGATCTGGAAGCTCCGCGCTGCTCCGGAATTGATGATGAATCCATATTTGGGTGGGTTTTGAATTCTGGGCAATTGGGCTGGAGCCCTTCGGCCGGATTATCCACGGATTCTGATCATGTGGGCACGGCTTATAAGATTGAAGCGATGAAAGGAAGACCCGAATCGGCACTAGGGGCGAAATTAGAAGCGAAGGATCGTAGTTTGTGCCGCTTGGCACCATGGCCTGTTTGATGACTTTAGATTCCCCAGGTTTTCCATTTTTGTCGAAGCATGCGTTTAGAAACGCACTTAGATAATAGTCTGCTCGGAAATAGGTTACATACTAGTTTTTCATTTTATAAGAAAGAAAGAATGAATGATTTTTATGGAAGAATGCATACTTAGAAAATACTTTGCTCGGAAATAGGTTGCATGCTAAATAGTAGCATCATGCAACCTATTTTCTATCTTATAACCTTATCGCTCACTGCAACCTTTTCTAATAATTTCCACTCCCAACCATTGGAAAAAAAAAAAAAAACTCCAAAACCATTGAATAATCCAACAACCATTGAATTAAACATGAATACGTGGAAAATATGATTCAAATACAACAGCAGCAATTTTTCACACCATGTTAACAGACAACAACTTTCATATTATAACAAAGAAGGATCATCACAGAACATGATGCTGCCGCTGACAGCATCCCAAGCACACCAAGTGTGTTCACAAGACAACCATCACAAGACAACCATGATGCCTTTTATATCATAGGCACAAACAAAACATCATCTTTGCCCGACAAATGGCGACCACAAACAAGTCCGTTCACAAGCCAATATTCTACGACATAAGTTTAAAACCAACAAGAGAGCAAGACGCAAATGGAACTCCATTCATGCCAAAGCCACCGAGAGATCTTCGATGCCCCATAGTCCCAGGATGCCTAGCCGCCATACGATCCAACGCTTTGAGATGGCACACAAGAATCCCCTTGAGCAGATTGACATGTCCCCGAAAAGATCGTCGCTGCCTCAATGAAATCTTGAGATCCTCCATCTCTAAACACTCGAGCATCCCGAATCCGGCCAGAAGCTATTGCACGTGCTATCCTTCATTATCTTTAATTCCACTAAGCACTTCCTTTGACAGCAATTCCACATCCACATGAAGATGGAAGCACTCTGACCCCTTCCTAGGAGCACTATTTACATTGCAACTCTGCAAATCCGCCGCTGATTCACCATCCGAATCATTGTCTATGTTTATGATCTCCCGAGGCAAACCATTGTCACCAACACCACCCACAGCAACCTCAATTGATTACCACGCCTATAAAACAACAACATTTACATATTAACATGTGAGACAGAAACCCAGAGGCAGTACCTACTCTACATCAACAATCCTATCGCCAGAATCCACGGGGATAAACTCTGGCCAAGGATCATAAAGGGCAGGAGCAGGGGCATCTATGGGCACATTCTTATCCCTGAACGCTGCTAAGACAGCCTTGTCATCACTACTGTCAGCATCATTCCCAACATCATCCCAAATCCGTTTCCTCCTCTTCCCAATGCGCTCCACGAGCACAACTCCAGGTGGCGTACCAAAAATCACTGAACGGACAACCTTAATTGAAGCACAGCCTGGATTTAAGGTGAGCCTCCACTGCCTCAACTCGCCGCTTTGCTATATGAATGCCGCGTTCATGGGCGACCCATGCTCGCTCAAAACAAATTTATGGGTCCTCAACATTGCGGTCGGCTTTTTGCTCAATGATGCGATGGTCGCCTTTTGCCATGATGTAAAACGAAATGGCACGCCCTTGCTAAAAGATTCCGATTGTCCAAGTGACACATGATTTTATTTCAGCTGCACCATAGAGTGCAAAGCGGATCTTTTCCACGGCCATCGCTTCCGCTGCGTTCTTCACATGATACACGGGAAATGCATTTTACCAAGATCCTTTAGGCAATACCCAATCATACCTTCCATTAGCGATTAATTTTGTATCTTTGAGGGCTTTGCATAGGATCACTCCCTCCTTTGGCTTGTGAGTGTCCCGCCCAAGATATTTCTTCAATCTCCACATTCACCATAGCGGGTCTTGACCGGTTCTTTGCAACTCGAAGAAACATGCTCAATATGAAGATGGTCCAACTTAGACCCCCGTTCTTGGCTCACCACCCCAGATATGCATTCCTTGTTCAGGAAGCTACAGACTGAAACGTACAGTGCTTCCCATACATCAACACCACACTCTCAATGTTACCGACATCAATAGAAGAAGGCTCATCCCTAGCCTCACGAGAACTCAATCTCGGCTTCTTATTTCTTCCTCCCCTGGCCACCACTTTCTTTGGCAGGACAGGTTTCTTTCCTTTAAAATTCTGTCTGCCTGGCCCCTTGTCTTCAAACAAACGAAGACACTCCACAACCGCCAACTCTTATCCCCACCGCATCCTTCCCACCTCCCTCAACTGCTTCCCTTGCACAGATGCCCACAAGGGGCTCCGGCTGCTCCACAAATGTGTTTCCATGAAAATTAGAATTCTCAGACAGTTTAAACCCTTCCCACAAAGCCACGCATTACTCAGCGGCGACTACTCCCGGGCAGCCCCCTCGGCATCCGGGCCGCCCCGCCTTGCTGACACCTCCACGCCAGCCTCCTCAAAAACATGGCGACTAGAAGACTCAATCACACTTTCGGATACCTGCGGGGAGGCGATTCTGCCATAACCGAGAAAGCATGCAAAACAATGGGCTGGCTGCCGGATCTTATACTACTCGAATCTTACGGAAGCACGACCATGTGAACTACCACTTTGCTCTCCCAACCACGGATCAATCCCGGCCATCCACATCCAGCGGCCGGGAACTACCAGATAGAACGAGGGGCCATTGAATCCACCCCCCTCCGCGAACGTAGAAAGCGAAACTAACAAAATAAGAAAAATATGAAGAACCATTGAAATAAAAGCCATTGAAAAAAAAAAAAAAAAAAAAAAAGATAATCATCCAACCCAACCTTTGGCCAAAATCTTATAAACATCTACAGCAAACCTTCTTTCATGCGTGAAAACAAGTTTGTTGACGTTCAGCCTGGAGCTCCAATAAGCCCAGGGCTCCACGTGGACAATCAGCATGCCAGATAGATTCTTGTCGATGTTCTTCTACAGGTGTCGTCCTGGAACTATAGAGAACAGTTTTCAGTGATTTACCTCGCATTCCAAAGATCTACCATATCTTTACCTCATATTCAATCTGTTCATCTCACATTGTGACCTTCCAAAAAGATACGTTGAATATCAACAAAACTTGTTTCCAAGTTATAACAATGGCAAAACACGTAACATTCTATCGTTTCATCCACGTTGTATTGTGGAATGCCATAGGAGACTCCCTTTCCGGTTTGGAAGGGGGGCCCCCGACCGGCATTAGCTGGGAGGGGGTCCCTTTCAAACCGGAAAGGGGGAACCCTATGGCATTCCCCAACAAAATGGAAGTTGGGTCGTCTAACATTTTGTCCTTTTTGTTCTTTTCTCGGGTCACTCATTTTTTATTCCGTTCATTTTTTAACCCCAACTTTCATTCCGGATTAGAAAGATTGCCACATGGCATCACCAAATTAAACTTCAAACAAAAATAGAGACCCAACTTCCATTTTGGCATGCATCAGCATGTTTCCACCCCATAACGTTAGGTGTTTTGCAATTCTTGCATATGTACGCACATCTTTGCATTGAATTGATACTAGAATAACTTATTTCCACATAATTGCTCGTGTAAAATAACAAACACTTTCACCATCTTTGCCAAATAAATGGCGCAAGAACCATAAAGCAATGTCGGCATTTTATATGCATCTCATTGGCAACTTGTTCTCAATAGATGTTGAAAATGATCATGTTTGGTCTAGTGGTAACACACTAGTTCTTGCAACTATAGGTCTCGAGTTCGAGACCGCCCAGAATTGCACTCTGAACTGTTGGGTGTCAAAAACCCACAGATGCAATGTAAAATGGTTGGGGGCAGGGCCCAACAGAGCAATGTAGTGTGGTGTGTGGTCACATGTTCAGTTGGATGCTGCCTAGTGGCGTGACGTTAAAATACTATCTATCTATCTATCTTCTTGAAAATATGTTATATATAAAACCTACTAGTAGACATGTGCCGGGTGTTGCCACGCATAGGTAGGACGTGTGTTTATATGGGCTTTCTATATACAACTGATCTTATGCGGCCGCCTTTATATCTCTTACACGATTTTGCCATGAAAATTTTGGTCCTCTCTCTCCATTAGCCTGCTTTTGTATAAGTTTAGATATGTCTAGAAGATGCATAAAATAGAAGTCACAAACTAAGCGCGAATAGAATACTTCTTGGCAATTTAAGGCGATGTTAAACTTACCTGAATTCCAAAAAACAATCATTGAATCTATCAATGTTCAAAATTATTCAAGTTGCATGTATGTATGAGTCATACTGTAAAGGGCCCCCTAGATGCATGCTTAAGAGCTTTGTTAGCCTTCTGTAATTACTGGTCATGTCAATTCCAATATATTTATAACCATTTACCTTTTCAAATGCTAGTCCGCCAACATCAAAAAGTACCTCCAATGACCATATTTTTTTATTTTTTTAAGCTAATTTGCGTTTTTTCTGTTCATAGAAAGCATTGAGCATATTCAAGTGTTGTTGTAGCCCACCTCCGTTTTGAAATTAGCACTATATCATCAGTAAACAAAAATAATTGTATCAAATACTTGCCAAGCTTGGTTCCAAGGCCTCCAAGTCCTGACATCCACTCTTCAAGCTCATCAATGTAAAGACTAGAGAGCATCTGTGAACAAGGGCACCCTTGTTTCACATCGATTATATTATCTATCTGATCAGGGCCATTATGAGGAAAAAAAACCTCAATCACAACATGCTTATCGAGACAAAATACTGCATGTTGAAGCTCAAGAGGGATCTACAGCTCATTTAACCTAGATGCTAAATCATTGCATCTAACACGGCCAAAGGCTTTTATTAGATCAATAAAAGCAACAAATCTTTTATTACATGGATCATTTGTGCCCACTCATAATACCTTCAACGGCACTAAATGGTCTATTGTCAAATAATCATGCTTGAATCTTGCTTGTCCATATGCTCAACTGTCATTTTCCTCTACCCAATTTGATAGATTACATTCTATCATGGAAGTATAGATAGATAGATAGATAGATAGTATTTTAACATTGAAGCTTTGCAAAACATTGCTAACCCCAATACTGTACAATAATTATTCACATCATCTTTACTACTTGCTTTGTGAATAATACTCTGTTCAAATACCATTAATCTAGAAACTAACATGTTAGCAAAGCTTCAATACACAAATAAACTAGTATGCTATGTAGAGAATCCCCCCCCCCCCCCAGCTCTACCACAGTCACATTTTTAAAAGCTCTGCCACAGTCATCGAATCAGTCGATCCTACGGCCCAGAACGAACGTATGTTGGGACTTCTGGGCACCTCTAGTTTCACTTATAGTCATTTATGATTGGGGGCGCTATGATTTTGAGATATGAAATATGAGTTGGCCTTGGAATATGAAAATTCTATATGGCTTCGCCTAACATTTTAGAATATGAAATATGAGAGCTCGAACCTCTACCAAAATAACTCAATGTCCTAATAAGACTAGTTTTGCCATTATAATCAGTGAGCTAACGTGATTATTTTTTATCTCAAACATGTGTTCTTTTTTATTTTTAAACAACCCATTCAATTGTTTAGGGATATGGTCTATGATTTTAGGAATTGTCATTTTTACATGCATATCAAATTCCCCTGCAACCCCCTGTTATTGCGCGACATATTCAATGCAAGTTTGATATCATCAACAGAAGACAATAGTATTACCTCACCGTGAGAATCAACTATCTAATCAATTAGCAAGATTGACCAAAGGATCATCAAGATTTAAATTCGGATGAGCATATATAGTTGCAAGGGGTTTTAATGGAGCAAAATATACAACATCTACATAAATGTCTTTACGACTTAAATTCATATACGACTAAATAAAATGAGAAAAATTAGCTCTCATTGCAATGGTAATAAAATTCTTCAAATCTCTCTAAACAAAGCATGCTATACCTTCTCGTCGACGTTGGATCTTCCACGTATATTCAGGGAGAATCAAGAAGCTCAAATCCTGGAATTTCAAGTAACCTACTATGCTCCCACGTTCCTTGAGAGCAACTACATCGTACTCATGAAAGAGTTTTAAAATGCTTAAAATCTTATTTTCATTCAATCCATGTACGTTCCAGACAAGAAGCCTAAGAGTCTGAAGTCCATATGCCTTGTTACAAACCACTAAATCGTTGTTGACAATGTACATGTTCTTGCCTTCATCCCTTAATTTTTCATCTCTTCTAGCATTTGCCTTTTGCTGCACCGTTGTCAAATCATCACTTATCAAATTTTTCGCCCTTTCAAGTGGCTTCTATGTTGGGTAATTCTATTTCGAGCATCTACATTTGTGAGTTTGATTAGAATAGGCCAGTTTCTGCCTCCACTCTTCTTTATAATGCGTCAGCTATATACCCCACTAGGATCTACTAGGTGCATGGTGTTCCTGAAGAAACCATCCACATCTGATATGCCTTCTCTCTCGGCTTCTTCTATACCAACTACAATTAGATTTCTCGTTCTGGTAGTATTGGAGTACGTCAGGGTTGCCCCCTCGCCCCCACGCTCTTTGGCCTATACATTGATCAGCTGGAAGACCGGCTTTCTAAGCATGGAGGTGCGGGCGCCCATCTCATGCACCACATAATCTGGCAACTCATATGTGCTGACAGTGTAGACCTCCTAGCCTATACTCCATAGGACATGCAACGTCACCTGGATGCTCTTGACACTTTATGCCAATTCACTAGCATGCGAGTTAACTTGGTCAAAACTAGGGTGCTACTAGTTTCGTCATCCCGTCAGCCAAGGCTTCCTTCATTCACTTACCAAGGACAAGATATGGAGGTGGCTCCGACCTACAAGTATTTGGGGATCGAGTTCTCTATTACCCACTGGGATGCTGCCATCAGGTTGCGTGTCACGGCGGGTTGGAAAGCATTATATGCCATGCAAAGCAACAACCACAATGCAGAGCTGTATGCCTGGGGCAAGGACCTTGGTCGAGCCGGTTCTCCTGTATGGGGCAGAGGTGTGGGGTCCGTTGATATCCACCACCTGGAATGACCTCGAATAGGTGCAGAAAGCCTTCTTCGCATGAGCTCTTGGGGTAAAATCCACAGTTCCATACCAGATCCTACTCCAGGAGATAGGTTTTCTACCCCTTCAAAGGGCTTAGAACGCCATATTATTTACTTCCAGAAGATGGTCGATATAGGTGATACACGTTTGCCCAACCTTGCTTTGGTCGTAGCAATGGATCCCCAACGCCTCAAAGCCTACTGGAAGGACAAGCAAGCTCAGTGGTTCTCACATTGGGATGTATAGGCAAACAGATGCGTGTAGGTACGGACAAAGAAGGATCACAATGCACTAAAGATTCACCTAGATGCTAGTTTCTTTCGCGGAGCCCTGTTGACATGCCAGGGAAGGCAAGTAGATTGCCTTTCTTGTTACGTGGAAACACTTAGGAATCATTCTGCGCCCAATAAAAACCTTCAGAATGCAAGGTAAGTTCTTGGAATGCAGAGTAAAAGAGCCGGAATGCGGAGTAAAACCTGAGAATGCATGTAAAAAAGGTTGCAGCAGCCCGCTACAGCAGCTCCGTCGTTCAACCCAAAATTTTACTTACATTCTTGTTTTGAAACCCCGCCACGTGGCATGTTACTACTGGCAGATGGGGCAGAATGATTCCTAAGTGTTTTTTACAAGTGGCGGACGTCACTCCACCCAAAAAGAAAAATAAAAAAATGCTAGCGGAAGGCTTCAAATTTGGAAACCCTTCCGGGTTTGTTGGAAAATTTGGAAGGGTTTCCAACTTTTTAAGAATTCTAACCCGAATCGGGTGGAGATAGTTTGAGCGCTCACACTATCTCCCCCCGATTGGGGTTATTAAATAAATTAGTGGAAACCCTTCCGGGGTTCCTAATATGGAAACCCTTCCGGATTTCCGAAATCCGGAAGGGTTTCCATATTAGGAACCCGGAAGCTTTGGTTGAAGACGCCGTTAATTAATGAACAGATTTAATTCCTACGGCTATTTTAGAAGAGGCTTTTCAGAAACAATTTTTTTTCTTCTCACCTCTTCTCCCTCTTCTCCGGCTGCAATTGGCGATTCAAGGTTTCAAGGTTTCACCTCACCGGCAAGGATTGAAGAAGCGTTTCTGAGGCAAAGATTAAGAAAGTGTTTGTGGCGATTCAGGATTCGATTTCTGGCGATTTGTGGAAGATTACTAATAAAAAACTTGAGGATTTATGGCGATACCAGCGTTCGATTTCTGGATTTCGGCAAGGATTTCTGGATTTCGGCAAAGATTTCGGCAAAGATTTCTGGATTTCTGGGGACAAAGGGGAGAAAATGCTCTGTGCCATGCGGCTACAGTGGTCCCTCTACATTTTGAAGCGATCAAATGTGATGTTACATGCCTGATACACTGTTTCTTAGTTGCCCGTGGCTAGGCTGCCGGATTGGTTTCAGGAGCTACAAATATGTGCATCGATTTATGATGAAACTGCTCTGTGCCATGGTGTGAAGTCTTGATCCGACTAGACAGGGTTTTTAAGATGGGTAATCGGGGCCCCAGGCAGAGCACAAAGCCCTATCTTTACCATACTAACAATCCTGGCTCTGATTGGGACATCTGCCTTCAAAGATTCGTATGTACAGATTTTGTTGATATGAGCTTTCAACACAGATTTGCCCTCTTACGAACTTTGGGGTTCTTGGATGCTGTGGTTATCCAAAGCTTATATGATGTGGAATTTGTGTCAGATCATCATGACTATGCCAGATCATGACAAAATACAGAAGCCTGGAAGAAAATAAATCAGGTAAGTCCATATGGTTTTACATGGCATGGTTTTGCATGAGCTATGTTATACATGCCACTAAAGTTTATCCTAGTTGCACTCTAATCTGCCTTGGCTGCAATCGATTTGTGGCTCTTGAAGATCTGTGGCAATACATGGTTCGATTTTGCATAGTGTTGTCATACCGCAGACAATAGCAATAAGAGGTATGAATCTGCAAAGTTATGCTGTGCTATTCTATGTCCAGAACAAATCCAAGTTTTTCAAAAATGGATAGTTCTAATTTTCTCTTGCTCTCTACGAATAGTCTTGTTGCTCGGTTTCTATGCTCAAATTTTTGATCAGAGTCTAACAATATGCATATGCTTAAAGCAGAATATCTGCAGCCAAAGTATTGATGAGCCAAGTTAGTAAGGCATGGAAAATAGAAACATGGTGGAGGCTAAACAAGAACAGGTAGATCTGATACAATTCACAGATATCTGGAGGCAAAAAGATTCAGGTTCTTGTTGAGGATATTTGATTTTTATCTGATGAGAAAGTATCATCTCTTCAATAATTTCTATGGATTTATGTTTTCGTAGAACTCCTTATGCTAGGATAGGTACTTAAAGGGGCATGGAAAACGGATTTGAAACGTATGTGAGCTTTCCATAAGCACTTAAAGGGGTATGGAAAACGGATTTGAAACGTATGTGAGCTTTCCATAAGCACTAGAATAACATTTTCAGATGTACTTTGTGAAACAATTTTGTCATGACGAGACAAAAAAATAAAAGAAATAACTTGGTGAGATCTTTCCATGATATGAATGTCACCCATGAAGAGCTTGGGTTCTTACAGCTGATAAACTAAAGTTAGGCTGTGCATAGAATGTACAGGTCATAAACAGCATGTTGTAAACATTTTTTGTAGTTGAAGTTGAGAAGAAACCTATTACTTGAAAAGATCAATACTTGATAATAGAAAATGAAAGCATGGAATATTGATTCGGATATACGAAGTGTCATGTTGTAAATGAAAAACACTGATTATGAAAAACTTTGAATCTGTTTGAAATTTAAACGACTGTTATCATAGTTTGGGAAGCTTTTAGGATATGAAAAAATTGATAATAAGTTCTGGATGGAGACAAACTTAATAGACTTTACCAAATGACTGTTAGTATAATTCAGAAAGCTAATAAGGTGTAAAGAATAGATATTTGGTTCTGAGCTAAAGATGTTTAAAGAAAAAAACAAAAAATAACAAGTTCTTGAAGAAAAAAACAAAAAATAACAAGTTCTTGAAGGATACAAACTTAAATAACTTTAGGAAGATGTGGTTTAAGATAAACATGAGTAAATCTTGTGTTATAACTCTACATGTCTAGATTACATTATAAGAATAAAATATCAACCAAATGAAACATGTCTAGATTACATTATAAGAATAAAATATCAACCAAATGAAAGTTACCTTCTGGCTGTGGCTTGGGTTTTATCCTTGATGGATATGGGGATTAAGTTTACATCCTGAACGGAGCTGTATTTTTGCATTAAATGCATATATAGTGTAAGTCTAGATGTAAATGTGAATAAGAAGAGCTTGCGCCCTTAGAAATTTTTTGATCAAACATGGAAACCCTTCCTATTTTCCCCCATTTGTGGAAACCCTTCCTATTTTCCCATGGCTTTGGAAAATAGGAAGGGTTTTCATTTGAATTAAAATTTAAATTCTTGGGTGTCGTGCATATTTATGAGCGTGCACCATTAATGGGGCGTGCGTGTTGGGCAGCGTGCGCCTTAAAAAAAATAAAAAATAAAATAAAAAAAAAATGGAAACCCTTCCCATTTTCCAAGGAAACCCTTCCGATTTTCAAATTGGAAACCCTTCCAATTTTCCATTAAAACCACGAAGGTTTCCATGGAAACCCTTCCTATTTTCCATGGAAAATTAGGAAGGGTTTCCATGGGAGCCCAACCCAAATAGGGAGTACTTAGAACCATCGTAGTTTGAGCGTCTTATCATGGCCAAAAGTGTCAAATTATTCAAGAATATGGCTAAAAACAGGAAGTTATTGGGTGCTCACAAACGCCAGCCAATTTGTCTTTACATTCTGTCTATCTATTTTTGCAGTCTGTATAAAGATAGTTAAAATGGATAAAAGGAGGCCTTTTGTCCAGGTATAATTTAAAGCAAATTTATGTTCATCGCATGTAACTGTAACTGTAACGATTAATGGTATGCATTTCTCACCTGCAAAATATTACTCTAATTTGGCCAGGAAAGGTTGTCAAGCTAAATCTCCTTAGCATGATCCTCTATATCATATACTGAAAGATCCATTTTCAAGGATGTTTGCCTTTTATTGCTTACATCATGAGATTCGTCAGAATCATCCCAATTCCAATTTTGATTATGTAAATTTAGTGTACAAATCCATTTTTCAACTGTTGCATAAATGTTTGATAACAATATGTACCCAGTGTGATCTCTTGGATTTAGTTCTAGCAATTTCTCAGCTGCATTTTTACCTCTTTCAATATCCATATATATTCTGCATCCATTAAGCAATGACCTCCATAATGTGCTTGTAGGTTGAAATGGCGTACTCTTGATAAGGTCCTCAGCCCCATCAAGGTGACCTGCTCGACCAAGGAGGTCAATGATGAACGTAAAATGATCTACTTCTAAGTTAAAAAGATCATATCCGGAGACAGAAACAAATTGGTGACAGCCTTCATTCAACAGACCAGCATGGCTGCAGGCAGAAATAATGTTGGAAAATGTAGCCCTATTTGGCCTTACACCTTGTAACTGCATTTCTTTGAATAGATGAAGTGCTTCATTTGCTTGTCCATGCTGCGCATAACATGCAATCATTGCACTCCAAGAAACCACATTCTTGTCGAGCATCTTACAGAACACATTCCATGCATGATCTAAACTTCCACATTTGCCATATAAATTGATCAGTGCATTGCCTACGATGTCATCATCTTCAAAGCCTCCACTTACAATATGGGTGTGAATTTGCTTAGCTTTAGCTAAGGCTGATTGGATGGCAAATGCAGAAGTGATAGTCGAAAATGTAATTTCGTTTGGTTTAATGCCTTTTTTCTGCATCCATTGAAACATATCAACTGCTTCTTTAGCACTTGCTAATTGAACATAAGCAGATATCATGGTGTTCCAGGTGACCACATTCTTCAAGCACATCTTGTCAAATAACTCCCTTGCAGCCTGCAAATTGGCACATTTAATATACATGTTGAGAATGGCGGTCTCAGTATTCTCATCTTTCCTATACCTACTAGCAATCACATGTGCATGCACCCATTTTCCTTCAGCTAAAGCTTCCTCATTTGCACATGCAGAGAAAAGGCTAACAAAAGTTGCCCTGTCAGGCATCAACTGTTCTAACATCATCTGGTTGAAGAGGAGGAGAATCTGTTTGACATGTTTATGCTGACCATGTGCTGCAATAAGGGCATTCCAGGAGACCTGGTTCCTGTTCAGCATGCAGTCAAACATTTTCTGTGCATCCTCTAGGCTACCCCATCGAGCATACATATTGACCAATGCTGTACTGAAGACAATGTCATGTTCAAAATTTCTATATGCAGTCTGAGCATGTATAAACTTTCCGTGCGATAGCGAAGCCTGTCTAGCATTCCCATGCTGAGTAAGTGCTGCAAGTAATATAGTCCAGGAGTAGATGTTGGGATGCTTTACTTTCTCAAATACATCACATACATCAATTGTGGAAGCACATTTACCATACATCTCCATCACAAGGTTCATTATATAAATATCTTCTTCATACCTTAGTTTACTAAGATTCCTATGAATTTGCCTAACATCAAATAAAGCTTTTGCATTACCAGATTTCCGAAGAAGGGAAGCTATCCCTGCTCGATTCAGCCCATTCAATGAAGTTCTTGGCTCTTCTTCCAAGTTCATGAACCTGTTGTTTTCCCTTACCATTCTCCCCACTTCTCTGTTATCAGAGTATGTGCTTATTTCTTGTCTCAACCTCCAGAATGGAATTAACAAATCCCTGTCTGCTCTTTCTGCGGATCGAGCAGTAGCCATTATTTGGTTCGAATCACTTAAATACAAAGACTGACATGAATGAGTATAACATATTCTAATTTTGGCTTCGTACTAGGCATGTTCAGCCATTCATTTAATTTGAATACCTGGGGAATACTAGAAGCCCAGTATTTTCTTGCCGTCTCCTTTCAAAAGGGCATGACCTATACAACAGTAACTCCATCAGGGTTTAGCATATATAAGAAGTAAAGATTTACAGAAATAGCAATAGCAGATTCTGAGTATAAATTTGTAAATTTGGAAAACCTACTGAAAACAAGTTAGAGATACAAGAAATTTATCGCGGTGGCCAAGGCCGCCGCGAACATTTCTCTTTACCGTTTTGTGGTAGTTCAAAATGACATGAATGTCGATCTTCGTGTCAGCTCGAAAACTTTCAAAAATGAAACTCACCATTATCAATTCATAATTATCAATTCCAAATATGAAGAATTTCCTAAAATATTTAGATGTGATACACATAGGAGATTTGTGTGGAGTCCAAATGGTAAATATTTAGATGTGATACACATAGGAGATTTGTGTGGAGTCCAAATGGTGGCAAAGGGAATTGGTGTCTAGATCTATGCAATAAATTCATTGTGTGAAATGCAAATGGTGGCAAAGGAAATTGATCTCTGGATCTAAGCATCCGAACCACCGTAGCAATATATGTTGGGACGATGAAATGTGTTTCATTATATCGCACAATTATTTATAGCAATTTGTAATGATGCCAAATGACTTGATAAATTTGCAGTGCTCTGAACTAGTTCAAATGCTCTTGCATCGTTAATTCTTGAAAAAAAGATTCAAGTCGAGCTCCACATGGCTAGCCAAGAAAATAGGAGGAACACATTTTGAGGGGAACTTTTGGTACACTGGAATAGTGCCATTTTTCTTTAACAATGGCAGCTAAAAACTTGCTATAATTGAAATACATTACCTAATATTATAATGGATTCAAATGGCTTATTTTCTTAGAAATATTGTGCAACATGGCCGCAAGACCGCCTTAATAAATTTTTCTCCTTCCTAGCTTCTTGTGTTGTGATGTTTCAACCACTAGTGTTGTAGGAAACCTAAGTTTTCATATGTATGAAATAAATGTGACGTCCAACACATTGTGAACACAAAGCCTTACAATGTGGACTCGATTTTTCAACAACTACTATTGTACCAAAGGTAAGTTTTGATATATACATGGACGCGTCCAACACATGGCTCTCTGGATTAAATAAATGTGAACACCAAACCTTACAGTGTACGACATGGGCACTGGCACGTTCTACGTATTATTAATTAATTTGTCTTTGTCTTTGTTCTCTATCATTGTATGTCCTAGGTATTATTAATTTCCTCTTCCCCATACTATACTATCATTTGTATCTATAAAAATGCAATCTCAGGAGCAATGGGAAATATCAAAAAGTGCAATGGCAATGTTTGGGATTGAATATCTTTGGGGGAATTTTTTTTTAGGTTTTTTTGAAACATGTTTTTTGAGTTTTTATGGAATATTCTTAATATTCCAAGAATCAACAGGATACAATGTTTGCCTGCAAAAGGGACAGCACCTTGCACCGTAGACTTAAACAACCTAATCATAGAGCAACGTTGGTATCTAGATAACAACATTTAATAATATAAACAAGAAGAATTGGAGAATTACACCTAGAAAGTAGATAGATCGATTACAATACTAGAAATAGCATAGTAATTTATGTCACTGCAATAATTGTAGAGACTACACAGAGATATTTTATGTCAGATAATATTTTATGTCAGATAATAATATTTTATGTCACTGTATAAATGACAGAGATATTTTATATTTTCAAATCAAGTATCTTCTTGTGCCCCTTTACTTTTCTTTACTTTTTGCTCAATACTTGACTTGGTGAGGATGTGGCCTAATGGAGGAGATAATAGAACCTACCCGTATCTCATAATGCACTGAGGTGTTGCTTAGCCCCTTATTTTAAGGAGCTTGTCTTCTAGATATCATTCTCTTCCACATAATTTTGCCCCGTGATGATAAGAAGGTACGTGCTTGGATTCATCCAATTTCTCTTTAAAGGGGGTTGCTTCGATAATATTTGTGGACCATGCTTTCAGAAAGCTGGAGATGGTTATTTCATTGGATAATTCTGCAAGGATACTATTTGCAGCTTGAATAAGTTCAGCTTTTACTTTTTGGTCAGTGATGGAAAAAATCATGGGGGATTTAGGCCGTCCCATGGTTGTGTTACACCTCTGTTCTTTTAGGTAGGCCCATGTCTTTCCCATCACTTGTTTTAGGTATACCCAAGAATCCTACACCAGAAGTGTTGTATAGCAGGTTTAGTATGCCTTCTCTCAATTCTTCTATATCAGTTCCACGCTGTTAAGAATTACTGTCTTGCTTGCTTTTCTAATTGCTTCTTTATAAACAAATCCAAAGCTCATGGGGGCATGTCATAAGGTAGAAAAGAAGAGGACATGGTTGTTAGTGGGTGGTTGAGGTTGTACATAACAATTGCCAAATCCCTTATCGAGGCCGGAGCCCCATCATTTAATCCATCACACCGTGATTGCCACAATGTGGAGAACAAGTATAATATTGAGAATCTAGCCATTTTAGTAGCATTATTAGCTCTTCAAGAGGGCGATTCTAGAAACAAAGTTGTATCATGATTCTTAAAATGCAATTGTATGCATATATTCAAAGAACCGAACAACTTCAAAAAGTAAGAAAATAACAAATGCGAAAGATGTATAAGATTATTGTGGTGATATGTGGAGAGCATTTGCGGTCGGCAAAAAGTTCGATTAAGTTACTGGTTTCATGTGTATTGTCGGTTGTATTTTCTCAGAATTTATCGCAGCGTTCATCCCAGAGGGTTCTTGTTGGCAGAATGTACGTCATGCAGGCGATCCAATGCCTGGTCAAGAGCAGGAGGACATTGTAATGATGAATTCGCAGTGTGGAATTTTAAATATGAATTGTCCCTGCAGCTCAGTTCGGAGGTATAACTCTCTAATTTACACGAAGGAGAAGTTTGTGTAATAATCATCTTTAAAGACTTTTGAATTGCCAATATGCGTATGAATGAGAAGTAGTTATGGCATACATTAACAAAAACGGGAGTAGACGACCATGCATCTGTGCTGCGGCAGGTAAACTTGTTGCTCTAACACAGGAGAAAAAGACATTCTAACACAGGAGAAAAAGTTCAAGATAATCTACCCCAATCTGTAGATTAAGCCTAGATTTTGGCTTCAAGTTTTTTATCTACTATTGCAAATTCATACTGTATGCTATCTTTACGGTCTTCTGTTATCAGAAGGATGGCGAATATCTAAGTGGACATGATATGTTCATGAAGCGTGTCTCAACATTGTTTCATATGTTTGTAGAATCTACGGAACGAGCTTGTCGAGAAAAGTAAGAATTGCTTTTGAATATTAGTTGGCAGTTTTGTTATATCTTCTCCCAAATTAGGAAGAGCCAAAAATATGTTGTTTGAAGTTGAAAGATTAACATCCAGCTCTTCCAGACATAGCTAAGCTACTCATGTTCTTGTGATAAGCCAAGGTTTCTGGCGTTTTGAGTAAAATTGGTTTCCTGTGATTAAAAAGCCGTTGACCAGACCATCCTTCTCAGTGTAGTATGATAATGGGAATTTTTACAATTTTGTAGGTGGACCCTCCCTTATCAAGAGCGGTCATTGTGTCAACGAAACTAGTTGTCTAGTTATCTATTGTCTCTAGTGCATCTGCAGTAGATTCAAACGACATGGCCAAACTTCGATGTGTCTGACGACCTCTTGGCTTTCTTTTAGGAGTGACGAGTCTAGTAGGCTGCAAATCTGGTTGACTGTTCCTTGTTTCTACCATAACAGAGGCCACACTGCAAGAAAACACAATTCATTTGATTAGTGACAAGGGACAAAATTTATGTTTAACATTCTATGTTTTAGAACAGAAGATGACAAAAGTTCTTTTTAATATCAAATGTTCTGGAAAAGAATAGGACAATCTCGACCACAGCAAAACAAGACAATGTGTTCTTGAAATGCCGTCCCCTAAGAATGAAAGACATAAAAATAAGGCAACGATGCCTTGTTTTGTCAGCATTCAATATGTTCTGCATTCAATATGAACATTCAATATCCAAAAATGAATATTCAATATGTTCTGAATATGAACATTCAATATGGAACGGTGTCGTCCCCTTGTATTGGATGGCAGTACCGAAATGTGCAGATCTTGAATCAAATGTGCTGTCGTTTCCATCCAATATGCGAGTCATCAAATGTGCTGTCATTCTACCCAATATGCCTGTCATTTCCATCGGATTTAAAAACAGATAGATTATTAAGCAACGGTACCGTCCCTTTGCATTGGCTGGCAAAATGTTCTAGAAGAATGGCATCGGGCTGGAAGAATGTTCTAGAAAAATCTGATAAATAAAATGGCAACGGTGCCGTCCCCTTGCATTGGCTGGCAAAATGTTCTAGAAGAATGAATGTGATAAAAATATCTGATAAAGAATCTATCTGATAAAGAATCCAGTGAATGAATCTGATAAAGAATGTGATAAAGAATGTGGAAGAATCTGATAAAAACATGGCAACGGTGCCGTCCCCTTGGTGTCTTCCTGGGAGGTGTCTTCCTGAGAGGTGTCTTCCTGAGAAGTCTAGTTTGTTGTTCCTAAGAGTTCTTGAGAGTTTCTAAGGGCAACGGCGCCGTCCCCTATTAACTTCGAATAAAAAACAGCTGGAAAATACTTACAGTGCTTGAACCCGGAGCCGGATATTGGAGCATGATTTAAACCCTGGAAGCCCGGTTCTAAGCTACTCCTTCTGGTCCGGCTTGGCTTGGTATCAGAAAATCCTCCTTGGATGCTTCAAAAATGTAAATCCGGCTTCAGAAAATCCTCCTTCGATGTTTCAGAAAAGGGTTTGACGTTTTGGAAATGTAAATATGACATGAGATAATATGTTTAAGATGTACAATATGTTTAAGGGTACAACCACTTAAATGTAAATATGACATGAAATGTAAATATGTTTAAGATCTGAGAGGTCAATGTTCGATTACTTGATCACAAGTGGTAGCAAGTCGGAAGATCTGTAAGGGTGAACCATTTTCCAGAGTTTTATAATGATATTGTAGTTTACGAGCTCCCAAGTGAAAAAAAAAGTTCGAAGCCCATGTCAGGAATGGAACAGAACATGGATCCTCATGTTTGGTCAGATCCTTCTCATACAGTTGTTCCAAGCTTTCCAGGCTGTGTGAAATTGGCCCATTGTTGTGGCCACTTACAATGCAAGAATATGAGTTGTGAATGTTTATTGGGAACAGGGAAACCAAATGAGGTGCAATGGAGAGGAACCTTAAGGAACACACCATTTATAGGAGAACTATCTATGGTCAATGGTTCCCTTAATTGTATATATTGTAGGGAACAACCAGAATGCATAAGCCAGTTCATTTTGATCATGTGAAACGTATTCCGACTTGGACAACGTTAGGGTGTCATGTCTATGATCCAAAGTAAGTTGTTTCTTTTTATTTTGATCCAAAATAAGTTGTATATTTCGTTTTTGTAATTCCTTTCATGTAGGATAAGGTCTCTACAGACTATTGCCTTGTGTGACATGAAAACTGAAGATGATAAACTAAATAAGGTGATGGAGGGCAAAGTTTTTCCAGCAGCTTAATTTAGGAAATTTATGGCCGATGAAGCACAGGCTAACTGGACAGCAGTACGAGATGTGTTCAATAATGGTCAGAAAATTTTAGGTGGAGAACGCTCATGTCAATTTCATTTTGAGCAGTGCTTGCAACGTCACACAAATAAATACATTTATGAGTTCTACCGTATCCAGCATCTGGATTTATGTAGGAAATGGAGGAATGCAGAAACTATTGAAATTGCAGAAGATATTTATCATGAAATCATTGATTGGTGGCCTGGAAAAGCCGACGAGGTGGAATAAAGTCGTTAGGCTCATGGTTGTCTTGGTGGCATCATAGGGTAAGTTGATGGGGAAATTATATGCTTACGAGAATGGACATAGGCAGTGCCATACATGTCCCTCACACTAACATGTCTGAATCCAAGCACTACTGTTTCAAATCTGTTGGGAAGATTGGAAAGAAGTATTCGCTCACCGTCCAGATAAGGTGACCCACACTATGTCACGTTCAAGAATTGATGACTCAGCAAGACAGACAATAAATTTTGGCAGTCCACAAATTAGAGTCATAGAAGTAGATATTCATCAGGCTAGTTGGGCCTTGAGGAGGACACTTGCTGGAAGTGAAGTGAAATGTATGGGTCGTGTTTCAAAAACTGGTCGTAAATGCCAAACACGTACTAACAAGGGAAACAAATCCACTGTTGCCCCTTCTTTTTACGGGATCAGAAGACATCGTAATGGAGAGCAGGAACAAATGTTGTGGTTTTGTTCAACCGATGTGCAACATACATGGTATCCGGATTACAGTATAGTCAGTGCTCCTAGCAGACTTGGTAGTTGGCCAGTGGCTACAGGAGTCAACATAAAGGATGAAGAATTGCAAGTATTGATGAGTATCGGATTCGAGGTGAGAGGGCTATCATCCACATCTAATCAGTACTCCACTGACATTTCTTTTGATGCACCTTCTGCGAGTAGTTTCGTCAGAGTTAGAAATGGAAGGCGTGTCAATAAAAGAGCCAGATTGAGTAATGATGAAGATGTGAATCTAGAGCGAGGTTATGACATGGAAGCAGAAGTAGTTGGAAAACAGATTATCACATGCGGAAAGCATGTAATTTATGAGCTCAGAAGAGATACCAACATTTACAAGATTGAGATTAGTGCAAACCCTAGATGTAGTTGTCCAGAATTCATGAAACATGATTGCAAGGGTAGATTTCTCCTCTGCAAACACTTGTGTTATGTCTACAACAAGGTGTTGGGACATAACCCAAAAGATAACAAGGAGGTGATTCAAGCAGTATTGACGGATGCTACACTAGCAATGATTTTAGATGCCAATTAAATTATTCAAAAGTAATTGTTATTGTATATCTAGAAAAGTAGCAGGCAAGATCAAATTTTTGGTGTAAAGTGCTGAAGATATTATATAGAAATGAAGATTCCTGCCAATTTTATATACTCAGTTATCTCCATATTAGAGTATGTATTAAGAATATTCCTTACAAAAAAACACGAAAACATACTTCGAAAAAACTTAAAAAAAGTCGCACTCAATATCTTTTCGTGGTAATATTGTTCTGTCTGGTTGTTGTTTAGTTGGGAGAAGGAGAAAGAAAAGAAGGCGGCGAAATTGTGGAAATAAAGAATGGAAGTTCCATGATTCAACCCAGAGATGAAAAATCAAGCAATTCATCATACTGATGTGGTTGTGGTTGTGTTTGTGGTTAGAGCAAAAAGATGGAGGCATTGGGCAGGGGATTAAAAACAAAACTGAACATGAGTGTTTACCGGATGCTGTGCAGGTGAAGGAAAGTTGAAAGGAGAAGATGACTGGGCGCAAATCAGCATATGGTATCTGGGTCAAGAAGCGCCAGAGTATCTATCAATTTCAGGGGCGAGCTTAGGCTATGGAAAATGGGTACCAGGCTGGGGATTACCTGGGCTCTGCATTTCGAGGCTGCAGTAGCAAGTTGGGCGCTCTGGCCATATTTTTTTTAGGGTTCTTTACTTACGCAAATTGATGGCAGATCAAGGCATCATGGCAAAAAATAGAAGGTATGGCAGCATTTCATATCCTAAATCATGTAACTCCCTACATCAAATTCTGCCATTTTACTGCAAATCAAGCTATTCTTCAAGCTTTCCAGGGCCACAAACGAATCCATGTCATAGATTTTGGGATCAAACAAGGTCTCCAATGGCCTGCTTTCTTTCAGAGCTTAACTTCCAGGCCGGAAGGGCTGCCGGATCATATCAGAATTACTGGTGTGGGAGAATTCAAGGAAGATTTGCAGGAGACGGGGGATAGATTGGCAGAATTTGCTGCAAATTTCAATCCGGAATTCGAATTTCATCCTGTAATTGATAAGCTTGAGGACGTCAGTCTATGGATGCTGCATGTGAAGGAAAATGAAGCTGTGGCGATTAACTGCCCAATGCAAATGCACAGAGTTTTGGCTATGGCTGCCGGAGTTAGGGATTTTTTGGATTTGGTAAAGAGCTGCAAGCCCAAGGTTGTGGCTATGGCGGAACAGGAAGGAGCCCACAATGGGCGATTGTTCGAGCATCAATTTTTAGAAGCTTTGCAGTATTATTGCGCAGTTTTTGACTCCATGGATTGGAGCTTGCCGCCGGAAAGCCCTGCCAGATTAATATTGGAGCAATGTTTTGCTCGAGAAATCAGAAACATTGTTGTCTGCGAAGGCCCCGAACGGATTGAGAGGCACGAAAGATTTGAAATTTGCAGCTGGATTTCGCAATTTGGGCCTGGATTTAACAGCCTTTAATCAGGCTAAATTGCTTCTGGAGATGTATTCTTGCAAGAATTACAGCATCAGAGAATCAGATGGGTCCATTTCTCTTGTCTGGCTAGATCGCCCCCTTCTTACCGCTTCTGCTTGGGCTCCTAAATGATCGAAATTTCCGATTTGGGCTTGATTCTGCTGCTTCATCGGATCGATTCCTCCATCGAAAATCTACAAATTGGGTTTGATTCTGATGCTTGATCCGTTCAATAACCAGAAGCAGTAGCACATAATGGCCGCAATAAATGCTTTATAATCAATGCACACAATATTCGAGGTTATTAATGACCGCCATAAATGCTTAATGAATGCACACAATACACGTGTCATATTTTAAGAATTTGTAAGGAACAAAATAAATGAGAACAGAAATTCGATACTCAATTACATAGGAAGGATAAGGGTTCAAATTTCCTATTCCTTTGAAGCCAAATGACATTAGAAGACATCAATATTACGAACATGAGAAGACATCCAAAGACATCCAAGATTGTAGGGACAAAATACATGTGAGCATATTTTGGGTAAAATCAAACTATTTCAATTAGCTTCTTAAGAAGGAAATACCAGATGATGTCATGAATTGAAGTATCAAAACCGGTACATGGAACCAAATGTGTGTGAGTCAAGTGCTACCGAGCAATTTTAGGACTAAAGTTGCTTTCAACTTCTAGGGACACACTATTGACATGTAAGTCTCACGCAAGGTGATTATGATACTTCATATATAAATGGCTACATACTAATAGTCACAAGGATATGACAACTTGCAAACTACAACGTTTCGTTGGCTTCTAGTCTGCTAGTTTGTGGCGGAAATTTATACTGCTCTTTGGACCCTGGATGCCATGTTCCAACATGTGTGCATGCTTATATCAAAGGTGCTTGCACAAAAGCCACCAAGTTACTAGGTACTTTATTTGGTATTCATGTTAGTCCCAGAGCTACAAAAATGGTAGATCTTTATGTTGTTATAATCAATGTTGCAGGATCCATGTCCTCAATGGTGAGCACACTCGCAAAGTGTGACATCTGCCTGGAAAATTTCAAGATGACATGGACCGGTAAGAGTAGCAGAGCAATTGAGGAAAGGACATACGAGCTAGTGATCGGTGCTTGCAACGAAGGAACTGGAGCAATGGTAATGTAAAAGGAAAAGGTGGTTGCATATGATTTAAAAAGTTCAATGGCCCAAAACACCCCATTTGTGAGAAAGAGTTATTGGCCATTGTATGTGCATACAGGACATGGAGGCACTACGTGTATAGCACTGACTTTGAAGTGTTCAAGGATCATAAAGGCTTGAAGCATTGTTGTTCCTTAGCATATTAGCATGAGGCAATTAAGGTGGTCGAAATCAATGCAAGAATATATTCATTTTGCTGCCTATAAGCCACGTGGGTTAGTCATAGTCCAATGCAATGTGGAGCAATTATAACTGCCAACAAGGACACCATAAATACCATCATAAAGCAATTGCAAAGGGTAGCTTCTTTAAATGGACCCAAGCCAAGCTTCAAACATCGCAACCCGCTCAAATTATATACTCCCGAATTGGGTTAGGGTCCAAGAAAGAATGGAAACCTCCCCAGCTTTCGGCTAAAGCTTGGGGAGGTTTCCAATCTTGCTAACCTTGGGAGGTTTCCATAAAATCCCAAAAAAATTTACGACGGCAGCTATTCATAATAACCCAAATTTAGTCTATGGCCATCGCTCAGAATATCTTTGGCGCTCATTTCTGCTCGTGGATATGGCGGTCGGTGGGGGGGCCATCGTGGCCTTTGTCATAGCCAGAAGTGTTGGACCTTCAAGCTGGGTTGCAGCGTACTCCAAAATCTCTGTCTCAGAATCTAGTTATTCCGTCCATCTTTGGAGCTTATTTCTGGCATTCAAGGTAATAATATGAATGTCCTTATCACTTGCTCTATTCTTCTTGAATCCCCACTTTTGTTTGATCATGCAATGCAGGAGTCAGCTATGGCGGCCGCAAAGATGCTCAAGATGTGCAGCTATTTCTTCGTATCTTGCTCCAGTTGGAAATGGAGCATCTGGCGATGATTAAACTTGTATGGCATTGCGGATTCCATGTTATATTATAGCGTTAATAGTGGGCCAAACCAAAATGGGCCCAAAACGAGCTTTTACAAATGGCACAAAATCGAAAGCGGCTTCGCGCCCCAAATTACATGTGGTTACACATGGCGCAATCCTCTCTCGCCATAGCCTTTCCGGTGGAAGCTTTCTAATCATCCATCGCTTAGGCTTCTCCAGGAATTTCTCCTAAAAAGATCTAAGCTTCTTTGCCAATCGATTTTGGCCCCGTGTGGGGTCTTCCTCTTTCTTTTTGTTTGTTGTTATGTAGTGTCGATAGGGTTTGCTGGTTGAGTAAATTTGCCTCGCTCTGTGTGGCTTGAATTGGTAGATTTAGCAGGGAAATATGCTTGGAGACATGTGATATATCGTGCCTTGAATGTTTAGCATCTTGAGTGTGAAGTACGCTAGAAGTTAGGAATGTTGTAAAGTAATTCTAGTATAAAGGACAATTATGCAATTGATAATAAGAAGTTTGTGGTTCATTTTTGCGATTTGATGCCGAGCTTAACCATTGCTCCTAGATTCTAGTATCGGTGAAGATGTATCGTAATCTGAAGTCCAATTCTCGCATTTCTTGAAGGGGAGAATATGTCTTTGATACAAGCCGATAGCGATGGGAATTTGCCGGGATGGCATCATGATACCGGAGAGTTTGATAGACCACTTCCTTGCTGTGGGTGTGGCATTGGGTGGTTCTCGTGAGTGTTTAAAATTGTTTAAAGGCATAATACCGAGAAGAATGCCCCGACTTAATGATAATATTTTCGCTTGCGTGGTTTCTCTTAGGGTTTTTGCTACCATTTCTGTGGTACTATGGAACTTTTCTTTACTTCTTTTCCCAGTATCAAAAAGATCCACGAGAACGAGCTGGTTGTGCAGCATGTGCAATTGCAGTAAGCCTTTGTTTGCCTTTGTTTGTCTCAAGTGTTATAGGAAGTACTGTCTTCTGCTTGTCTCTTGCATAATATAATAAACTAGTCAACCACATAGACTAGTTTAGTTTCTTTAGCATATGAAAATTCATTTATTGAATGAGGAAGGCAAATGTGAAAGTACGCGAGGTAAGAATTATTGACTTACGCGAGGTAAACTTGCCATTGCACAAGCAGCAAAAGATTGTGATATTGTGTTTGGTGAAAACAAAGGTTATGGGTCAGAGCTGCTATTGTGGGCGTTCCATGTGTTAGAAGAGTTTGTGGCATTTCTAGAAAAGCATGTTCTATCATCTTCACGCACTGGAGGATTAAGGGTCAGCTGGCAATGTGTGCAAATTGCGTTTGGTCATTGTTCCTTGTTGGAAAACAGGATTATCATTATCTCCATATCTTGCCAAACTATTTAAGCCCTTCGTTGAGCAAGCTCTCAATGCTAATTTGAACTGTGATCGAAGAAAGCATTATCGCGACACGCTGTCGCGATGATGGTCTCTCAAAATCTGTATTGAGTGCTTGAGTATATGTTGCCCATATGTTCGAACACATGATCCAGGTGTTTTAATGGCAGTTGAACTTGTACTAACAGTAAATTAAGATGTATCTTAAGGTAAACCATTGTTTTCTGGTATGAAACTGCATAATTGCAGCTCATGGAGTTTTTCTATTATCAATGGCTTTTCAAAATGCAGTTCGCTAAAGTGACAACACTTAACCATGTCTATTTCATGATCTTATTTGGGTTTTTCATGATGCTATTTGGGGTTTTTCTATTGTCAATGGCTTTTTAAAATGCAGTTCGCTAGAGTGACAACACTTGGTACAAATTCCACTACTTAAACTAAGTACAAATTCTCCAAATTTGTGTATCCATCAAATTTGTATATCCCTTTGCCTTGCATTCAAGCCGGATTGAACAGGGATTTGTTTTTGGTTTTTTGTGAACAGGGATTTGTTGCAAAGCGATGACGAACAAGGGTTTGATACAGAGGAATTAGTTGCAAAGCTTAGATGTATATGAGAAGAGATTGAGTGGGGCTTTTTTGTTGCTTGATGTTGCTCGGCCACAAGGTTCACTAGCGAGTCTCCCAACAGAGTCTCCCATCTGCTCCTCCGACATTCCATGCTCCTAGATCAACTCCCACCTCAATGGATATATCTCACACCCCGGTGGCTGCCCCTCCTACTCTTCCAGTTGCAGCTTCCTCGCCTCAGTCTCTGGATCACCAAATGTTGCGACTGGCTGAAATTCAGAAGTCGCAGGAGAAAATTGAAGAGGCTCGTGGACAGTACATGGACATTGATCGTTTCCACCCACCACCAAAACATCCACCGGCTCTTTGTCAACCACGAAAATCAGCTAAGGGATCTAACTCCTCTGCATCCCAGCCCTCAGTTCCCGCTTCATGTAGCTCTGCTCCTCCCATTGCAACCCACTGTGGTCGCTTTGATCCGCTTCAGTGGGCTGATTTGGTTGATGAGGCTATTGCCAGGCCAGATGCCCAGGAAACTTCCTCGAATTCCCTTGAGACACCTGCGGTCTCATCTGAATTGGCCCCGTCATAAGGTCAATGCGGTTAGTTCCATGGAATGTTCAGGGGGTAGCTTCCTCCCCCCTCAAGCGGAGTCGCACTTCTTTCTACTTATCTAGATTGGATCCTCAGTTTATATGTCTTCAAGAGCACAAGTGTCGTAAGGGAGACATATCAAATCTTGCAGACATGATTGGTCGAAGGTTTAATGTCCTTATCGCAGCAACTGATTCTGCCAGTGCAGGGGTGGTGATAGCATGGCTTCCTTCTTTGCCAGTCATCTTCACTCAGGCTGATCGTTTTGGTCGTTGGGCCCTGATTGTATGGCAGGAATAAGGGCTTAAGTTTGGTCTAATTAATGTTTATGCCCACAACAGGCCCCCCCAGAGAGCTGCACTATGGCCTCCTTGCGAGGGAAGATGCTCAGCTTGGACTGCCACATTTCATGGCTTCTTGTTGGGGATCTTAATATGGTGGAAATGGAGCCCGATCGGTTGGGGGCTGCCTCTAAAGTGGTGTCTGGTTTTGAACGCCAACAAAGGTTCGCTCTACTCCATGACCGCAACCTCTCGATATTGTTGGTGAAGGTTCCTTTACATGGTGCAATGGTCAAGTTGGTGGGGGTCATGCAAGCTCTCTGCTGATAGAGCTTACGGAATGCGATGCGCTTGTGGCATTTCCTGGTCTCTTTCGGTTCTCGGCTCAAGGACAACTCGCCGCACTACCATCCGCAATTCCTTTTCGTGATGAGCTCCGCAGCAAAGAACGGCCCGGACGAACATGTTTCCACTTGAATGTAAAATTTTAAAGGATGCCGACTTTTCAAGAAGGTTGCAAGAACATTTGGACAATCGCCTTCAACCGACGCCGCCGACGTGGTCGGGTATAGTGGATGTGATTGCAAAGAGCCAAAAGGCTTTGCCAAGCAAAGGGGGCCGGTGAGTCCGCAGCCGCGTGTCGTGGCTTTATTAGACACCATGTATCAGATTCCGCTCCATTCTCGGCGTGGACTTCTTCTAGGTGTTCATGGTCGAGATATTTTGGCACAAATCCAAGCATTAGAGGAGGAGCAAATCCAACAAGCAAAGACGGCGGCGTGTTTGCGGTGGGTTCGTGATGGAGACCGCTTATGCGTGCTTCTTTTTCCGTAGTTAAGAGGCGCCGCGATGACGCCAACCATGTCCTCATTGCGTTTTCCAGATGGTTCGGTGCTAACAGAGCCAACTGAACGCAAGCAATATCTGTATAGTCACTTTTAGACTTTCTTTGCTCAGAAACATCTTCCCTTTCAATCAGAAATGCGAGATGCCATTTTGTCCAGGATTTTCCCCATCATCTCGACGAAAAGGTCACAATTGAGGCGCGCTATGACAAATGATGATTTAAGTTCGGCAATCTTTGAACTGAAAAGAGGCAAATGCCCAGGTTTGGATGGTTTGCCAATTGAGTTCTTCCAGGATTATTGGGAATGGCTGGAGCCAGATGTGTATGATGCTTTCTGTGACTTTCGGCAGTCCACTGCTTTGGATAGAATTCTTAACACAGGTGCCATCTCACTCATCCCCAAGGTCAAGGATCCTCGGACTATTTCGTGATCGGGCGCCCATCACTTTCACATCATCAGATATAAGATCTTTGCCAAGGCTTTTGCAGAGCCGGTGAAGGACATCTTGGCCGAGTCCATCTCAACAACCCAGTCAGGTTTTCTCCCAAAATGTTGCATTCTGAACAATGTTTACTGCTTACGAAGGAATTTATTGGGCACGTAAGCAAAACCTTCCAGTTGTATACCTTAAGCTTGACTTTGCAAAGGCTTATGATAGTGTTAGTTGGGAGTTCATGCGTCGCTGTCTGTTAAGACTGGGATTTGGGGAACAATTCACATCAAATGTTATGAAGCTGCATGTCTCTGCTCGGGCAATTGTTATGTTCCATGGTGAGCCGTCAGATGCCTTCTCACTCGGTCGTGGTATTCGCCAAGGATGCCCTTTAGCACCACTGCTTTTCACAATTGTTGCAGAGGCTTTGTCACAGATATTCACCGTCGCAACCATAGAGGGACTTCTCCATGGTCTTGTAATGGAGGATGGCACACAGGAGGTTTGCAATCAATATGCGCATCTTATACGTTCCTCTTTCTAGTCGCTAATGCTGAGAATCTTGCAGCTGCCAAATTGCTCTTAGACACTTTTTCACTGGCGTCCGGTGATCTTGTGGGGTGGCAGAAGTGTACAGCTTTAGGGACATTGGATACTCCGACTCCGGCGTGTGCTCATGATTATCCATGGAAATTACTTGCGCATGGACAGGCCATCAAGTTGTTAGGGATTCCAATTGGCATCCATGTTACTATGAGAGCTGCATGGGAGGAGATCATTAAGGGTTTGGAGAAGCACTTGTTCTGGTGGTCCACCACAAAGGTGTCTCTTGCGGGTCGCATTACAGTGGCCAAGTTAGTTCTTAGTAGTACCCATGTTTATATGGCATCCATACTGCTAGCCCCATAGAACAAAGTATGTGAGCTCATTGCAATAGTTCGGAACTTTATATGGGCGGGTACTGAGGAAGATGATGTGACTAAGATGGCGTAGTCGAAGTGCATCCTTCCCAAATGGGCAGGTGGTCTGGATATGATGGACTTCTCACTGCAGAGCAAAAGTCCTTATTTCAAAGTTCATTTGGAGACTCCTGAATGGTGAAGATGATTCTCCTGGTTTACGCCTTCTTAAACAAGCTCTTGGTCACTGTATCCCTCTAGGCAAAAAGGCTGTCAAACTAGTCCTATCTTAGGTATTATTTCAGACTCTGCAGCCTTTTCCAAGTCTCCATTTTTGCGGGCTTGTTGAAAGATGGGAGGCGTATAAACATCTTTTCTCGCCATGCCTCTCCATCCACGCTCTATTGGAGACTTCATGGTGGTGGGCACCACTGCCTCCAGACCCCTCAGCACCTCCACTAGCAACGTCGGTTCATCCCCTTACACAAAGACGATGGATTCTGGCAGATGTTGTCTCTATTCAAGCATGTTACGAAGCGGGTCGCCTACTATCTTGGCCTGAATTTCAGGCAAGGTTCCTGCTCTCTCGTTGGGATGTGTCTCTATGGGAGAAGGTCCCAGAACATTTGCCTCTTGTAGTGCAAGTTGGTATTGCTGAACGAGTGCCATGGGACTGTCATGAAAATATTCACAAAGGCAAGCACTTTGTCAGATCAGTATATCGCCTTCTGTTAGTGCCACCAAATTCTCCTCCAGCCGCCGACCGGTGGCATCTATTGTTGTTCTACATCGCGACTTTGTGTCATACATGGCGCGATGGTTTTGGGATAGGTTGCTCCAACCCAAAGTCTCTCAGACTGGTGGTGGCAGGTCAATTTTAGCTGCCCCCAATGGCCATTTTTGGCCACAAATTACAAGCAATGTTGTTAAATACTTTGCATACCATACGGGTAGCATACGCTTTTAAGTTTTTTAAGTTTTTATTTTGGTTTTAAAATCTTAGAATACGTTAACTTAATAATATAACAACTAAACATAAAGATTTAGCTTATTATCATACTAGAGGTAGATAGAAGAGAAATGAATATAGGTAAAAAAAAAGAATTATTTGAAGCAGCCTATACCTTTGAACGGGTTTTGTTCACTTCCCCGCTTCTATTTATCACTTATGGCGGCCGATCTTCGTATAATATAGAAAAAAAAAAAATGAATCAAATAAAATTAGTTGTAAAAGAAGAAGAATGGAAAAGTTACCTTTGGTTGACCGGTTTTGATTGGCGCAAGAACTGCTTCCTCGGTTTGCATGGTGCAAGAAAACCTTTCTTTCATTGAGCAAAAAACCGTAACCCGGTTCTACATGCATTCCGCATTTTTACATGCATACGCGTCACTATAGTTCCAAAATCTTGTTTGCTAGACTAGAAAATCTAAATGAAAGTCATTCAAGGCATTGATAATGGTTTTTTTTTTACATTTTTGATAACCCCGATGGTTGCAAACGCTTAGAAAACGTAGGGGTTTTTTAAGAAGTACTCTATGGTTAAAAACGGGTTTTTAACAACACCGACATAAGTTCAGTAAAATGCGCCGGCCGGCTTGAGTAGGATGCCTTACCTACGGACTACCCTCAGATTCGCCATTTCGTGGCACTTTTATTGTCTATTACTTACATTAGAATGGCCAATTAGATGTTTGCTAATTGGAGTGGCATCGACTTTTGGGGCCAATTTAGTCCCAAGTGAGAACTAGATATCTTATGGAATGGCCATTTAGGCCACTTGGCCAAATCTTGTAATGCCTTAAGTTCAAAATCTTAATCCATAAAGAGCCCCCTCACAAATTCACCACTTATGGGGGGCCAACATTATTAGAAATTTCTATTCCTATATATATCTACCAACTAAGAATAATCCCGCTCTTTTGGAAAATCAAATGTTGAGGCACTTTTCAATCCTCTTTACGAAGACTCTAGCATCTGATTTCTGATTCTCCCTGCCAGCAATCTGTGCATTACTGAAATACATGGGGTATGAATTAAAAATCATACAACATGTAACTTAAAACACATTAACATAGGGTAGCTTACTTTTTTTATGTTTGGGGAACTAGCTCTATATTTAATAAGAACCTAGCTAAAAATTGCCATTTGAGCTACACATCATTAGATATTTGGTTCAAAAATCGCCAATTGGGTTGCAGCCACGTTAGAAAAAAATAGGAAAAATGGCCAGTTCAGGCTACACTTTTGGGAGCATATTTCACAAGAAATGGCCAAGTCATTATACTTATACAAAATTATAGGCCCCTTAAAATTTTCCCTGTGGCAGGTTATCCATGTGTGCTCGCACGTAATGCCTTCGACATCGCTATGATCCTCGTATATCTGCAGTATGCCCGCTCTGCCTTTCAGCCGTTGAGACTCTTGAGCACTGTCTCTTTGATTGTCCAGAGGTTCACCCAGCGTGGTCTTGGCTCCAAGGCTTGTTTAACAGTACTTTGGACTGCCGATGCATCCTCTTGGTGTCCTATCCTAATGCCCGCCCCTCGCCTAAACAGAGGGCATTCCATCTTGGTTCTGGGGTTGGCTCCTATGGTTGATATGGGAGCGTCGCAGACAACACATCTTCCAAGGCATTTATTCATCTGCACATGGCGTTATTATGGTGGCCCAGAAAAAGATACGACAGCCTATGAATGCTCCTCTCTTGATTCAGAAATGATGGAACACATCTGGATCCAGTATCTTCGAATTGATTCTTATCGTTAGTCTCCTTTTTCTCGAGTAAGCACATTGTGCTCCAAGCTCGCGCTCCCCGTGGCATCTTCTTTGTGCTTACATAGTTAGATGAGACTTGTAAACTTTGTACTTTTCATCTGATTAATAAACTTTTGGCTTTTAAATTCAGAAAAAAAACATAGAAGAAGCATCTTGGATTTCTGCATCTTCGATTTTTTGCATCTTGAATCTATTTTTCTTTCTTATGTTGGTTTTGCGATCAACTGGCCGGCATGAAGATCCTGAGTATACATAGACAATAGAATGATAAGTTGAACTCCACAAAATTTATGTTGGTTTTTCAAACTTGTAGCCATAGATTTATTGCTAGTCCAGGTTGTTGGTTTGCAAACTTGTAGCCATAGGTTTATTGCTGGTCGTATTGTTGTTGGTTTGGGATGGGTTGGGATGGGTTGGTAGGGCGTAAGCATAACGGCCGTGAGCACAATCTGCACTCGCCAAGATTTTTTCACAACTCACAAATAAGTTGAAGTTATGTATCTTATAAATTTCGATGATTGTAAATATATATTTCCGTTTATTCTAATGGTTACTAAGGGGTAGATAATGCCCTGGTCAGAGGGCGTTATGGGAATAAAATTCAAGGACAATATGGCCATGGCCAAAATGGCGAGGGCATGCGGGAGCATGCTCGAGCCATTTTGGCCATGGCCATATTATTGCCCGGTAAATTTTATTCCCATTAACGCACGAGGGTGTTATGAGCCTTCGTGATAACGCCCTAGGGCGTTATGAGCTTTTGTGATAACGCCCTAGGGCATTATGACTGTTTTAGCCATAAAAACCCAAGGAGCAAGGTGTTAAGGAAAAATAAAATTATGAAACCACTTGGATGATAAAGTTCCCCAATGAACCTTACGGGGAACTTACGGGGATGTTTTTTTGGAAAAATTGAAAGAAAGGCACGTGTACTTTATTCATTGAATCTTTTTTTTCCTTGTTGTTAGCACACCAGCTCAACCAAGCCTACAACCTCTCTGCAATTCTAGCCTATCAACATGTCAATTCCATGTCATCAAAATCCAATGTGGCTAATTCTACACCTTGTTTCACTTTTTCAAATCAATGGCTATGGAAATTAGATAAAGCTACAAAAATGACGCAGAGATTTCATTCGTCGTAAATATATGTGCCGTTTGGGTTTTTTTTTTTTAATAAACTTTACTTTTTTGCTTTCCTTCTTTCCTTCGCTATGGCGGGGCTAAAGAGCTTCGGCGAGTTTTTCCAAACTTTCCCCAGCAATTTTTTTCGTTTGCTTTTATTGGGAGCGTTACAGGCTAGGTGCTGGTCCGTTACACAGGTTGTGGCCATGTCTGAAAAAAACGGCTAATAAACATGGCTGAATGGAAAGGAGTTTATATGGTTTTTGAATTCGTCATCTTTGAGTTTGTCCTTCTCTTTATTCTTCATCTGTGAATTCCAGAGGGCACGTAGATGCCCAAGCAGCAAAGATTTGAGACAAGAAAGGGCATTTGGTGAATTCAAGAAAGCGTCTGAGTAGCTGCAACAGCTATAGCCAGTATTCAAATCAACGAATGGCATATATCATTCCCAGCTTAGGTTTGTGTATTTTTTTATTTTTATTTTTAAGATACAGAGTCCATATCCAACGCAATCCAATATAAATCACACCTAATTTAGTCTTTTGTCCATCCAAATCATATTTGCAAGTTCTATCCTAGAAAGCTCATAAAATATATTAATGATTTTGCGCTTCCCGTTCTACTGTGTTCTCAATGGCAGATAATAACAAATCTTCTTGATCATTTTTAAATCTTTGATTCAGATCGTTGTTTAATAAATCTGCAACATTTATCTCATCTGCCAGAGATAAACAGGAACTTCTATTATGATAGTTGGTTGCTTCTTCATCCCTATATGGATTAGTTTTTTTAACCACGACATTTGCATTGATGTCAAGTCTCTTCCTTTCTATCCAGTTTGCAATAGTTTCCTTCCTCCTTTTCATTTTCCTCTTCATCTTTCTCCACTTTTTCCTCTTCACATTCCCGTTGTCGTTCCCATTCCTCTTCCTGTCCGTCCTCTGCATCCAGTTCATCGTATCCTATGAAAGATATATCTAGTCTCACAGAAGCTGAAGTAAGCAGACCGGATTTGAGTGGTTATTACAGAATGGGAGTTGGATTTTTGTTGTTTGATGAAAGAGGCAAGCGGATTTGGGAGCTATTGATTTGTCACGACAAACATCAGCTGAAGTTCAGTTGCTACTTTTCAAATAATGTCATTAACATTGTTATGCTCATGACTGCTCTGAAAAAAGTCATGAATTCCTTGGGCGTTCCAAGACCAGACAAAATTCGATATTTCAGGTAAGTTTTGCAATGGTAGATGCTTCAGAGGCAGATGATCTGCGTTACAACAACTGATTGTAAGCACAGCAATCGTAAGCATAGCTCAGCTTAGTTCATATGTTGTAATGATCATGGTTCTTTCCATATCCTTGCATAATGTTGTATTTTAAGTTGATTTTTGTTGCTCACATGTTGGTATTGTTAATACGTTGAAGCTATAATTGATATACTTAGTTCATACATCGTGCTGAAATATATAATATTTGGAGAACTGAGAATCGCTTTCGGAATGGATTTCGTGATTTTCATTTGGCATGGTTCAGTTAGCTAAAGCTATATTTTCTGCTGCCATAGGCACACTGCAATGAACTTCATATGAAATTTGTTCTTTTGGAGGCATAGTATAGTAAAACTTTTTGATTTGCACTATCCCTTTGATTGTGAAGCACAAATTAAATTGTGTTGTTTCCATTTTGCTTGCAAAATCTAGACAGGCTAACCATTTTTCTATGCTCCAGTTCTTTTTCAGAATACACAACATGCAGCGAATATCGAGGTGTAGATCCATCATAGTTTAGAATATTGTATTACCTAAGATGCTGGTGCACACTTTGTGTCTATGAATTAGCTGTTGCTGGCGACATATAGTATCAGCTCCAATCAGAAATTGTAATCTAATTGCCATTTCAATCTTGTTAATCAAGGGATTAGAAATGGTTACATCTTCATTTCTCAAGCCAAAAACGATGTAACGAACTAGAGATTGAAGAGCTGTATAGGCTTAAAATCCCAACTGCTTTTTAGTTATGTTGCAGCATTTGACTAAATGGTATTAGTTCTGCCTATCTTTTCAGAGCGGCAAAGAATAGAATTTGCAATATTGGAATAATCAGAGTTAAAACTGAGCTAGGGCAAAGTATTGAAAATTGAAAAGGCATAGAAGAGTATTTTCACAAGAAGTACATCAAACTCTTTGCTGAACAACAAATTAATGAGGTCGACCTTCAGAAGTTCTTCAAAGATATCCCTCCTATTCAACAAAGTAACACAGATGAGGACTTGTTGGCCATCCCAATGGAGAAGGAAATTTGAGAGACATTAAAATCCATAGCACTGAAAAAGCCCGCACCACGATGAGCTTCCCTTCGCAATTCTTTTGGAATTCTGGGAAATTATGAAGAATGATCTGTTACGAACCAGAATTTTAATACCAAAAATTTCGATTTGTATTCACATCAAACCATCAGAGTACACAGAACAAGCACTGCCTCTCACGAGGCTATATACATGAAAGCCACGTATACAGAGAACAAGACGACAACACTAGATAACTAATACACACGCATGCTCCGCCGACTATCAAACAGCCTGCACACGCTTCCACGTGTTAGTAACATGCATAAGAGTTATCCAGTAGTGTCAACATGAAGCAACGACTGACGGACTGCAAGTACACACATATGGAATCCACCACACGCGCCATAGTATCTGCCAAGCAGATACTCCCCGCCATATCTAGACAAGATATCGCCTAGAACCCCGCTACAGGATCCAAAGGTAAGAGAGAAACCGCGAAAGCATCCTAAGGACTTAGGTCGTCAGGCTGTCGGCTACATCCATCACCGTCCCATACCAGTGCGGGTTTCACCTCACCGACACCAATAGTTCTTAACTAGACGAGACCCGCTCATCTCATCATATGCTTGCTTAACTCCCTTGAATAAGTACGCATTGTACTTATCTCAGTATCGCTAAGATACTCTACAATTGAGCACAGCTCTATAGAAGTTCCGAATAATAACACTGTAGCCTGTTGACAAATGCATGACCTCGGCCCATACGAAGGCCATATACTTGTCTCACCATTATTATACGGGAGTTCTTCAGGTAACATTTGTTTGCTATTATGTTCTACCTCAAGAACACATCAAGAAGCTGGGTTGTTACTGAGGTTTTGCCGCTTGCTTGTTTATCATGCAAGACCCATAATCGCTTCAGCGGTACAACAAATAAATCCATCCCCATCCAAGCCAAGCCGGCCTCGCCAAGTAGTACATACAACCAAGCTTTAGAAACTGGCAACAAGGAAGGCCCTTATGCTATTCCAAAGTACTAGTTCAGAAAGAATCCCTCGAGCAATCCCCATGATGCCCCTCGAGGTGGAGTTTTATTATTTACGTGGAATTATTATTCGAATTAAGTCTTCCTTCCTAAGACAAATTTTGTTATGGTCAAGCATCCCTTCTAGTATGAGGCTTATCAATAATTCCCCGCCTCCACTAATCACTGATTTCTTCTCTCAACCTAGCACCTCGTGAAATTGCCCAGTTCTCATCCACACGACATCACCATATTTTACATATGAAGGAGATTCGTCCGTTGTTCTTGCATTCTAGGTATTGCTCATGGAGGGCGCTTTTGGAGGGTTTGAGCCCCGCTCTTTTTGCTCATAACCGGGGATTCCCGTGTCGATTCAGTGTTCTTGGCTCGCTGGAAAGCTTATCAAACGAGCTTTCCGTCGGTGTATGATTTGCATGGTGTTTCCTCTGTTTTAGTCGACGGAATCCACCTGACAGTCCTGGCCCTCTTTTGGCGGTGCTAGGGTTTGGCTGCAGTTTTCTTTTGGCCATAACTTCAGATCCGTGGCGCTTTGGGTGTGTTTGGGCTTGTTGGAAAGCTCTTTGAGATTCCATCCAATGGTGCTTAATCTTTTCAGAGATTGGCCTGTTGGGAAAGACGGTTCAGCTCTGAAACTTCGGCCTCTGAAACTTTACACACGAACGAACGGCTTCCAGATAAGTTTTCTGTTTCATTTTGAATCAAGGCAATGACCAATTTCATAGCTTGGGGTAGCATATATTTTGATTTCAAGACATTGCATTTAGTAAAGACATTTTCTAGCATGTTAGTCACTCTAATTTGCTCTCTACTTTTCTCTGGCTTTGAGATTTCTTTAGCTCTTAAGTTTATAAAAGAGATCAAATATTTCTAGTTTATATTCAAAGAACAAATTAGGGAATACAAGGAGGCTAGGGGCTGCATAGGCAAGGCAAAAACATTTGAGTAAAAGGTGGACGAATAAGTTACGGCACGTAGAGGCTCAAATTCTCCAGACACCAGATAGCGAGGGTCGGACCCACCAACCGGTAATCCTGGACCACTATAAACTCGCCATAGAATAACAAACAAAGATGAAAAGACACAATGCATATGTATATAAGTGTGGTATTTGTAGTCAAAAGGAGACTCGATACGCCATGGACCGAATGGGTCTAACCCCGCCAGAGGGGCTTGAGGATGTGTTGTAGATTTTGAAGACATCCATAGAATAATCATAGCGAGGGCACGACCCTCCAACCGGTTCCCCAGTAAAAAAAGGAGATCGATCACCAAAATGATCAAGGAGAGCCTAAAGGCTTTAATAAATAATAGCTTACAAGTGCTCTTACATCAAGTGCTTGAGGATGTGTTGCGATTATGTGAAGACATCCATAGAATAATCAAAACCATGTTTGGGACTCTACAAGAAGTTTTGCCAACCTAGAATGTCCAACAAAGTGGAACAGGAATAGCACAATCAATTATGTTTGCATGCCTTCAAAAACTCAAGATGAGGACGCTCATCTAATCAGGTTTTTTTCATTTGAATTGAATATCTACTAACACACAAAATGTGGAAGGGTGATACCACTATCTTCATAATCCGATGATTGATCTTTTCATTCTTTTATCATCATTAGGTATAAATATAGATTGGTCAAGTAAGCTATGGAATTGGATGGTTTCTTTGCACAATGCATCGCTTCTATCAACATAGTATATGCATGCTATGTATGAAATTAGAAGTTTCTTTAGACGCTTTACACTAATATAAATCTGACTATTAGGCAATGACTACATAAGTTGGGGATTGTGTTAACATAGTGTAGTTAGAATATTTCAAGATGGTTTATAAACACAGACCTTTGGACATGTGATGTTATGTTGACAAGAATTATCGATATTCATAGCTCCGATTGGAGCTCTAATCAAGACTAATCGGGCTTTAGTTTAGGTTTTTGCAGCCTAACAATAATGGCGCGGGAAAAATCCAAAATCCGTAATGACGGAAAACGGATCCGATAATAATATCGCATCGCTGAGCCCATTACTATTAAGGTTTTTCCTCGAAAACCCTTCTGGGGGGTTTTTAATCCCTCGATAGTAATCGGGCGCCACTAATGTAGCCCGTGTCATAGACAGAAAGAGGGTTTGTAATATGAACCGCACAAAAGCCGCTCATAAACCCCACACAAATTGTTCAGCTAAAAGTCGATTGATAACGACGATCACCGCACTCCGATGGCCGGCAAGTAAAGCGGGATGCCTGTAATAATAGAAAAAGTCAGCCTTCGAAAAGGCTACATCATAACAACGTGATGTGCTAGTAGCCTTTTAGGAGCTCACCCATGCTACAATAAGTCCGTATTCTCGGCACAAGGGACATTAATGTATATTCTATTCTATTCTATTCTATTCTATATTCTAAACGAGGTGCACCCTAGGCTACCACAGTCGTCGGATTCGTCGATCCTACGACCCAGATCGCATGTTGCTCTTGCATTCTAGGTACTGCTATATATTCTAAACGAGATGCACCCTGGACTACCACAAATGCGGTTTGAATTGTCGATCCCACGCACCCGGATCGCATCGCTAGGGGCTGTAAACACCTCTCTTTTCGCTTATAGTCATTTATGATTGGAGGCTTCCATGATTTTGAAATATGAAATGCTTAAATACGCTTTAAGCCCTAAGTTTTGAGGGAATATCGAACCTCTATAGGGCTTTGCTTAAGATTTTAGAATATAAAATAGGGGGGCTCGAACCTCTACCAAAATAACTCAATGTCCTAATAAGACTACTTTAACCAATATACACAGTGACTTAATGTGATTATTTTTTGTCTTGAATCTATGTTTTTTTTTATAACAACCCATCGGCGATGATTTTAGTAGTATTGTATCGTAATCTGGGTATCACTATTTGGCGATAATTTTATATTCGAAACTTTTTTTGAAGGCAATAAGTTTTGCCCATTTAAGAATTTATGTAGTGCATGTGGCGATAAATGTTTATGAAAGAAGCCTTGTGTTGAAGGTATTCCTTGCAAACCTTCAACCTCAGTTATTTAGAACCTCCAAATTGCTTCAGATAACCACTCTAAGAAAAAATATTGCAAAGAAAAAGCTCAAAGTTTGAGTTAGAAGTGCTTTTCCAAATCAAGAAAAAAGGGACCTCGGCAAAACATATGCCATTTTGCCATCTGACTCGAGTTTCAATGCGATTTCAATTTAAGAAGATAACTTTTTCCCTTTAGAACAGTTAAATTTTTAACTTAACCATCCAACATAATGATAGACATAGGTGCCACTAATGTCTTAAGCTCCCATTTTGTTTTGGTGATTGTATTTTAGAGTAGTATTTCTTAAAATATGGCTGTATCCCATTGTAAAGACATCAAAATAGCTTTATCACATTCTATAGAGATTTAAGACATAATTCGAAACCTTCACCTCTATACTCCCTGGCTATATGGGATAGATAACTCTATGGTTTCTAAGTAGGTGATCTGTTTGAGATTAAAAATTTGAGATTATTGATAGAGAGCCGGAAAAGCTCCTTCACTAAGTTCACATAGTTGGCGAATGTGGTAGAAGATGGAAGGCTTCTCTAGAAAAATTTGGCGAATAAATTTCATTATTTTAGTGACGGAAGCCTAGTAAACATAGTGGCAATTTTTTCAAAAATCCAAAAATTTAGAAATTTTGCATAAATAGCCACTAAAATCAACACTGCAACCCATTCAATTGTTTTAGAGATATATGGTCCATGGTTTCAAGAATTGTTATGTTTTACATCCATATCAAATCCCCCTGGGACCCCCTATTATTGTGCTACATATTCTTGATCTTGGTTTTCAAATCTAGGGCTCTATGTTTCTGATGTTTTTGGGATTTGGTATCCTCTCATTGAGAGTTTTCTTGCTCAGGTTATTGTGGCCTCTTCAAAGAAACCAGAAAGCTTGTTGTAAGTATTATAGCCACTGTTTTTTCAATCATCTTACCTTCGAATTTTGAGCACTACCTTTGCTTCATCATCAGTTTTCATCTAAGGATTTGCAATTCATTTTCAGTTTCTCAGTTTCCACATGTTGCTTGGTTCTTGATATATATGGGTTTTGTTTTAGGTTGATACTGCCAAGGTCATCTTCACTATGCTTCTAGTATCTGGTATCACCACATTGTTACATATTTGTTTTAGTTCAAGACTATCTCTGATACAGAGAGCATCATTCGTCTATCTAGCTCCAATACTTTCCATCATCTTTTCTCCAGACTTTACATCTATGCATGAGAATGTAAGATGCCAACACTTAGCTTGATGTTTCATGGTTTTTAGGAAGGTTCTAAAGAATGGTCCCAATTTTAAGGTTTCAAAACTAAGTATTTCTTGTCTTTATATTGTAGGTTAATGCGAGAGTTAGAAGGCGCATAATAATTTCCTTAGTCTTTCAAGTTATTGTGGGATATAATAGTCCCATGTCCTGCGCAAATATAGTTGTTAAAAAGCGAAAATATCATATGCATTTTAAAGGAAAATTCATTGAATTTTTGAAAAAAACCGTGGCTCCAGAGTCATCAATCCAGTTGTGGTTGCACCAACCATTGCAGCAGTTGGTCTTGTCTTCTTTGCCTATGGCATCCCTTCAATTCTTGTTCTCTTGTTCTTTGCACAGGTATAGGGGCAAGCATTTATTTCTTATCTGCTACTTGTTCGCAATTTTAACTTATTAGTTATTCACTTGCAGTATCTCAGAAAGATTCTTGTCTTTGGCCATCGTATATTCCAAGTCTCTGCAGTAAGCCACCTCTTAAAGGATTAATCTTTTCTCAAGTTGCAAATGATGGGATAACATGTGATAGATAAAGGTATTCTGATATTGACCCCAAACATCTGGGAAACATGTACCATTAGGTCTTGGAATCATTTGGGCATATGCTTTCCTTCTCACAGCAGCAGGTGCCTACAATTTTGAAGGTTGCAGAATGAATATACCATCATCGAACATTGTTTCTCTGGGACGTCGGAAGCATGTGCACACAATGAGACATTGTCTGCAGATGTATCCAATGTCTACATCCATAATTGAGACTCCAGATTCTATAAGTGTGTTTCTGCATCTAACATTTGGATCACAAAAAGTAGAACTCATATATAGTTTTGACTAAAAATTCTGTGCTGCACATTTTACAGGTTGGAACATATCATGTTGCGTCGCTACTCATAGCATCGCGAGCTCCAATAGCAGAAATAGTATGTAGGGGTATTGGATTTGACAGCATTACTAGTGCTCTAGTAGGTGTCTGGGGCACAGGGGCAGAAGCAATAACCTTGACATCAAATATTCATATAATTGCTGAATAAGGGAAAGGCCCCTGGTCAGAAGGGAAAGCTAGCTGACGCGCGGAGCAAGGAGGCCTGCTTGACCTTCAGGAAAGAAGCCCAGGGGGCCTTTGCCCTACCGGAAAGACTTTTTACCTGTTGTTCTGGCCCCTTGTCCAATAGGATTGTGACACATGTCACATTTTCTAAGCCTGAAAGCTGAATGGAAGAATAGCTGCGCTTTTTCTTTGATCACTACCTCGATTCTACCGATTTTACCTTCAATTTTGCGCCTTTTACCCTCGATTCTCGCTTTTTTAGGCGCGAGAGTTTGGAGCTCCATCCCAATTGCTTTATCTATTCGCTTCCTTTAGAGGTCCAAATGTTTTGCCTTTTATGTCGCTTTCTCCGTAAGAATTAAGCTAATGTGAGCTGGGGTTGGAGTTTTCAAGCACATTTCTGGAAATTATCTAAGTAATTTTGGAGCATCAGAGGTTTCTCTAGAACGAAGGCACGGGGGAGATTTTCGAGCAGATCAGAAACGAAAGAGATTAAAGAAAAAATTGTGATGTTGTTATAGATCGAGCAAAGTAACAGCAACACATACAAAAATTTCGAGCAAAAAAACATATCAAAATTCTTATGAAGCGCTAGGATAGATCAATCTTTACTTTTTATGCCTCCTCCAGCTGCTGCGGGATGAAACAACTGCTCAAAAATTGCTCTTGCCAGAGAGTACTGTCCGTCCGTTGAAGAGTGCTCCGACAGTCTAAAGCAAATGCCACATGGGCAATGTGCCGGACGTAGTGGAATACATAAAAAAAAAAAAATTATCGTTGACATGGCAGCTAGTGGTTAGGCATGAAATTCGTTGCTACTTTTAAACGGTCACAGTGGACTCCTGGCCTAAGTGTCTATAGGTGATTGACTACATGTATTGCATGCTACTTCCCAGAAGGTGCCTATTTAGAACTTCGTTCTCAGAAATATACGATACTTCATCCACATAATCAAATCCGACTACATTCTTGCTAAAGATTTTTTTTTCTACCAATCCGTAATAGCTTTACTGGTAGACATTTTATGTTGTTTCTTATAACATCCTAGGGTAGTACAGAATAACTCCAGATTTTTCCCATAACACCTATAATATCCTAGAGTGATACCGATCTGCTCAGAAAAGCTCCAGATTTTACCTGAACTCTGCCCTAATCTAGGTTCTTGAGGCTCCAAAGCTCGATTGCTCTGTTCGTCATACCCCCTGATACCCTCTGATCTTTATATTTAGGCAAAGAGAAAGAAACGATCATCTGCCCTGGTTTAAGAGTTTCCAACACTATTGGGGCCAAATCTGAGCCAAAAAGAAAAGGAGTTAGAAAAAAAGAAAGATCTTTATCACAACCCCAAGGCTCGATCGCTTTTTTGACCCTTGGCGCCCGCCTGTGATTAATCCCAAGATCCTCAAGATCCGACGCCCCTTACTTGTAAGATCCGACCTGCTCCTCTCTTCTCTCATTCATTCTAGCTCCTCTCCTATCTCTCAGGTAATGAAAGCAAAGCCTCGAACTGTATGCTAAGGGCGACAACGCCCCGCCCTTGGATATTACCCTAAGAAACAATTTTTGAACGAATGAAATGTCTCTCGCATGCGCTATGCATACCCCGACGTTTTCATTGGTCTTCAAAAACATTTTGGGTAATGTCCTTGGGCCGGACATTATCTACACCTTTAGCTTCAAAGGTTTGCCGCTTAGGAAGACATGGTTGAGAGCTGCCCTATTCTAAATTCTTTGTAGATTTGCACGCTTAGAAGGGGCATGAAAAGGTAAGAACTAGCATCCGGCGGGCTCTAGAAAGTTAATTTGGGTGCCAAATTGAACCCATATCTGCAAATTCATTGCCATTTCCATACATAGAAAACTTTCCCTTACGAGACTTTCTTGCTTGTGGAAATCTACCGACGGCCTTGGCAAATAAGAAAGGCAAAAGTTGACACACGTAGGGAAGTATCGAGAGACTCCATATAACAAAGAGGATAGATAGGCGCCTGCTTTTTGCACCACGCGTTGCCAATCGAATGGTCGAAGCCAAAAAGTCGTAAACAAATAGAATATTAGTAGATAAATTTCTTGAAAAAGAAAGTGGGGCAAAAAATGCCGATTGGGCACAAGAGCGTAACCGTAGCCTATCCTCATACTTATATAGATTGAAGCCTCTGTTAGTTACAAGCATATTTCATGGGATACTCGGGCTTTTTGTTGCCAAGAATAAAAAATTTAGGAAAAATTCAAAATTTCTAAGTTGCTCTAAGGAGAGGCCATGAGTGAAGACCCCAAATGGTGGCAATCCAACTCGTTTTTTGCTGCCACTGCAGCATGAACTCTTGACAGTTCAATAAGAGCATTAAAATAAAATGCGTGTCATAACTTGAGAAAAAATATGTTGGATGTCATTTATTTGTCAAAAAGTTCCAATCGTTCTAGAATTTCAGTTATCGGTTTTAGAAAATCACTTATCATTCCTCTTCTTCACAAAGCAAGCCCAATTATGGACTGCACAAGGAATCACAACGTTGAGGGCGTTGCAATTTATAAGGGGTAAAGAGTACCAATTTCCAACTGTGTGAATGACCCACGAGATGGTCGTTATTCCCCTGGCAGATTCAAGCTTTACACGATTTGATCCCAGACCTTAATCAGAAACCCTCAAATCACATGATAAAGAAGCACAAATGTGTTAGAAAGAAATCAGAAATCCACAAATTGCATGAACAAGAATAGGATTTCATTAACTTTCATCCTCTTCAGGACCATTTAATACATCTTTGTTGTATATACTCATGTGGAAGCAAAACATATTTTATGCTTGATTTTTTTCATCCATAAATAATTTCCTCCATAGATTTTCTATAGATACGCTTCATATACTGCTTTTCATATGCCATAACGAGGGAAGGATTTCTTCACAGCACCCCAGGTTGATTCGATCATGTTTGTATGCACCCCTTCGCTTACGATCTTTGAGATGCAAACTATGTGCATAAATTCCAACTGTTGTATTTTCTCTTCTCAAGCTTGCTCTTGTCTATTTTTTCAATTTTTTGAGGGCCACAAATGACCTCACTATTTCTCTGAATGGCAATTGCACGAATATCTCGACAAATAGTTATACCAATTAACTATTGTCTCATAATTGTGGATGCCACACTCATTCATGACTATATCTTGCGGCATTTTGATAATCCAATAGTACATCAATGTTAACATCTGGAAAATTTTACTTATTATCAGAAAATCAAATTTCTCTACGAATACTACAAGTGAAATTGCAATGCTTTGCCTCTGCATTTTCATTTTTGATCCCATCTTGAGATCCCATCGTATTTCCTCGCAATTTCATGCGTTTTGGACATCTCTCATAATCCCTTCCCTTGACAAAGAATCTACTTGAATGCATACGGCAATAGCAGTTGTGAGAGTGCTAGTTTTTTTAATAATTCTTAGAGGGATAACAGTCATTTGAGAATTATTGAAGTCCATGAGAAAATTGTGCTGGATGCCCAAGAAAATAAAACGAAATTGAATTAGAGTGGCTATCCACAAACTATGCTAGATCACCAAGAAACTGGGTCGTAATTGAATTGGAGTTGCTTTTTCTACTGATACTGGTGTTTTATTCTTAAGTTTATAGAACTGTTGCAGAATCTGAGCAACTCTTTGAGTCGTTAGCAATTCGTTGGGAGCAGTTCGTTGGGTGATCAACACCGGGTCTTGAATTAATTACAGTTCATCGGGTTTTATCAGATTTTTCATTAAAGAAACTCAAATCCCCCTATATGTAAGCATCACGTGCCACGTCCGCCATAACTATGCCCGGCAAAAACATCCGAGTCCGATTTTTTAACTGCCAATTTGGGTTTCTTTAATGAAAGCTCCGATGAACTATAATTACTTAAAGTCTCGATGTTTATTACCCGACAAACTGCTCACATCGAATTGCTAAAATACTAAAATACCAAGATCAATTAAAAAGCAACTCCAATTTAATTTTGACACAATTTTTTATGATCCAACACGCTTTACACAAAGCCACCCCAATTTCTTTTTAAGTTAGCACTCCCACAAGTACAATTGCCTTATACATTCAAGTAGTTTTTTTGCCAAAAAAGGGATTGTGAGAGATATCCAAAAAGCATGAAATAACGAGGATATATGAAGGGATCTTAACATTGGAACAAATGAAAATGCAGAAGTAAACATTGCATTTGTAGAGGAACTTGGTAGTAAGTTAACTTTAAAAGTAATGTTTAGGTTCTCTTCACCAATCAATACAGATTGCTAATCTTCATAACAAGATTAACATATGCAACGTTGAGGACTATATCTTTGAAATACTACTTTTATTGACATCACGATTCCCATATAAATTGATGTGAACTCGTGGACATTAAAGGATGAATTTTAGTTTTCAAAAAGAAATAATACTACCATCTTAGTACCTTCTCAGCAGAAACATCATCATATTCATTCACCATTCCTGAATAGAAAATAGTCAGCTGGGAACCGAATGGCTTTGACATGGTATGCACAACAGTTGACTTAAGTGGTCAATGACATGCCATCAACTTGATCAATCAATGGACATATAATTAAGAACATAAACATTCTATCATATCTTGCATGGGCATAATGCAAAACACATAGTTGTGCATTATAAATCATACCACATTTACATGCTTTTTACAGCATACCTATGCTGGCCGAATAATTTCACATACATGATGAGTTCTTAATTGGTCGTGAGTCTGCATCCATCACTTTGATGCAATGAATATGCATAGCGTCCTTGAGCAAAAAATATGCATAGCGTCTTTCGTGAAAACCGTCTCTAACTTAGTTTAGAAGATTGGAGGATGCTAAAAACCTTAAGTGTTATTGTCATTAAAATAATTTAATCCAACTACCACAATAGAATGTCTACATCTCAAATGTTATTGTCAATGCATGAGGTTACTATAATATACCTTTCTTGCAAGCATCCAAACAATGAAAATAAAATGATTTGTAAACATGTCATCCCAGATGCTAAGATTGATGTACTATTGGAGTATCAAAATGCCGCAAGATATAGCTATGAATGAGTGTGGCATCCATAGAAGACAATAGTTAATTGGTATAACTATTGTCAAGATATTTATGCAATTGCAATTTAGAAAATAATGAGATCATTCGTAGCCTTTGAAAAATTGTAGAAATAGACGAGAGCAAGTTTGGGAAGAGGTTATAAAAGGGGCGCAGAAGAATTGAAGGTCAATGGGTGTTTGGAGGTATGGAGCAAGGGCCTAATAAGATTTTTATGGTGCATATAGAAGATCAGACCACAAATGTACTGTGCTCTATTATTTTCAAGTTCACAACACCTGGTAGTATCATTGCAGCGATTGTTGAGATTATAATTCAGAATGGTTATAACAGTTGGAATTTACACATACACATAATGTGAATCATAGCTTGCATTTCAAATATCCAGAAATTGTTGTGCATATAAAGTAAGATCAAATTAACTTAGGGTGTGAAGAATCCCTCTCTCGTTATAGCACATGCAAAGAAGCACCATATAAATGGTATTTTATGGAATATATGTGGAGGAAATACCACCTCATTTTGTGGAGGAAATTCCCTCATTTTATGAATCGGAAATATCAAGTATTCAATATGTTTTGCTCCCATGTAAGCATGTACAACAAAGATGTATTGAATAGTCCTGAAGGGATGAAAATTAATAAAATCCTATTCTTGTTTGTAATTTGTGGGTTTCTGGTTTCCTTCTAGGAAGATCGTCCTTGTTGATGATGTAAGGGTTACTTTCTAGCAAAATCATACTTCATTATGTAATTTGAGAGTTGCTAGTTAAGCGTGGTGTCAAATCATGTGCTAAATCGGTTTTTTCTCGAATGTTTCTCTCAGACTATTGTGCAATCGGGTATCTCCCTCCATTCAATTTTCAATTGGTCGTTGTTTAATCGGTCTACAAAAAGTTCCTACTGCTACAAACCCGTCTACCTATCATTTTCATGTATGCATGGGGGAGGGGACCGAAAGGGGGGATATAACAAAGGTTTTACATAACATGGTTTACTCTTCTAGCACCTTCCCCAGACCTTAAAATTGGCCTCATAACTATGGCTTTCAATGGTAGCTTCCACATTATCACTCAAGGCAAACAGCTACGGCTTTGGCTTCTCAGCTTGACGTGTGTCTGAAAAGAATCAGTGATCACAGTCTTCACTGTCATTGATCAAGACGATCGAATTGTAAGGCATAAGACTATGGTCTTGCCTACTCATGTAAGCAACACATTGTGTCATTCGCCAGAAGCCTGACCTCTATGTTTCGGAGTTGTCCCAATCCCAATTGGTACACTTGAGAGGAGAAGCTTACTGTGTTTATAAATTCCAACCAACGTTGCAACTATGGTCCTTTCTATATATGTGCTCCTCCTTACAACTACAAATCTGGCCATAATCCATACAAACTTCCGAGACAGACTTTTGATGCTTATAAAGTATGGGAATTCAATGTGCAAGAAGATAACATGACTTATCAGCTACCAAAAAAATTAGTTCTAACAGCTAATTTGGATGTGGTCATCTAGCCTGGGATTGGCACAAAGATGGGAGGCAAATGCTTAAAGCTAGAATGTCCATCCAAACTTGATGGCAACTTGAAGTCTTAGTACTTGTGCAATCTCTTATGCTTGTGGTCATTCCACAAAAAATGAAAAAAAAAAGGAAGAAAAAACCTCTGATACGTGTGTTCTTTTCAATGTATACTTTGGGAGACTATGAAAGTGTATGTGCTGCTACTTCTGCTTCTCCTGGTGTGATTACTATGATTATGGCCAAGCTTGACAAAGTGACAAGAAGTTCCACATACTGGAATCTCGTTCACGCCTTCTCCAACTGACTTCAATGAAAAGCTTTATTGCTTTCATCAAGGTTACAATGATCTTTGGTATAATGTGTTGGAGGGATCTAGAGATGGGAAGAAGACATCAAAGTGCCGACCACGCTGCTTTACGAATCACCCTCTATTATTATGCATAGGAGGAAATTTTATTGTTTCCATCAAGTGACAGCAATTGCACTAAACTTCTTCAAAATATCTTTGATGGGAGTAAGTGGGAAGGGAAACAAAATTCTTCAAATCATTATCATATCATCACCACCCTCACTAATGTCATTTAATAGCAAAATATAATGCTTTTGCCAACGTGCTAATTAGGAATTATTGTATAAGACCGTTAATGGAACTAACTTGGAGGCTAAAACACTAGTTCCAGGTATGGGGATATTTGCACATCCTTTACAAGTGGTGTTCAATGAAAAGTTGGATCGTTTTCACCAAGGATGGGTTAAATCTGGCGAGCTTGGTTTAATATCTTTGATGGATGCCAATGGTTGGTCGACAAAACACGCTTGACAAACGAGCCTAGAGCCTGATTGGAAGGGACTCAGGTTTTGAACCTGATTTAGAAGTATTCTTCTTCCATTTCTGAATGCCCCAGTCTACACCTCTTTGTCTTCTTGTGTAGCTTGGTTTGTCTTCTTGTAGCTTTCTTTTTGTCTTCTTGTAGGTTTGATTGTCTGCTACATACCAAGAACAGAGGAGAACAACAGAAGAAGAGGTTTGAGATCCAGAGGAACTGAGCAAATTTGGGCTCGAGGTAGCCCTCACCACAACCTTGAGACATTTGAGCAAATCTGGGCTCGAGGAAGCCCTCACCACAACCTTGAGAAATTTTCAATTTTGATGCCTTATGGGAAGCTGGGAATTTCAAACCCGGCCAAGAAATTTTGAGGGTGCATCCCCATTAAACTGTTATCTCAGTCTGACTTTGCCACATGGCAAACCCAGCTAGAAAATCATCATTCCCATTAGCTTCAACGCATTGGAGTTGTGCTGCAAGTCTAGGGCAGCTTCACTTTCAAACTGGGTTTGTCTTCTATCGATGTTTTTGTCTTCTTGCCATAAAGACAAATCTTGATAGCTTGAAGACAAATCTTGATAGAAATGAGGAATTGTCTTGCAATGAGAACGGGCGTCGTCCCTGCACCCCTAACTTGCTGATAGTTTTAGTTTTGGGCGGCCAGAAGTGGGATTTCGCCCACACTAACAAAGTCTAGTCTTATTTTCGCTCCACCACGAGCATTGAGCTCCTCTCTACAGTGCGGCAACTATTTTGGGTAGCTACAAATGTTGCAAGATACGCATTGGCAAGTCCACGTCCTAGAAGTATTAATGCTGCAGTACAGGAATAGTCAAGAATGTTCAATTTGAGCCAAGTTCGTTCATCCATCTGTCCCATAAAAATGGCATGGAAATCCGACCAGGTGGTATGAACTCTGGAATCCTTGTCAGAACATGCATTTATTTCATCAAGGATATATGGTTACCTGTATTAATCTGTAAGCAGATGGACCTTCCAAGTACCACAACAATTGCTTCGGACCTTCCAAGCAGCACAAACAATTGCATTTTTGTGATGCCAGAAAGCACCAGACTTCTGATTCTGTACATGAAATAACTTATCTTAAGAAACCATGCTTGGAGCTCCTTCCGATCGGTAGAGCTTCAACACGGACTAAGCCTAGGGCCCAAACTGGGAAGATGCCACACCTTGCACAGAAAACATCATGTTACGGAATAGCGAGCACTTGCTGCAACTTACGATTGAGAGGCCGAAACATAAACTGAAATATGACACTTGAATAGATCAAAGATCTAGCCTTCTCCTTGGGTAGGGCCTTCCCGTAACATATGGTTTGCATTTGACGCCAAGTAGAAGTCCACAAAATTGGACCCCTCTTGTTCACGCACCCCTTTTTCTTTTTTTTTTTTTTTTTTTTTTTGGGGGAGCAGAACAACTCTGGTGCCAACCTACTCTGTGGTCAATCATATACAGGATCATCCACATGCATTATTTAACATTTCCATTTCATAATCAGCCTTTTCCATGTGAGGTTCAGATAGCATATGTCTGACATGATCATGTGCATTATGGCCGAAAGCGGACATCAAAGCATTGCCTTTCACATTGCAGTGTACCCTCGCAAGAATTAGGCAATGTTACCTATACACAAATATCAAGTTGCACTATACCCTTAAGTAAGCTTCTGGAGCAAGGCCTAAGAGATCTACATGCAAGTACTATGACATAAATCGGGTTTGCTCCCATAGTTTCTCGATAGCAAAGCCCCTCCATACCATCCCCCTCAGTTGTATTAGTAAGGATGCCAGTAAATATAATACTGCTTGCTTCAATGCCTCAACTTTGCATTTGATCCAAGCACTTCACAGCGCCAGCAATTTCATCAAGCTAATAATTGCTCTTCATGATATCACGTTCCTCTGAGAAGAGCTGTCAAAGATGCATATCAACTATGGTATTCCCCAGGATTTGTACTCCTCACAGATATATCTGCCATGACCTATGGCGTTGAGTTCCAGAAGACTTACAAATGTGCCTTTGCTCGGCTTTATTCTCCCATGTCGCATGCGCTTGCTCAAAGCATTGAAGAGAAAGAACACCTTCATCATAATCTCTCAATCATTGCACCCCATGCCACGACATCCCCATAACATAATCTATCAAAGATACCAAGTAAATCTTCTAAGCTTTTGCATTTTTGCATTCCTGTCAATGAGTACTACCAATTACGTTGTCAAATTGAAGCCCTCTTTCAATGACCAGCTTTTGAATCTACCTGCCATGCTCTCTAGCTCCTCGCTAGCACATGCCTTTAAGATGCTGAATTTTCTGGATTTTCACCTTGTTGCTGCAGGAAGAAAGCCTTCACCATTATGGCCATATCCTGCAGACATTTCTGAATACTCATGTCCTGATCTATTGCAGAAACGCAGCCACATGCTTTCCATAGGCTAGAATATATGTTCGACTTGCGCCCTGCCATTTCACCTTCCCCCAGCTTAGAAAGCGTGTCAACAATTGCAACCCATGCAGGTTGATCTGGCTCAAAAACCCTGCTGAATGCATGGTTTGCTTCAGCCAAAATTACAGAGGCAAACAGATGGATAAAGACATCATACAAATCTAGCCCACTATTTTTCCTCAACTGTATTCAGCTACCAAGGATTAAGCCTCGCCCCTCATTGCATGCTTCCAGCAAACGGTGAGCGAGTCTTTGGAAAGAGGAACTCCTTGTTGCTAATGCTTGTGCTCCGCAGAGTTAAGTGCATCAATCAGCCATCCCAATTGGGGTCTGCTCTGATATGCAAATTGAATACTCTGAAGATTTAAGGCATTGCACACCAAATTCATGATGGCTATATCTGGTTTTGTACATCCATCAGGCTTTCTTGTCCATGATCGTCGACTGTTATTTTGCTTGCAGATAAGTTACAAACGATCTAGCCAACAAACGTTTATTTGTATGGCATCTAAAGATATTTTCCAATGGCCACCTGGATTTCGTATGCTTCGAGCACTATATCATTCCTTGTCTTGTCTGTGCAAAAAGATCATGTTTCTTCCAATCTTCAAGTCCTATAAGTGAACCAGCTACATTCCTGCTGAAACCTCACTCATCTGGCAATAATTTAAACGAACACAGAAATTATTTAAGAGTATTAAGTATGAGCCTGCATTTCAGCAGGAAAATTCCCTGCAAGTTTAAGTTTGTGACTATAAACATGCAAACATTATCATAGTTTTGAGAAATGGTGTTGGAACTTCCTGGGCAGAATAAATTGACCATCTTTGATGTGCAGACAACAAGGGCAGGCAGGGTTTGAAGTCTTGGACTCACTAGCATATATTAGGAAAAAGGGCTACGATAGCTGATAGGCTTCCATGTCAAATCCCTTTCTGCACTGTCAAAATTGCCTCGGGGGCACAAAGGGAAGCATGGTTTGAACTCTAAAGATGGTAGTCAAAATGTTTAGATGGTTCCCATATCTAGAGTCTTTTCTGATCCCTCCCTTGGAGGGTGCAAGCAACTAAGGAGACATGCAGCATTGCCAACGGTCATTCATTTGAATGCTAATTGGTAAAGCAGTTCCAATATCTAGAGTCTTTTCCGATTCCGCCCTTGGGAGGGTCCAAGCAACTAAGGAGACATGCTCAGAATGGCATTAAAGCAAAGAAGAACAGCAACTCAGACACCTCCTTGACTATGAAAGAAGAGGTCCAACTTCTTCATACCCAATTCCTATAAGCTCCTGAACCTCTGCACAAATTATCAATTCAGCCCATCTTATCACTCCATTCGAACATATGACTGTCAATTCCCTTCTTAACACCTTTTTACACCTTTTGCTGTGTATCTTGTGTAGCAGAATCTCCTAAACGCAAGGGCTTAATGAGTAAGGTGCTTAGGTTAGATTATCAGTAGACAAAGGGCCTTATGCCATTGCACAATCCAGGAATTTGCTATTAGCAAGTTGACCACAATCCAAGACCTCCAGGGAAGGCTATGAATATCCTTAATGGCTCCTACACCATCCAATAATTGATTGTCGTAGAGACCCATATAAGTTCATGAGAACAGTATAAGAGGTACAACAACTCCTCACAACATGAAGCAGCTACCACTTCCTGGGAGTGTGAAACTCTTGATGTCCAAATTTTCAAACGATGTTCAAAGCATGATTGGTCTCCGGTGAGGATTCCCTATAGCCAAATCAAGTTTTGTGTCAAACCTACACTGCTATCAATCATATACAGGCTCGTCCAGATTGTGTCCATGCATACGTTTTAACATTGCGATTTCATTTGCAGCCTCTTTCATGTGAGCTTCAGCATACATGTCTGACATGATCACGTATACTACGGCATACAGTGGATCTAACCAAACAATTTCATCAAAGCATTGCCTCCCCAACTCCACATTGCAGTGTATCTTGCAAGCCGTAAGCAATGTCATCCATAGACAAATATCAGGTTGCAATATATCCTTAAGTAAGCCTCTACCTTCCTTAAAAGCACCCAGCACGCCTAAGAGATCTACCATGCAAGTACTATGACATAAACTGGGTTTAATACCATGGTTGATCATAGTTTTAAAATAGCAAAGGCCCTCCTCCACCATCCCTCCTCGGTTGAATCGCGGTAAGGATACCAGTAAATATTATACTGTTTGCTTCAATGCCACAACTTTTGCATTTTATGAAAGCACTGCACAGCAGTCGCAGTTTCACCAAACTGAGCATATGCTGCAATCATTGCTCCCCATGATATCACATTCCTCTGAGGCAAGCTGTCAAAGATGCTGCATGCCTCATCTAAACCCTCCACATTTAGCATACATGTCAACCATGGCATTCCCCAAGACAATGTCAGATTGTGTACTTGCAATAATTTGCTCATGAATATGTCTGCCATGACCTATGGCTACCAATGCTCCCACAACCCTTCAGAACACTTAAAAAATGTGACTTTGCTCGGCTTTACTCTCTCATGTTGCATGCACTCAAAGCATTGAGAGCAAGAATACCTTCATCATGCTCGGCATACCCTTCAATCATTGCACCCCACGCCATGACATCCCTATATGGTAATCTATCAAAAATACTAAGTGAATCTTCTAAGCTTTTGCATTTTGCGTACATATCAATGAGAGTGTTACCAATTACATTGTCAGATTGAAGCCCTCTTTCTATGACTAGCTTGTGAATATGCCTGCCATGCTCTATAGCACCTATGCTAGCACATGCTTTTAAGATGCTGGAAAAAGTGAATTTGTCTGGATTTTCACCTTGGTGCTGCATCCTATCGAAACATTCTAGTGCAAGAACGCCTTCACCATTCTGTCCATATCCTGCAATCATCACGTTCCATGTTATCACATTCCGATCCTCTAATTTTTCAAAAATTTTGCAGGCCTCTTCCAGTTCCTCACATTTCACATACATGTCAACAAGGGCACTTCCTATAACAACATCAGATTGAAACCCGACCTGGACAATCTGTTCATGGATACTCCTGCCCTGATCTATAGCAGATATGCAGCCACATGCTTTCAATATGCTAGGATATACAAACTTGTTTGGAATTGTGCCCTCATGATGCATTTTATTAAACAATTGAAGGGCCATCTCACCTTCCCCAAGCTTAGAAAATGTGTCAACTATTGCAACCCATGTATGTTGATCTGGCTCAGAAACCCTGTTGAATGCATGGTTTGCTTCAGCCAAACTTCCACAAGAGGAAAACAGGCGAATAAGGTAATTACTCAAGACAATAGACGAATCTAGCCCACTATCTTTCATCAACAACTGGATTCGCCTACCAAGGATTAAGTCTCGCCGTTTATTGCATGCTTCCAGCAAACGATGAGCAAGGTCTTTGGATACAGGATCTCCTTGTTGCCAATGCCTGTGCTCCGCGAAGTTAAGTGCCTCAATCAGACATCCCAACTGGGATCCGCGTTTGGAAATACCTGCATGAATCATCAAAAATAAGAAACGTAAAGACCAAGGCTATGTGGATATGCAAATAAATACCTTGACGATTCAAGGCACAGCATGCCAGACTAAGGATGAGCATGTCCGGTTTTCTAACGGATCAGACTTTGCAAAATATGCTTGTCCATGATCGCCCGACTGTTATTTTTTTAACGTTCCAGTTCCATTTTGCAATCAAAGTTACAAATACAAAACCTTATGTGCTTATATCAGATCATCTGCAGCATATCCTTCCAACGCGTCACAGATACAGAAAATAGCCCATACATTGATCCTTGTTTACTCCCTGTAAAAGAAGACAGTAGACATGATAAATGCCAAGTCCATCAAATCCTTCTCCACAATTACTTACCCACAAGGATCATCCCCAATCCCCGCACACGGTACCTTCCATCCTCCTGCTGTCCTCATTTCCACCAAAGCTCTCACTGCCAGGCATAAATTCCATTCCCACCCACTTGACAAACAATCAAGCTCCAGAGTTACGTTGACAAAACTGGGCGTAAATTTTCCAGGCCGCAAAAAGGGGAAAAAAATGCTTACCATCTCGAGGAAGGATCTTGCAGAGTAGCTGAGGCAAAAATCAAAGGAAAAGGCTCTAAAACGGGCAACCCAAAAAGGCTCTAAACAAAAAGATTGGAGCAAAAGGCTAGAAGGCTGGAAATAAAAAGATGGAGGAGACCCACACATTGTTACATTGTTTTGAGAGATCGAGGATGGCGAGCTGCCTAGGCGGATGGTGGAAAAGCTTGAAGGGGGGGCATTCCGACGACGGAGAAGAATACACCATTCTGGGAAGAGAAAGCGAAGGGGAGGGCTTTACGGCAGCCCTAAGAAGAACAGACAAGAGATCCCTTCAACAACTGTACCAAGGAAAACAATACGAGGCCAGATTTTACGTGTACTCGGATTGCAGCACCAGGCTCTTCTTTCCGGAGCTAGACCAGGAAATGGGCACACTCTATGCCAGCCTGGACCATGCCACGTTTGCAGCCTCTGCTGAGCTGGCTGGCCGCTTGGAGCAGCAATTTCTTGAGGTTGAAGCCCTTCGTGGCTCCATCGATCCCTCTCTTTTGCTCCCCCCTTTGCCTTCTCCTAATTGTAGCCATCCTTTCTGGGAGCCCACAATTGAAGCCATCTATAGCTCCCTTGTGTTTGTGGATTTTCGGAGAGAGAATTGTGGTGCTGCTGCTCCTTTACGTCCGTTTAGCTTCTCTGGGTTATGCTTCTTCAATCCCTTTTGAATGTATGAAAAAAAAGCTCCATCCTCACATTTGCTACAAAGAAGAAAGCTCTCCTACAAAAAAGAAGCCCATATATGGCAGATAAAGTGACAATTGCAATGGCCTCCTCGGTGGTGAGAGTATGGCAATGGCCTCCTTAGTGATGAGAGTATAACAACTCATATGCAAGACACCTTAATTTTTAGATGGCCTCGTTAGTGACGAGAGTATAACAACTCATATGCAAGACACTTAACTTTAGGTGGATGCAACCAAATCCAAGTTCTTTGAAGTTTATCTTGAAGTTCATTAGTCAATAGCAAAAGAGGTTATTCTTAGGATCTTTTTGCTTCTAATTATAACTTGGAAAAACAATTGGAATAAGCCATATTTTTCTGGGTTTGTGTTAATGGCTAGTTGAAGTTATCGAATCAATTTGAATCCAAGAGGCCCGCCTCTGATTGTTTTCTATGTTAACACACAAAGTCAGAACAACTCTTTGAAACGAAAGATGCATAGTCCACATAAGTAGAAACATCCCAGCTAGGAAATGGCAACTTTGGCCTGGTGCAGTGTTAATATCAAGACTTGTGTATGGATCAAGTATTAACTTTAAAGTTCGTGTCTTTGACCGATGAGTTAGGGCCGATTCCACATGCGGCCGATGGAAGTATCATGTAAAAACTCAATTTCAAACTCTCTATTTTTGAGCACATAACCCGGTGATTCCACGGCGGCACCGAGTTATCAAATTCGAGATCTACTACGATGGTTAGATTGATGCCGAAGATGTGGCGAAATCCCCAGCCAGCCTAGTTAACTATTTTGAAAATGCCGGGACATTCCCCATCATTTAAATCCAAAGCTTGGAAGCTAAGCGGCAGTGTTCCGGAGTGTTTTAGCTTCAAAGCGAGTGTTTTGGTAATTGCCAGCACTAGTTAATGGAATCAGAGCAAAGGAGCCAGTTAAGGCGTGCCATCACGGGATTGGGTTTCAGCAAAGTGACAGGCCCTTAACTCCTCTAGTCGAATCTGGCCCTTACTAGATTGGGGACTTACTCGGACCTTTGTTTCAAGTCGTTGCATTGTTTTGGAATCCTTAGTTTAGTAGATAGCAATGTCTTAATAATAGTGCCATCGCTTTGCATGGGAAACTTGAGATTATTATCTCCTTAAGTTATAAAAAAAAATCATGAAAGTCCTATTCAACTAGAAACTGAGTAGTGTCTATGATATAGAAATGCATTTGCCTAATTGCTTAACAAGAGAGCATGACAGATCTTATTACTGCCTTTGTGGACAACCCAATTAGTAGAAGTGCCCAATGATCAAAAGGATCGTAGAAGCATCTCCACAACTATCTGGAGAAGCAAAAAAATGTTAGGCTATGACTGCCAACTTTTTGCCACTTTGTTGTTCAATGCTTCAAATTCTTAATTATTTTATTAATATACTTGATAGTCCGCCTTTGGAATAGATAAAGGATGCATCCCTACTGTCCTCATGCTATACTCGTTGAAAATTTTACTGAAAATAATACAAAACAATGGAGTAGGATGTATTTGCATGCATATATGGTAAACACTAATAAGTGTAAGCATCAGATTGACGAGTGAATGAAGCAGCGGTTGAAGAATTAAAGAAGTAATTCATTTCTTAGAGTAACTAAAGTTATGTAATTATTACTTATGCTATTTCTGGAGCTTGCATTCATGTGCTCTGATTATAATTGTGTACATCTTTATGCATATATGATAATTTACCTTGAGGGTTAAGAGTTCCCATTTTTTATTTAGGTTGGTAAACTTACTTCTGGCCGCATATAAGGAAGCAAGATATCCAAGTTGTTCAACTTTCTTTTTTTTTTGTTGCATAGAGAATGGTATAAGGAAGCAGGATATGCAGGTACACAATTTATGCTTACACTATATTGCTGTTGTATTTGATTTGCTTAACATGCATCCATTATAACCAAGCAGACCTGCTTTGTTTTCTTCATGGTATTTTTCTTTTGCTACATTGGATTATGTCTCCTAAATGTGGAGTCTATGCATTTAATGCATATGTTCCTAAGTTTGTGTAAGACGTCTTTCTTTCTATGCTTAATCTGCAAATATACACATTTGTAATTATTTTCACAGGGCGGTCTGTAAGTGCTAATCGCTCTTAGTCATGTGCTATAACCAAATTGAGCTATTACAATAACTTAGGCTAGATGATAAGCCTTGGCATATCATTTGTATGATATTTGTATTTCTTTTGTGGATTTGTTTTCCCTGAACTGCTTCCACTTTCTTACAGGCACAAGCATTGGGTCCATGTGCAATAGGTCTTCATGTGTGCTCTTCTAGATGCACTTATTATTGCAACACTAAATATTACATTGCATGAAGAAAAATATTAATTATTTCATTAAGAGTCTCTAGTACACAGCTCATCTTAAGGTTTTCTGCACGTGTTAGAATAAATTACTAACTTAGACTAGATATATGGCTCAACTTTTGTCCATTTTACAGATTGATGTTGTAGAGCAACAAATCCAATTCTTTCAAACTACTTTTTATAGTTGTATAGTGTTGATTTTCCAATTGCATTATATTAATACAGCCATCTCTTGACATACAACCAGGTGGCATTAGATTCTGGATTGGCTATGGGAAACAATTCAAAAGTCTACAAGTTGAATACCCATGTAAAGGTATGAAGAAGGTACTACTAAAAATTCCTTTTCTATAAACACTATAGAGTGCACAATAATTGGCAATGGTAAAGGTTTTGTGGTTCTATATCCAGAGATTCCAAAGATCAGGTTAACAAGACAGTATTTTGGTGAGAGACTCGTCTGGAGGGGGAAAACCGGCTAGATAGGCATATCTTTCATCACAGCAGTGTACAAATATTTTGAAAAAATATCTAAGGTGGAGGGTAGTCCCCAATTGGGTCTGACTACCCACTAATAATAATAAAGGGGACCTGCCATAGGAACAACCCAGGCCCCTTTGAAGATGGCGTAAAATAAGAAAGGCAAATAGGAGGCAACGTGCGAAAGTTTATCACCGGGATGAAAAACCCAGCCCTTCGGGGTTTCGAGGAAAACCCTAATGATAAACCTTCGCCCACGGCTCCAAATGAAAAGCCCGCACCATCAAAGTGGAGATCATTGATGAAAAAGTCGAGGAAGCACAAGATCGAGGGTTGCAAATAAGGCGATTCCTCTCGAACCCAACATGAGAGCCATAAGAAAGAAACAAATGGCCATGATCACCCCTCAAAACTCAAGGTAAAAGAAAAATGAACCAAATGCATTAGACATTAAAATAGAATAGGAGGGAAGTAACTCAAAAAAAAACTCGAGTTCCCCACAGTTGGATGAGATGGCCTGCAAAGAAACAACGTAAAAAGAAGCACATAACTCAAAAATATAAGCCATCACGCCGGCTCGGCGAAACCCCCCACGGAGGCATAACAAATCACAATCCTTCAATAATAGAAGGGGCTGGTCACGCGAGCCACGCGATATAACATCCTAAATCCACATAACCTCTCAAACCGCAGTGGCTATATCACGCGTGCCACACGAGAAATGACAAATACTTCAAGAATAAAAAGGCTTGATCACGCAGCCGGGCGACATAACATCATATCTTAACACAACATAACCTATAAAATACAGAGGGGCTGGTCACGCGAGCCACGCGATATAGAAGCACAAATCAAAAATGAAAAAACATGAATGTAAACAACTTAGGGTGGGAAGGGAGGGAACTGAGACAAAAAACCTGCTGTCAGAAGACGCCGATAATGGAGAAAGAGCTCAACAACGTATATATAGCCTCGTCTCTCCCCAAAATGGCGATCCGATGGTGTCGAATCGCATGCATTTTGGAGAGAGACTTCGTCTGAGGGGAAAACCGGCCGATCAAAAGAGAACTTCCATTTCAAAGCCTAGGGTGATGAGACAGGGATATCAAGTCAGTATTGGCACAAAAGGAAGATGGCGTAGAACAATAGGTAAGGTCGGATCTAAAAGGAAGAAAAGAAGAGTGAAATACATTAAGGAAAGGGAATAAAGACAACAACTCATCAAGATGAAAAAAGCTAAAAACGTCAACACTAGGCTTAGGTTCTACCAAAAACCATGATAAAACTGGAACTAAAGAATCACTAGACAATAAAGTACTAGATATTTAAAGATGCTTGATAATACTAAACATGGGATAAAACGAGAGGAGGTATGAGACAAACAAGACAATTAGAACAAAACGGATGAATCGAAAAAAAGCCTAGGAACGAAAAAATAACAGGAAGTACAAAAGGAGCATAGGGAAGGGCACAAAAATACCCGTAGGCAAGCTCGTCAAGATACAAAAAAATAAATGGAAATCTAATGCATGAACATGGAAACAGCGAAATACATGGAAACATAGAAGCAGGAGCAACACAGGGCAAAGAAAACCTAAGTAACAATCACCTAGAAAAAATCTAAAAACAAAATGAAACCACGGACTCGAAGGCATATACTTATCTTATAAGGGATGCAAAGTGCACAAAAATTTAAAGAGGAAAAATGTAGCATGCATATGTGTAAATGAAGTATGGAAATGTGCAACATAGGAGAACTCCATGGAAAAAGGAAATAATGAAAGCAAGGACATGGAAAATTTAAAGAGGAACAATGTAGCAAGTATAACTTACAATAATGTTTGAAACTGCGCAAAGAAAACTCCATGGAAAAAGGAAATAACGAAAGCAAGGACATGGAAAATTTAAAGAGGAACAATGTAGCAAAAGAAAAAATGGACGTGTGAAATTTAAAGAGGAAACAATGGAGGAATGTTGTTGCGTCTGAATGCAAAAATTGTTTGGCAGTGAACGAATCGAACACCGCAACCAATCCAAAGGCAAGCCACATAACCTAGCCACAAAACCAATACCAAAGTATTAATTTTTAAAGAAACAAATAAAATATATAGCATTGTTTGACGACCCATAATCCCTAAATCAAAAGCTACAGAAAACGGCGGCCGCTCTAGCCCTGCACTCCATAGACGCTGCCATCGGTCCCTACTTTTTTATTGCGGGTTGAAAACCCGAGAGATGGATGGGTTGTTCATAATCAAGGTTGCAGCCACCAAAAATCCGCCACCACGGACTTGAGATAGATCTGGTTCCAAAAGCGTATCCGGATATCCAATCCAAATGATAAATCTGCAAAAATCTTGAAAACACAAGCGCATAAGAGATCTGCGGGCATGCCACTATTTATTCCAAAACTCAGAGAAAATGTTAGCCGACCGCCAATCTAAAGAAGCTTGAGTAAGACCGGTTAATCATGGAGAATCATCAATGTGAAACGGCCCAGTAACTGGAAGAAAATAGATAGAGCCCAATAACTGGAAGAAATTAGATAGAATCAAAGCTACGGAGGTGCTGGCCTAATCTGAAAGAACCAAGAAAAAACGTAAAAAATAAAAATCACGCTGATCCACTAGAAAAATCTAATAAACCCATGTCAAACCCTATCTCAAAGATGATGAAGAAGCCACCGACAAGAGCAAACATGTCTTTGCCGGAGGAAAAACCTAGCTTTGTGCAAGACGAACTCGCCATGCAAACCGTTGTGCCCAAAAACAAAGTAAGCTGCTTGAAAGGCACCGACAACCAAATCCTTGACGCCTGCTGGGCTGGACGGATCTGCATAGAAAACCATATCCACAGAAAGGACGGATCTGCATAGAAAACCTTATCCCCAGAAAGAAAAAATAATTCGTTATGGTAGGAGAAGCTATAGTAGGAGAAGCGTGGGAGGAAGCAAAACTTATTGTAGGAGAAGCGTGGAAGGAAGCAAAACTTGTAGAGCTAACAGAGCAGAAAGAAAGAGAGCTCAAACTGAGACAAAAAAAACTGCTGTGAGAAGACGCCGATAATGGAGAAAGAGCTCAACAACGTATATATAGCCTCGTCTCTCCCCAAAATGGCGATCCGATGGTGTCGAATCGCATGCATTTGCTACATAGTGTATATGTCCTATTTAGTGGCAAGAAAATGCATGTTACAAGCAGTGGAAAGAAAATACAGAAATGCATGCACTATAGTCTTTTTTTGATTGAAGGCTATAGCACGCACTATAGTCATTGTCAAACATTTGTATTTCTTGATGCTAAATTGATTTATTTGGCTTGGATCATTCTGTTGCATTATTGGAATGAATCGAAAGAAGATTTTATGCTGCACTATGCTCCACCACTGTTGACAATGCACTGCCAAAACAATTGATTAAAGATGTATCATGTTATGCTTTCGAAAATTATTAATTTATGATTGTCGAACTTGCAAACAAGTTTGACAGGAGAGCCAACTTCTGCATGTCTGCATCTTTGAACAACAATTAATTATGTAATAAGAAATATTAAAGATATCCAATTATACGTTCAATTATATGTCTTCCTGCATGTAACTTCAAAGGGTTTATGAAATATTTTTTATTATTGAAAACAAGTAGGAATCCAAATATTATTGCCAACTCTAACTCATTATATGATCAAATTAAATAAGCTCATTCACTTCCTTATGCAATCAAATCGATACTACCTCGGATTCTTGAATGCCATTTCAAATATGACACTACATCAATTTGCTAATGTCATCTTGGTGCAATCAAATACACACTACCTCAATTTGTTGAACATCATGTAGTCTATCATTTAAAAGTTAGTAATTCCACATCGTAGTTCATCTCAAAGTCCTTAAGCACTATTCGACATTTTTTTTTTTTTAGATTTTGAAGGAAGAGAATAAACACACATAGTGAGGCTTGCCCCTATATACTTCTTCGACCAAACGAGTTTTGTAACACAAAATTTACCATTGCCCCTCACCTCCCTTTACAACTAATATACATATCACATATGAATATGTGCCCATTTTGCTCCCTCCCATTCCCTTGTGAACTTCGAAGATCTTATAGAGATGATTGATGTAGTCCCCCTCTCTCTCCCGGCCTCTCCCAAATAGCCCTACTCCCCTCTCTCTAAGCCCCCCACTCCCCTTGCATAGACCCCCTTGATTTGCCCCTTCTTCTCTTTCTCTCTCTAGGGTTTACAATCTCTCTAGACCCAAAACCCCCAAACCCCAAAAGGTGCTCTGTCCACCTTCTTGAGTCCCCAAATTGGATTCTAAGCACCCTTTAGGCAGCCGAGAGACCCCTTAAACTTTGGCACCCCAAAACCCCCAAACCCCCAAAAGGTGCTCACTTTTCCTTTAGTCCCCAAATTGGATTCTAAGCACCCTTTAGGCAGCCATAGACCCCTTAAACTTTGGCACCCCCAAACCCCCAAACCCCCAAAGGTGCTCTGCCTGCCCTTTCGAAGTCCCCCAAATTGGATTCTAAGCATCCTTTAAGCGACCGGAGACCCCTCAAACTTTGAAAGTCATGGCCCACGGAAGATGGGCGGCTGGAAACCCAAGGCGAGGGCCACAGACAAACGGTTCGATCGGCAATCATGGGCGGGGAGAGTCATCCTCCATGAAGAAGGAGGCTCGGCTAAGGCTAAGGCCCCTCGGCCAGGCCAGCCCGGCCGGAAGGGATTGATTGCTCCCGGACCACATAGGAACTCCTGCCTTCTACAGAGAATTGGAGCCATGTCAAAGCGGGAGTGGAGGCTAACAGTGCTCGTATTGAGGCTAATAAAGGTGCCTTTGGCCGGGCATGGCAGTGGAGATGGAGTCCTCGGCATCCCATGTGCTCAAAAGGCAAATGGTGGTCGAGAAGAACCATCCGCAGTGTCTGGAAACCCGCGCGACGCATGTGGAAGATGGCCTTGGCAGCACGCCGGCGACGCAACAAAGCCGGGCAGGAGGTCGACATGCGGGCCGCCTGCGTGTTCATCACTCGGACACCATGAGGAGGTCGGCCGACATGCGGCCCGCCCTGACTTCGTGTTCATCACTCGGACACCATGACCGCGGGGAGAGGGAAGCGCAATCACCCGGGGGCGATGGTCCCCGCGGTGTCTCCGGCCGGTCGGAAGGTGGAAGCAGCCACCACCGCCCAGCACGCAGGAAAGCGCGGTACGCGCTCTTGCGAGCGACCGGACCGACGGGATGCCGAGTAAAGGTCCGGAACAGACAAGCCCGCCCTCGGCGCCCGTGTCTTTGGGGCTCGAGCAGCTCTCGCTACCGAACACGGAGGCTCCGGGGGTTGCGGGCAACCATCCATAAACGAGCCCGAGTCTCCTGTAGGAGTTCATAATTAAATTGCGGCCCGGTCTCGCGGTAGGGAGATAGCCAAGCGGCCGGCCAGGCCACCGCAAGGCGTGCTCCCGACTTCACCGGGGGCCGAGCAGCGGCTCGGAACCAGCTACCAGCCACGGCCTCCCGCCCGTGACGGGCCCCGCCTTTGCTGCCCGCACTCCAACCACTCCACGCCCACCCGGCCACCACCACCACCCCCGGCCACGAGACGGCCCTCGCCCACCTTTGACCCGGGCCCTTGAGAACTCGAGGCCTTGGCGGAGGGCCACAATCACGGTAGTTCGAGGCATGCGAGCAACGCCCGGGGAGAGTCTCGCCCACAACATCCAGAACACACATTCTCGATCGGATGACATTCCGGGCGGTTCATTTCTCGAGCAGCGGGTCATGGGGCTCGGCCCGGTCGTGGCCGCATTGTCATATTCACGGTTGCGGATGCAGTGCGTGATGCCATATTGCGTTAGGGCCACCACCTGATCTGGCGCCCATCCGAAGGAGACAAAGGCGGCGGTACCTTGCCGGGCATCGAGGGGGAGATGTTGGCTTTCTTGGACACTCATCCTCGAACCTTTTGGCGCTTGGAGTGCTTGAAGGCCAGCCCGACCCTGGGGGACATCACACGGCGTGGGAGCGGTACTACAGCGGCTCTATGACCCGCCCGGGGGCAGCGTCCCATACCCCCCAATGGATGGCCCCATTGGTTCGTGGAGGAGGATGTTGAGGAGGGCACTGAACGGCCGGCTAATGGGAAGGCAACCGACCTCGATGGTATGCAGGCCGAGTTACTCAAATGGGCAGGGGCAGCCGCAATGCGGGTCCTCACTACCGTTCCAGCGAGCATTGCGGGGAAGGTCTCCCCGACAATGGACCACAAGCGGGGTTGTTCCCATTCACAAAGGCGGGCGACCCACCTTTGTCCGGCCAATTCTGGACGATCATGGTCACCTTCGGTATTTGCCAAACCGCTATGGGGCATTCTCGAGCAGCGATTGACCCGTTAGGCGAGGCGGCGATGTCGCGAGCCCTCACACAGGCGGGCTTTAGACCACGCCACTCAACGATTGACCATATCTTTACATCTGCGGCAATCGATTGAAGGCGGTCGGAATCATCTAAGGGACTTGTATTCTTTGCTTTGTGGACTTCGCGAAGGCTTTTGATCTGATTCCCCGGAAAAAGTCGTGGGCTAGAAGCTGCGTCAACCGGGCTCCCACGCCGCTGTCTGAGAATGCCATATCTGATTGTATGAGAGTTGTTTTGGCGGGATCGCGTGGACGGACCAAGCATTCACCGGTAGTATCGGGTCCGGGGTTGCCCCTCTCGCCAACACTTTTTTGGCCTCTACATTGTCGATTAGAGCCACGGCTTCATCGAGCATGGGGGGATGGCATACGACTTTTGCACCAGGTCATCCGGCTCATCTATGCGGGGCGATGTTGGCTGGCCGCCCACACCCCGAAGCTATCACGGTCTCACCGGATGCCCTAGACACATTTTGTCGGGCTTCTGATATCTGGCGTGAATCGGCCAAGACGAGGTGGTTCTCATATCCTCTTCACGTCACCCCATGCCTCCCGCACTCACATATCGGGGGCCGGCCTGTGGGCGTCCGCCCACCTACAAGTATCTAGGGTGGAGTTCCCATCCTCGCTCTGGCGGAAGGCGTCTATCCGCTATGGTGATGACGTGAGCTGGAAAGCGCTTTATGCCATGCGTGAACAACAATCACCGGCGAGCTCTATGATTGGGGCCATCGGGCCACGCCGGTAGGGCACCGGGTCGAGCCCGCCATTCAGCATACGGGTCGGGAGGTTTGGGGCTGATGTCGTCTCTTTGGCGACATGGAATGACTTGGAGCAGTGTGCGAAGGCATTTTGGCACGGGCACTTGGGGTGAAACCTTCATTCCCTATCGGTCTCCGCTGCGAAACCGGATTCTTGCCACTTCAGGCGGCAGCCCTTGATAGACACGCCGTCTATTTTCGAAAAGTGGTTACTATGGGTGATGCTCTCGGCCCCGCTTTGGCTTACATCGTGGCAATGACTCCGGGCAGCGGCTTAGGGCCTGTTGGAGGGGTAAGAGAGATCGGGTTTCGCCCGGATGGAACGTCAGAACACCGATGCGTCGCAGTGGACCACGGCCGACCCGATCGTGACAGACTGCGGGAGTATCTAGGCGCTTGTTTCCTTGGCAAGCTCGGGACCCCGGCTCTAGAGCAGGTCAAAACGCCCATTACAAGGAGCACATCAACCCGTGTTAGCGGGGGCCCATGGCTCTACTGCGTTCCCGGCTGCCCTTAAAAGCGCGGACTCATTGCCTCCATTCGCCCGCAGTGCCCACCATCTTCGCGTCGAGGCAGGCGGTGGGTTGGGGAGCCCCGCCCAGGCGGGCGCTCTGTCGGTCTTTGTCAAGCGGGTGCCATTGAGGATGAGTCTCACACTTTCCCGAGTTGCCCGGCGTTCGGTCGGATCCGGGCGGATCGCCTCCCTTAATGCGGCGGACTTGCCCTTACATTTGCTGATGAACACTGCTTGTCGATGCGTGCCTCGGTCGTTACATTCGGAGGTAATGGACTGCGAGGTCACCTTTGCCCCCGCTGGCTGCCTTTCGGTGATTAGACGCTGGGCGGATGCGGTGCATGGCCTTATATATTTGGGTGTTTCTGCATTTTGTATGTTAGTTTGTCGGCCAGGCTGATTGCTGCCACGGTTTTCCATCGAAAACCCTTGGCGGGGGTTTTAATCCGGCGATGAAATCCGCTTCTTTGCGTTTTTGTATTGGGTCATAGACCGGTTGGTCTCCGTGGACGATAAAAGTACCTTCCTTCCTTCCTTCCTCCCTCCCTCCCTCCTTCCCTCCTTCCCCCATGTATATATCGCCCCTTCTATATATGTATTATGAATATGCACACACAAAAATGCACTTTCGCACATCTTGATTTAGAATTCCATCTTCAACACGATTGCATCTATCGGCATTTTATTTCACCTACAAACTTCAAGAATTGCGGATGGTTTTTTTTTTTCTGCAATTTGTTTTAGTCATTAATATTCGCAAATGCCCCATCTAATTCCTATCCATTCCACGTGTTCATCGCTAATATCCGACCTCCCTAAAGCCTTGCATTTGACACTCAAAATTTTATAACTCTCTATTCCCCATTACATTACCCATTCCACACGGCCATGACTAATGCCTGGCATCGCCAGGCACATGTTTCTAGTAGGTACTTCATTTGTGTAGAAAATAATAATAATATCGTTGAAACTAAATTCCTTTAAATGCTTTGGATATATTTATGCATTTGACCATTTTGCACATGCCCGTAAGAGGCAGCATGTCCATGGGCTGCACCATTTACCTTTCTCATACTCAGAAGATCCTGATATTTGCATTTCTGGCTTGTTCAAGATGAAGGGTTTTGAAAAAGGAAGCCTTTATTATCTATCATCTGGAGAAGGTTGTCTGAGCCTAGAAAATGGAGTTGATATGATGCATATTCAGCTATTCCCTGAAACATTTATTTTAAATTTAAATATCTGATGAAACGAACGCATGTTGTATTCAAAATGTCTTCATATAGCAGAAAGTTACGGAGGTTTGGGAGAGATTTAGGAGAGGTATCACTCCAAAGCCAAGTGATAGGAAGAGCATAACCGTAACTTTTGCATCTTTGTTTTCTACGTTTTATGAGCTATGTAGGGTATATCTGCAGTGAGCAACGTAAGTTCGGGGTGGGCATAGCGAGATTTGAATCTGCGACCATTAGGTTAAGGGCCCAAAGGTGCTCTACCTCTTGAGCCATACACCCGAACGGCGTAACCACATACCACTATGTATTGTATCTCTCTGCATGCGAAGTGAAATCGATAACTCAATTAGGGAAGCAATGGAACACAGATAGATGACAGCGTGCCAGTGGTTCTGTTCTCAGGGGGTCAAGCAAGCAAGGTGCAGCGCAATTGATTAGCGATCCGTCTGGGCGCAGAGGTTCCACAGAGCTCAAACCCCGGTGGCTTACCCCATGGCGGATGTCGGCCGGTTCGAGTCCGCTTGTCTCCAAACCGTGATACAAGCCCGATGTAATGCCATATCATAGCATGAGAAAATCGGGTTGATCCATGATCCCCATCCAATGGATGTTGACGAGATACTTCTATTTAGCACTTTGGGATGGCATAGCCTTCAACAACAAATGAGTTCAAACGAGGGAGGGCTTATGGTGGATACCTAGGTACTAATAAATCCCTTAGCTAAGGAAAGTAGGTTCTTAATAGAATATGAAAAACCTTAACTAACAATTGTTAAAGATAACTAAGCATGGTGGAACCTTGAAGATCATGAGAAGTTGGGCTGAAAGAGCTTTATGGGGCAGAAGAGGGCGTTCGTATGAGGCTATGGCACTATGGCATGAGCACTACTAGTCTAAGTGTATAACTGTAAGTTTCTAAGCTGTTGCAATATTTTATAATAATAATAACTATAATTTATTGATCACGCCATTTTTGAGACCCAACAAGGATCTATATGGCAATATGTACATATCATACATCATAAGCATTTTCGAACACAATTAGAGTTCATGAGCTACTTCCCTCTCACGCATATAATCATAAAATGCAATTATCTCTGTTCTTTGGTTGAACTTCCATAAGCTCTACAAAATTACTGACATGTAATTCTAAAGTCCCCCCGAATATCTTCATATGCAGGACATTCAATGAAAGCATGTATCTCATTCTCAATTTGTACCAAACAGCATGGACAAAGGCGGTATTCACGTGGAATACGATGCCACCTACCTACTTCAGTGGCCAAATGATGCGATGACAGTCTCAGTTGCGAAATCGATTGCCGCTCTTTAACACTTAAATCTGCTCGCATATATGATTGCTCAGAGTCTTCTACAATAGCATTAAACTCATATCTATAAAAACTCGCTTTTATCTCTTCTTCGGGTGCCAAATGCCAGTATTTACTGACAACTTTTTCTCCAACAAGGCCCCTTATATCAGAGAATTTATCCGGCCAACTATGGGGAGTGATCCCCCAAGCTGCTGCCCATTCCAACACCTTTTGGTACCAGCCACCTTCCTTGAGCATTGACATATGTAAAGCCCATTTAGGGAGTCTATCTGAGTCCATATTCAGCACTCTATTTAAATAATGCAAGAGTTTGACTAAGTGCTTCAGCTTCTATGGGCATAAACCCGACCTCATCCAACATCATTTTGTATGGTGTCTGGATTTTAACACCAAGCTCGAATGCCAGAAATTGTTTTTGCACCCTTTCAATGCATGCCCATCCCAATTTTGACAGCCCTGGAGCCCAAACTGGGCAGCCATACAGCATGACTGGCTTCACCAAAACACCAAATAGCAATTCCTTAAGATTCCAGTGTTCAAAATTCCTTTCGTTACAGATACGCATCATGCCATACAATGCTTTAATCCACCAACGTGCCTTTTGGTAGCGGCCAAATTCCATTTATAATTTCCGCTTACCTCAACTCCTAGATACTTATATGCTGTCACTACCTCCAAAGGTTCTCCATCTAGCACACATATAAGAGATTCTGTAGTCCCAAAACCTATTACTTTGGTCTTCTCCTTAATCATACACATGCCACAAGCTGTGCAAAATGCTCGCAAAGCATACAGGTGTGTTTGTAGACCTTCTATTGTTCTTGATATGAGAACAATATCATCAGCAAAAAGGAGCATCTGAACAATATATCCATGAAGATCTATACCAATGCCTCCGTGGAAATATAACCACGGCTCTACCTCATCTATAAATAATCCAAATAACAATGGAGAGCATGGGCAGCCTTGCTTTACCCCTACTGTGCTATGGATCTTATGCTTTTTATCAAATGGGAAGGAAAGCTCCACAAGGACACTTGCCCGATACAAACATGTTCTTGCCTCTTGTAACTCATTTGGAACTCCCAAGAATTCCATTCTATCTTGCAACTTTCCTCTTTCCACCCTCAAAAGGCTTTAGTAAGGTCAACAAAAGCATGTAATACCTTGTTCCCTCACCCTTTTGCGGACTTCGCTTATGATGCGCAGAGTTACCAAGTGATCTATGGTAGAGTAACCTGCACGAAATCCAGCTTGACATGTTGCTCTCACGTTTTTTTGATCAGCCCAACGTGAAATTTTCCTTTCCACCATAGATGCAAAAATCTTAGCTAGGATATTTCCCACCAAGACCGTTCTATAGTTGCTAACCATGTTTCTGTCACCAGTTTTATAGATTGGGACTACCCTACTGATGATCCATGATTCAGGGAAAGCTCCTTCGATCAGCGTCAAATTACAAACTTGTGCAATTTTCTCATAGAGCTCCTCATTACCCCATTTGCATAACTCAGTCACGAGCCCCAAATTATCTGGTGCCTTACCATTTTTCATGTTTTTGAGAGCGTCTTCAACATCCCCTCTGCTAAAAATGCCTTCCTGAACTGTCCCAGCTTTAGCCATTGATCTGCAACCATCTACAGTTGCTCTAAGAAGTCTCCAATGATAGGATGCTGCTTAGTTTGGCGTCAGAATGTTTTTGGGTCTAGTTCCAAATCAGAAATGAGTTTTCGGATGTGTACTTTTTGCCATTCCCTTTTCTTATGCTTTGTCACTTTTCGATATACTTTGCGAGTTGCAGCCTTATCAGTTGCCTGTTTAAATGCATCCCTTGCTTTAATACAATCCGAATCAAACCATTTCTTGGACTTATAATTTCTCTTCCTTGTCCATCCAAACGCCCCCCTGGCTGCCATGAGTATATCAACAATAAGAAGGTTATTGAATTCACCTACTTCTGATGGCCATTCGTGACTGGAGAGTATGCTCTGAAGTGCATTAGCATATGTGCCTACAAGTTTATAATTCAGCCTTAACCGCATTGCTTTCAGCATTTGTTTGGGAGGCTCCCATGCATATGTGATTAGCTCAAGCTCCAAAGGAGCATGGTCAGAGTCAGGGTGCTGATCCATGACCCGAAAGTTCACCAATTGATCATAGTTTGGTTTTTCCAACAAATCCACAACCGATTGCCCATTATGCTGAAAACATGTAAATTTATGAGAATCTAGATACTTTTTAATGTGGTTCATAACTACTAACTCCAATGCACCACAAGTCTGCAAAAAGGATTTGCCCATTTTGTTATAAACACTGTCATCTGAGCTTCTGTCTAGTCCATAGTCTTCGGCATGACACTCTAAGAGCATGAGATCATTGCAATCTTCCTCAAATATTGGTGCTTGATGTGTACTAATCCTTGCATTAAAGTCACCTGCAATGTAAACTGTGCCTTTGGTCTGGAAACAAACGACATCCCGGGCAATATGCACAAATGGATCATTCACATCAAGTCCAACCTGATCATAAACCTTAGATGGAGTAGGCTCAATTGGTGCAAAATACACAGCTGCAAGGTAGACTGGTTTTGATCCATCTATATGTATCCATAGATACTGTTTATACTCATATACCTTAACCACTTTGCAACTTTCAACTACTCCCCGGCTTTGCAAAACATGCAATCCCGCCCCATCCCCTCTGCCCACTGCCTTTTCTATTCCAAATAGAGTGCACTGTAACAAAACCTTGAATACTGGTTAGAGAAGACATCTCATGCTCCCAAGTTTCAAGGGCATCATAGCTAATAGATTATCCTCATGGGAGAATGGTTATGAGTAAGTTTTGCAATGAAATACATAGGTGGGGAGCTACATCAATGATAGTTAGGCTTGTGACTTCCTTGACATGTTTGGATTGTGATTATCATCTTTGTTAGTAAGTTAGCTACTTCAACATGGGCAGGTTGTATGGGCAACATCGGAAGAGTATGATCTAGACACATTAAATATTCTAATAAACGTCACATGTCTTGGTCCATTTTACAGATTGATGTTGTAGAGCAACAAATCCAATTCTTTCAAACTACTTTTTATAGTTGTATAGTGTTGATTTTCCAATTGTATTATATTAATACAGCCATCTCTTGACATACAACCAGGTGGCATTAGATTCTGGATTGGCTATGGGAAACAATTCAAAAGTGTACAAGTTGAATACCCATGTAAAGATATGAAGAAGGTACTACTAAAAATTCCTTTTCTATAAACACTATAGAGTGCACAATAATTGGCAATGGTAAAGGTTTTGTGGTTCTATATCCAGAGATTCCAAAGATCAGGTTAACAAGACAGTATTTGCTACATAGTATTTAGTGGCAAGAAAATGCATGTTACAAGCAGTGGAAAGAAAATACAGAAATGCATGCACTATAGTCATTGTCAAACATTTGTATTTCTTGATGCTAAATTGATTTATTTGGCTTGGATCATTCTGTTGCATTATTGGAATGAATCGAAAGAAGATTTTATGCTGCACTATGCTCCACCACTGTTGACAATGCACTGCCAAAACAATTGATTAAAGATGTATCATGTTATGCTTTCGAAAATTATTAATTTATGATTGTCGAACTTGCAAACAAGTTTGACAGGAGAGCCAACTTCTGCATGTCTGCATCTTTGAACAACAATTAATTATGTAATAAGAAATATTAAAGATATCCAATTATACGTTCAATTATATGTCTTCCTGCATGTAACTTCAAAGGGTTTATGAAATATTTTTTCTATTGCGAAACAAGTAGGAATCCAAATATTATTGCCAACTCTAACTCATTATATGATCAAATTAAATAAGCTCATTCAGCTTCCTTATGCAATCAAATCATACTACCTCGATTCTTGAATGCCATTTCAAATATGACACTACATCAATTTGCTAATGTCATCTTGGTGCAATCAAATACACACTACCTCAATTTGTTGAACATCATGTTGTCTATCATTTAAAAGTTAGTAATTCCACATCGTAGTTCATCTCTGAAGTCCTTAAGCACTATTCTGACATTTTTTTAGATTTTGAAGGAAGAGAATAAACACACATAGTGAGGCTTGCCCCTATATACTTCTTCGACCGACGAGTTTTGTAACACAAAATTTACCATTGCCCCTCACCTCCCTTTACAACTAATATACATATCACATATGAATATGTGCCCATTTTGCTCCCTCCCCATTCCCTTGTGAACTCGAAGATCTTATAGAGATGATTAAAGTCCCCCTCTCTCTCCGCGCCCTCCCCAGTGCCCTACTCCCTCTCTCTAGCGCCCCCACTCCCCTTGCATAGACCCCCTTGATTTGCCCCTTTCTGGCTTTCTCTCTCTAGGGTTTACAATCTCTCTCTAGACCCAAAACCCCCAAACCCCCAAAAGGTGCTCTGCCCGCCTTCTTGAGTCCCCAAATTGGATTCTAAGCACCCTTTAGGCAGCCAGAGACCCCTTAAACTTTGGCACCCCCAAAACCCCCAAACCCCCAAAAGGTGCTCTGCCCGCCTTTCTGAGTCCCCAAATTGGATTCTAAGCACCCTTTAGGCAGCCAGAGACCCCTTAAACTTTGGCACCCCAAAACCCCCAAACCCCCAAAAGGTGCTCTGCCCGCCTTTTTGAGTCCCCAAATTGGATTCTAAGCACCCTTTAAGCAGCCAGAGACCCCTCAAACTTTGAAAGTCATGGCCACAGAAGATGGGCCAGCACAGGAAACCCAAGGCGGGGGCGCCGACAAACGGTCCCGATCAGCAATCATGGACCGGGGAGAGTCATCCTCCATGAAGAAGGAGGCTCTGGGCTAAGGCTAAGGCCCCCTCACAGGAGGCCGGCCCCGGAAGGGATTGATTGCTCGGACCACATAGGAACTCCCCGCCTCGGCCCGAGAGAATTGGAGCCATGTCAAAGCGGAGTGGAGGCTAACCGGTGCTCGTATTGAGGCTAATAGCGTGCCGCCTGGCCGGCATGACAAGTGGAGATGGAGTCCTCGGCATCCCATGTGCTCAAAAAGGCAAATGGTGGTCGAGAAGAACCGCATCACAGTGTCCGAGACCCGCCGACGGCGCATGTGGAAGATGGCCTTGGCTTGGCACACACCGAAGGCAAACAAAGCCAGCAGGAGGTCGGCCGACATGCGGGCCGCCCTAGACTCTCGTGTTCATCACTCGGACACCATGACCGCGAAAGGGAGGCGCCAATCTCACGAGGAGGCGATGGTCACGGTGTCACCGGCCCCAGAAGAGGTGGAGGCGGCCCACCACCATGGCACGGAAGCGCAGTCGCTTCTGCGCATGACCGAACCTGACCGAGGGATCTTGAGTAAGATCCCGAACAAAGAAGCCCTACCCTCGGCCCGTGTGCTTGGGGCTCGAGCAGCCTCTCGCTACTCGAGCACGGAGCTCCGGGGTTGCGGGCAACCATCCATAAAACGAGCGCCGGGGTCTCCCTCGCCGAGGTTCATAGTCACCGCAAAGAAGGTCTGCGGCGAGGATGGCCAGCGGCGGCGAGCCCCCAAAGAGCTGTGCTCCCGGACTTCACGCAGGTGAACGCGGCTCGGACCGCTACCCGCCCGCCCTCCGCCACGCCGGCAGCCGGGCCCCCGCACCGCCCCCCGCACCCAGCCACTCCACGCCACCCCAGCCACCACCACCACCCCCCCCAAGACGGCCCTCCCTCGCCCACCTTTGACCCGCCACGAGAACTCCGGGAGCGCAGGCGGAGAGGCCACAACGGTAGTTGAGGCATGCCGAAACGCCAGGGGGAGAGTCTCCGCCCACAACATCCCAACACACATTCTCGATCGGGATGACATTCCCGGGCGGTTCACATTTCACCGGCGGCCCGTCATGGGGCTCGGGCCGTCGCGTGACCGCATTGTCATATTCACGGTTGCGGATGCACAGTGCGTGATGCCATATTGCGTTAGGGCGGATGTTGAAGGGACATCCCCATGCGTGGGCCAGGGACCTCACACCCGTTACAGCGGGAGGCCGCAGACGAGGCTTGTCGAGTCGAGGGCATTAAGCCACCGTGGGTGCCGCAGGGATTGGTTCGGCGGGATGCACATTTTCGGAAACTGGCACACTCTTGCTGCACTTCGCGGCCCCAACCCGGTACGCACGTGGCCCCATACGCTTCTCCTACCACGGCCCCCTTCTCCTGCTCCTACTCCTCACGCTCCCTCCGACCCATGCCCTCTCAGCCACATCTTTGCCTCCGCTCCATCTACTTCTCCCTCGGCCTCTGCTTCCCCCTCCCGCAAGACCGAGTCAAGCAGATACCATCCCCTGCCGACAAATAGGAATTGTGCCTCAAAGTGGTCTCATGGAATTGTCGAGGCTTCCCTTGGCGTAAGGGGACGGTCCGAACTTCAGGTGGCGTACCGATATGGATCTCATCTTTCTCATGGAGACATGGGAGCATCTTTGGGCACAAAGCACCGATCTGTAGGGTTACCAACATTTCTCGGTCTTCAATACCGCAGGGAGACGAGGGGTCATGGTGGAGTGGCTTGCTACTACCGGGACAACCTTGGCACATTCGGTTACCCTCCGGAAGATAGACCACAACCGGTACTTGTGGGTTAGTGTGCATAATACCAGTGGCAACCCTCTTTTTCTGGCCGCCTGTTATTTCCCTCACGCAGAGAGCACTTTCTATCGCAGCCACCCCGTCGCGGATAGGATGGACCCTTATGTCGATCTATATGATGACATACAGCAGCACCAGCCAGTTGGGTAGGGTCGTCCTTCTTGGAGACTTCAATGCACGGACAGGAGTAGAGCACCCATGCGACTTGACCCCTCGGTAGCGATGTCCTGCAGCTTCGCCCCTTGAAGCAACACGCCCGCGAGGATCGGATGGCAGCCAGTCACTTTCGCTTTGGCGGCATAGCTTGCTCTGCTATGTGGTATTTTTGACTTGATAATTTGCAATGGCACATCCACGGTGGCTGATTCACCATGAAGTGCACATGCGAGCCGACAATCGGGGGAGGGTCTAGTGTGGTGGACTATGTGCTGCGTAGTTGCGCCCGATATGCATCTCCTCGGTCGTTTCGGGTGGGCACAGATATCGGGATGAGGAGGTCGACTCGGATCACCTCCCACTTTATTTGGACTTGGTTTGGCAAGCCGCGGAACCCCACTATGCCAGCCCCTCGGAGTCCTCGGTTGAGACTAGATTATGGCGAGGCAGAGGACTTCTGTAGAGATGCTCATGGACGCCCTCCCAGTAATTGCGGACCTCCACACTAGAAGCGTGAGCAGACCAGTGACTTCGCTATTACGGGATGCGGTGGGCCAGTACTTTGGCGGACCTCCCCTCCCAGCCGCCGCTTCGAGGGTCGACAACATTCCCGCGTGTCGATGGTTTGATGCGGAGTGTAAAGAATAAGTGGCAGCTCCGTCACATTTTGGATCTAGGTGCCCGCTTGCGAGGCCACCACCGATCGCGCCCATCCGAAGGGAGACAAAGCGCGGTACCTTGCCGTGGCATCGGGGGAGATGTTCGGCTTCTTGGACACTCATCCTCGAACCTTTTGGCGCAGAGTGCTTGAAGGCCGGCCCTCCTCTGGGGACATCACACCCCGCGTGGGGAGCGATGCTTGCGGCAGCTCTATGACCGCCCGAGGACGCGTCGCCCATACCCCCACAGATGGCCCCCATTGGTCCTCGTGGAGGAGGATGTTGAGGAGGGCACGCAACGTGGCTAATGGGAAGGCGGTGACCTCGATGGTATCTTGGCCGAGTTACTCAAATGGGCAGGGCGGCCGCTTGTCTTGGTCCTCACTACCTGTTCCAGCGAGCATTGCGGGAAGGTCTCCCAGACAATGGACCACAAGCGGGGGTTGTTCCCATTCACAAAGCGAGGCGACCCACCTTTGTCCGACCCAATTCTGGAGACGATCATGGTCATTTCGGTATTTGCCAAAGCGTTGGTTGGCATTCTCGGCGGCGATTGACCGGCCGGGCGGCGGCGGATGTCGCGAGCCCTCACCGCAGGCGGGCTTTGAACCCGCCACTCAGCGATTGACCATATCTTTACACTTGCGGGCGATTGAAGGCGGTCGGAATCATCGGCGGGACTTGTATTCTTTGCTTTGTGGACTTGGCGAAGGCTTTTGATCACGGTTCCCAGAAAAGGCTAGGCTAAGCTGCGTCAAGCTGGGGCTCCGTACTTTTGTGCGAAATGCCATATCTGGTGTATGAGAGTTGTTTTGGCGGGATCAGCGGCCAGACCAAGCATTCACCCGGTAGTATCGGGGTCGGCGGTTGCCCCCTCTCGCCAATACTTTTTGGCCTCTACATTGTCAATTAGAGCCACGGCTCATCGGAGCATGGGGGGATGGCATACGGCTTTTGCACGGGTCATCCGCCCGGCTCATCTATCGGGCGATGTTGGCTGGCGGCCCACCCGAAGCTATCGGTCTCTCACACGGATGCCCTAGACACATTTTGTCGGGCTAAAGATATGCTTGGCGTGAATCGGCCAAGACCGGGGTGGTTCTCATATCCTCTTCACGTCACCCCATGCCTCCCCGTGACTCACATATATAGGGGACGACCTATGGGCGTCCGCCCACCTACAAGTATCTAGGGGTGGAGTTCCCATCCCTCGCCTGGCTGAGGCGTCTATCGCTTCTTGGGGTGTGGCCAGCTGGAAAGCTTTTATGCCATCGCGAGAACAACATCCGCAGGCGAGCTCTATGATTGGGGCCATCGATCACATCTGTTCGGAACCGGTCGAGCACGTCATACATGCGGGGTCGAGGTTTGGGGCCCGATCGTCTCTTTGGCGACATGGAATGACTTGGAAGCGGTCGTGAGAAGGCATTTTTGGCACGCACGCGGGGTGAAACCTGAGTTCCCCTATCGGTCCCGATCGAGGAACTGGATTCTTGCAGCTTCCGGGCAGCCCTTGATAGACACATCGTCTATTTTTGAAAAGTGGTTACTATGGGTGATGCTCGCCTCCACTTTGGCTTACACTGTGGGCAATGAGTCCGCGGCGGCTTAGGGCCTGTTGGAGGGTAAGAGATCATTGGTTCGCCCGGATGGATGGTCGAGAGCGCAGAGATCGTCGTGTGGACCTGGCCGCCGTCGTGGCGGCTTCTTGGGGAGTACCTAGGCAGCTTGTTTTTCTTGGCAAGCTCACGGGACCCCGGCTCTAGAGCAGGTCAAAACGGCCCATTACAAGGGAGCACATCAACCCGTCAGTTAGCCCGGGGCCGCAATCTACCGCGTTCCCGGTACCCCAGCCTTGACTCATTGCCTCCATTACGCGACGCAGGTGCCCACCATCTTGCGCTCGAGGGCGGGCGGTGGGTTGGGGAGCCCGCCGGGGACAGGCTCTGTCCCGGTCTTTGTCAAGCGGGTGCCATTGAGGATGAGTCTCACACTTTCGAGAGTTGCCCCGTTGATCGGTCCGGGCGAGATATGCTCCCTTAATGCGGCCGGACTTGCCCTTACATTTGTTGATGAACACCTTGTCGGTATGTGCCACGGGTTGTTACATTCGAAGTCTTGGATCTGCCGAGGTCACCTTTGCCCCTTTGGTACCTGGCGATTAGGCAACTGGTGCGGTGCATATTTGTATATTTGGGTGTTTACGCATTTTGTATGTTAGTTTGTCGGCCGATTGCTGCCCCGCGGTTTTCCCTCGAAAACCCTTGGGGCGGGGGTTTTTATCCGGCGATGTCCCGCTTGCTTGCGTTTTTTGTATTGGGTCATAGAGCCGATTGGTCTCCGTGGGCGATAAAAAGTACCTTCCTTCCTTCCTCCCTCCCTCCCTCCTCCCCATGTATATATATCGCCCTTCTATATATGTATTATGAATGTGCACACACAAAAAATGCACTTTCGCACATCTTGATTTAGAATTCCATCTTCGAACACGATTGCATCTATCGGCATTTTATTTCACCTACAAACTACAAGAATTGCGGATGGTTTTTTTTTTCTGCAATTTGTTTTTAGTCATTAATATTCCGCAAATGCCCCCATCTAATTCCTATCCATTCCACGTGTTCATCGCTAATATCCGACCTCCCTAAAGCCTTGCATTTGACACTCAAAATTTTATAACTCTCTATTCCCCATTACATTACCCATTCCACACGGCCATGACTAATGCCTGGCATCGCCAGGCACATGTTTCTAGTAGGTACTTCATTTGTGTAGAAAATAATAATAATATCGTTGAAACTAAATTCCTTTCTGTCTACTTGGATATATTTATGCATTGGACCATTTTGCACATGCCCGTAAGAGGCAGCATGTCCATGGGCTGCACCATTTACCTTTCTCATGATATTTGCATTTCTGGCTTGTTCAAGATGAAGGGTTTTGAAAAAGGAAGCCTTTATTATCTATCATCTGGAGAAGGTTGTCTGAGCCTAGAAAATGGAGTTGATATGATGCATATTCAGCTATTCCCGGAAACATTTATTTTAAATTTAAATATCTGATGAAACGAACGCATGTTGTATTCAAAATGTCTTCATATAGCAGAAAGTTACGGAGGTTTGGGAGAGATTTAGGAGAGGTATCACTCCAAAGCCAAGTGATAGGAAGAGCATAACCATAACTTTTGCATCTTTGTTTTCTATGTTTTATGAGCTATGTAGGGTATATCTGCAGCAGGGCACAGAAGTCGGGGTGGGCATAGCAGGATTTGAATCTGCGACCATTAGGTTAAGGGCCCAGTGCTCTACCTACTAAGCCATACACCCGAACGAAGTAACCACATACCACTATGTATTGTATCTCTCTGCATGCGAAGTGAAATCGATAACTCAATTAGGGAAGCAATGGAACACAGATAGATGACAGCGTGCCAGTGGTTCTGTTCTCAGGGGGTCAAGCAAGCAAGGTGCAGCGCAATTCGGTAGCGCATCCGTCCTGGGCGCAGAGGTTCACAGGCCCAAACCCCGCGGTGGCTTACCCTGTGGCAGATGTCAGCGGTTCGAGTCTGCTTGTCTCCAGCCCGTGATACAAGCCGATGTAATGCCATATCATAGCATGAGAAAATCCGGGTTGATCCATGATCCCCATCCAATGGATGTTGATGAGATACTTCTATTTAGCACTTTGGGATGGCATAGCCTTCAACAACAGCGAGGTTCAAACGAGGGAGGGCTTATGGTGGATACCTAGGCACTAATAAATCCCTTAGCTAAGGAAAGTAGGTTCTTAATAGAATATGAAAAACCTTAACTAACAATTGTTAAAGATAACTAAGCATGGTGGAACCTTGAAGATCATGAGAAGTTGGGCTGAGAGAGCTTTATGGGGCAGAAGAGGGCGTTCATATGAGGCTATGGCACTATGGCATGAGCACTACTAGTCTAAGTGTATAACTGTAAGTTTCTAAGCTGTTGCAATATTTTATAATAATAATAACTATAATTTATTGATCACGCCATTTTTGAGACCCAACAAGGATCTATATGGCAATATGTACATATCATACATCATAAGCATTTTCGAACACAATTAGAGTTCATGAGCTACTTCCGTCTCCTGCATATAATCATAAAATGCAATTATCTCTGTTATTTGGTTGAACTTCCATAAGCTCTCGCAAGCTACTGCATGTAATTCTAAAGTCCCCCCGAATATCTTCATATGCAGGACATTCAATGAAAGCATGTATCTCATTCTCAATTTGTACCAAACAGCATGGACAAAGGCGGTATTCACGTGGAATACGATGCCACCTACCTACTTCGGTGGCCAAATGATGCGATGACAGTCTCAGTTGCGAAATCGATTGCCGCTCTTTAACACTTAAATCTGCTCGCATATATGATTGCTCAGAGTCTTCTACAATAGCATTAAACTCATATCTATAAAAACTCGCTTTTATCTCTTCTTCGGGTGCCAAATGCGGTTATTCTGCGACAACTTTTTCTCCAACAAGGCCCCTTATATCAGAGAATTTATCCGGCCAACTATGGGGAGGGAATCCCCAAGCTGCTGCCCATTCCAACACCTTTTGGTACCAGCCACCTTCCTTGAGCATTGACATATGTAAAGCCCATTTAGGGAGTCTATCTGAGTCCATATTCAGCACTCTATTTAAATAATGCAGTGTTTGACTAAGTGCTTCAGCTTCTATGGGCATAAACCCGACCTCATCCAACATCATTTTGTATGGTGTGCGGATTTTAACACCAAGCTTCGAATGCGAGAAATTGTTTTGCACCCTTTCAATGCATGCCCATCCCAATTTTGGCAGCCACGGAGCCCCAAAGCTGGGCAGCCATACTGACATGGCCCGGCTTCACCAAAACACCAAATAGCAATTCCTTAAGATTCCAGTGTTCAAAATTCCTTTCGTTACAGATACACATCATGCCATACAATGCTCGGAATCCACCAACGTGCCTTTTGGTAGCGGCCAAATTCCATTTATAATTTCCGCTTACCTCAACTCCTAGATACTTATATGTTGTCACTACCTCCAAAGGTTCTCCATCTAGCACATATATAAGAGATTCTGTAGTCCCAAAACCTATTACTTTGGTCTTCTCCTTATTAATACACATGCCACAAGCTGTGCAAAATGCTCGCAAAGCATACATGTGCGTTTGTAGACCTTCTATTGTTCTTGATATGAGAACAATATCATCAGCAAAAAGGAGCATCTGAACAATATATCCATGAAGATCTATACCAATGCCTCCGTGGAAATATAACCACAGCTCTACCTCATCTATAAATAATCCAAATAACAATGGAGAGCATGGGCAGCCTTGCTTTACCCCTACTGTGCTATGGATCTTATGCTTTTTATCAAATGGGAAGGAAAAGCTCCCACAAGGACACTTGGCCCGATACAAACATATTCTTGCCTCTTGTAACTCTGTTGGAACTCCCAAAATTCCATTCTATTTTGCAACTTTCCTCTTTCCACCACATCAAAGGCTTTAGTAAAGGTCAACAAAAGCCTAGAATACCTTGTTCCCTCACCCTTTTGCGGACTTCGGTTATGATCTTGAGTTACCAAGTGATCTATGGTAGAGTAACACGCACGAAATCCGGCTTGACATGTTGCTCTCCGTTTTTTGATCAGCCCAATTGAAATTTTTCTTTCCACCATAGATGCAAAAATCTTAGCTAGGATATTTCCCACCAAGACCATTCTATAGTTGCTAACCATGTTTCTGTCACCAGTTTTATAGATTGGGACTACCCTACTGATGATCCATGATTCAGGGAAAGCTCCTTCGATCAGCGTCAAATTACAAACCTGTGCAATTTTCTCATAGAGCTCCTCATTACCCCATTTGCATAACTCAGTCACGAGCCCCAAATTATCTGGTGCCTTACCATTTTTTCATGTTTTTTTTTTAGGCGTCTTCAATATCCCCTCTGCTAAAAATGCCTTCCTGAACTGTCCCAGCTTTAGCCATTGATCTGCAACCATCTACAGTTGCTCTAAGAAGTCTCCAATGATAGGATGCTGCTTAGTTTGGCGTCAGAATGTTTTTGGGTCTAGTTCCAAATCAGAAATGAGTTTTCGGATGTGTACTTTTTGCCATTCCCTTTTCTTATGCTTTGTCACTTTTCGATATACTTTGCGAGTTGCAGCCTTATCAGTTGCCTGTTTAAATGCATCCCTTGCTTTAGTACAATCCGAATCAAACCATTTCTTGGACTTATAATTTCTCTTCCTTGTCCATCCAAACGCCCCCCTGGCTGCCATGAGTATATCAACAATAAGAAGGTTATTGAATTCACCTACTTCTGATGGCCATTCGTGACTGGAGAGTATGCTCTGAAGTGCATTAGCATATGTGCCTACAAGTTTATAATTCAGCCTTAACCGCATTTCTTTCAGCATTTGTTTGGGAGGCTCCCATGCATATGTGATTAGCTCAAGCTCCAAAGGAGCATGGTCAGAGTCAGGGTGCTGATCCATGACCCGAAAGTTCACCAATTGATCATAGTTTGGTTTTTCCAACAAATCCACAACCGATTGCCCATTATGCTGAAAACATGTAAATTTATGAGAATTTGGATACTTTTTAATGTGGTTCATAACTACTAACTCCAATGCACCACAAGTCTGCAAAAAGGATTTGCCCATTTTGTTATAAACACTGTCATCTGAGCTTCTATCTAGTCCATAGTCTTCGGCATGACACTCTAAGAGCATGAGATCATTGCAATCTTCCTCAAATATTCGTGCTTGATGTGTACTAATCCTTGCATTAAAGTCACCTGCAATGTAAACTGTGCCTTTGGTCTGGAAACAAACGACATCCCGGGCAATATGCACAAATGGATCATTCACATCAAGTCCAACCTGATCATAAACCTTAGATGGAGTAGGCTCAATTGGTGCAAAATACCGCGGTACCAAGGTAGGCTGGTTTTGATCCATCTATATGTATCCATAGATCTTGTTTATACTCATATACCTTAACCAACCTGCAACTCGATCAACTACTCACGGCTTTGCAAAACATGCAATCCGCCCCATCCCCCTCTTGCCTTTTTTTCTATTCCAAATAGAGTGCCTTTGTAACAAAACCTTGAATCTTTGGTTAGAGAAGACATCTCATGCTCCCAAGTTTCAAGGGCATCATAGCTAATGGATTATCCTCATGGGAGAATGGTTATGAGTAAGTTTTGCAATGAAATACATAGGTGGGGAGCTACATCAATGATAGTTAGGCTTGTGACTTCCTTGACGTGTTTGGATTGTGATTATCATCTTTGTTAGTAAGTTAGCTACTTCAACATGGGCAGGTTGTATGGGCAACATCGGAAGAGTATGATCTAGACACATTAAATATTCTAATAAACGTCACATGTCTTGGTCTTTGCATTGTTCCACTGTTATTCTGATGTCTCTTGGATTCTCTGGGGTCGGGCTTCTAGGCTCGGTGGCCTACCTTGAGACGGCATGCTCATGTTCATATGTGATTTTCTGTGGTATTCTTGTACTCTGTGACACTGGGTGTAGTTCTCCCGACGAGGATGCTACGTCAACTCTTGGAGCTCATGGTAAGAGGTCCTCCAGCGCCAGATGGGCTTTGGAAGGGTATGCGCATATGCGGTTCACCCCACCAACTCCGCCAGCGGGGCTCGAAATGTGAGCTGGCTGGGCATTGTTTTCTGCTAACAGGGCCTGCATGTAGGCTGGTTGAGCTTCCCATTGTCCCGGAGCTTTGTTTATGATGGTTTGGTATCTTGGCTATGTTTTTTTTTCTTGCTTTTGATGCTCCTGTTTGGTATTTCCTTGGATTATGTTGTCATTGTCTTAGCATTGTACTCACGTAGGATTTTCCGTCTGTATTTGTGCTTATGTTTGCTACCCAAGATTTGCAGAGTATTTTCATGCATCCAGAGACAGCCAAGGATCCCCACTTAGTCACGAGGACTAATCCCAGTGAGTGCATGTGTGGTGAACAAGCAAGGCAGTGGTTGCGCAGATGGTGGCAATGTAGATGAGGATCATGGTTGTGATCTAGAGTTAAAAAGCTTTTGTTTAGCTTGCTTAACAGTGTGTATGCATATACATTGAGAGTATTGTGAATAGTACATCCTTTGAATTTGTATTCTTGATGGATAGTGGGAATTATATTGAATCTCAGTGAGGATGGACTTCATGCTTCTGCAATACTTCTTCCATGATGACCACCAAAGCTTTCTTCAGGACAATTCTTATAAAGTCATGATATCAAGTATTCTATTGTTTTGAAGTAGCAATTTTGATTGATTGTCAAAACATGACTTCGAAGTATGATTTAAGCCACTGCACCCTCAAGCCATGGAGGGCAACCCTCCGTGCGCAGCACCTTGTGATTTAGTTTGTCGGCAAATCCGGTAGATTCTTGGATGCATTCGACCATTTTATTCAGTTTGTCGGCAGATTCGATGGATTCCTAGATGTATAATTGCACCCAAATGATTCCTCGGCGTACACGCCAAGGATTCCATTTCATTACGGCTACAAAAAAAGATATTTTGTTCTGGCTATAAAAGGAAGCCTATTGAAAGGTGCAAACTATTGCAGATAAACTAGCAATAGCAATGGCAATACCCTCCTTTGGTGGTGAGAGTATAACGACCTGTTTGCAAGACACCTTAATGATTAGGTGGTCTTTGATGCAACCAAATCCAAGTTCTCGAAGTTATTAGTAACTAACAAGAGGCCAATTTCTCGTGTCCATGCTTTAATTTACTTTGGACTATATATTTTTAACACAATTGGCTATATGCGATCTGAATGGATTCTATAATTTTTCTTTTTCTCTTTTTTTTCATTTTTCTGCAGGGCTACTTTTTCTCCGCCGCCTTTTCCATATCCGCTTGCCATGTTTTGCCCTTTTAAATACAACTCATGCGTTTGATGTATCTCGATGATCATTTTTTCGGGAGATGCCATCGAGATTGTGGAGAATCAGATTTTTGTGGCCAATATCCAACATAATCTAGTAGAGCCATATCATTCAGATCACCGAATAATCTGCATTACCAATCCTTGGGTTCAATTTTTGAAGTGCCCAATCTAGGAGCACGGTCTTTGGATTTCAAATTTTTCTTTTCTTTCCAATCTGTCAAAAAAGACTCTTCTTTGAAATTTGGTCCTAAATTCTTCTCAGACCTAATAGTTGTGGTGATTAGCCACACCCTTTTTAGTCGAAACTAGATAACGATTCATAATATTCAATAGAGAAGAATCAATTGCATTAATCGTACGATCGATTTGGATCTACAAGTATTATCCCAAAGGACAAAATTTTTGCAAGCATAGAAATCCGACCCACAGAACAATTTCTTCACTGTAATCTGTACTTGCAGAATTCAATGGAATGGATCCAAATTCACCGAGCACAAAGGATATCCAAACAATAATTATTTGTGGAATCTGTACTCGCAAAATTCTATGGATTCAGTTCAAACGAAGCATTCATAGAGGGTATTTAAACAAAATCAGTAGCTCTAGATAAAATCCATAGAGATACTACGTCTTTCCTTAAAAAAACCATATTTCCTTAAAAAATAGCTACTTAAAAACCACACCTCCAAAAAACCATACTTCCTTAAAAATAGCTTCTTAAAAACTACACCTAGTTATAAACTACACCACTTCAGAAAACCATACTTCATTAGAAAACAACCACTTAAGAACTACATCCACTTATAAACCACACCTCAAAAACCCATACTTCTTTCCAAAACAGCTGCTTAAAAACTACACTCACTTATAAACCACACCTCAAAAAACAACACCTAGACTTAAAAAACCATACCACTTCAGAAAACTATACTTCCTTAGAAAACAACTACTTAAAAACTACACCTACTTATAAACGACACCTTAAAAAACTATATTTCCTTAAAAAATAGCTACTTAAAAACAACACCTTATTATAAACCACACCTCAGAAAACAACATCCTCGTAAAAACAACTCATCTTTAAAAAAAAACTACACTTCCGCAAAATGAAACCACGCCTAAAAAAAACACACCTTAAAAAAAAAAAGCTATAGCTCCTTAAAAAAAACCTACATCGTCTTCCTAATAAACCACACCTCCACATAACCACATGTAGAGTTTTTTGAACAACAACATGTGGTTTTTCTTTTACTGTTGCTTTTAAGTGTGGACCCAGAATTGGGGTGGTAGTGTACCTGACTACTAGCCTACGTGGGGTACCGTCAATGGCGATGGTCAAAATCGTGGTGACAAATTGGCCTTAATGTTACAATTGGACCATGTTGTCTCCTCAATGGTGCAGTCGTGGTGTTGATGTGAAGATGGTCAAAAGACATATAGGCGCATACATCGTCTCCTTGTGAGAAATGAATTTTCCAAAGTAACAATCCCCTGTTTCTCGCTCTGTGAGACTCTAATCTTGGCTATGGCAGGAACAAACTCTTTGTTGGTGGTGATGTTGAATCCGTTGGCGATCATGGCACCATTGATGGCGCTTGCCATTTTGCTGCTGTGATACCACAGATTTCTAATGGTTTGGAATATTTTTCCATGAGATTTTTCATCTCAGACCTTTGTTTTTCCTGATCTTCATGTTTTTTGCGCCTCTTTCCACGATTCCCTCCAAGCTTTCATGGATTTCCTACTCTTGGCATGTTTCCCTCCAAGCTTTCATGCCTCTTTGGTAAGATCTGAGCTTCAAATCAAATGGATCATTGACCTGGCAACTCTTGGGCCTTAGATTCTTTGTTTCCCTCTTTCCATGTTTGAATTGAAGCATTCTGATCCTGTTTTTTCGTGCAACAGGTATAAAAAGATAGAACATGGGCTTGGTACTTCGTGGATCCTCTTCTTCCATCCATGTTTGCATCAATAACCTCTGTTATCACTGAAGCATTTGCATAAATTGCCTCCGTTGTCACTGAACCATTCAAAAAAGAGGTAAGGGCTTTTGAACTTGGCTTTCCTCAGTTCTGGTTTTTGCTTGTATGCTTCTATGGAATAGTTCTAACATATTTTATTTGTTGCATGCAGGTTTAAGGTGTTATATTGCATGTTTCAACTTCAGTGTTAAAATCATGGGCAAATGCAATGGTCCTATTAGTTATGAGATTCATCTCAATAAACAATATGGAAGGAATGGAAAATACAAGGAATGTCAAAATGCAAGCTTCTTACAAAGCTGAATGGAGAGTGCATTAAATGGCCTTCCTCGTCCTCCTAGGAAAAGCAAGTCCAGACCACTCATCTCTGCCCAGAAGTCCGTGAATATTGGTAAGAAACTTGATAGAGCTTCTGCTAGAGGTGCATGGACCAAGGGAGCTTTAGAATCTGCCATTAATGCCATTGAGGATGGTGTATTTTCCATAAGAAAAGTTGCCCTGCATTTTGATGTGACGCTCCCAGAATCTATACGATGCTCCCATCGTACAAATATGGGAATTCCCCTCTCGTGGCGACTACATCACCATGATAGGGCCCTCTGTCATACTCGGACCACTTGGGATACCCAAGTGCGGGCCGAAAGAACACCAGGTGTCATTAGATCCCACGTCCTCTATGGGAATCCTATATAGCAGAAGCGTACATACACGTTAGCATACAACAATCATGCTGAAATAATATACCACCACGAAGGGTGGCCCATCCATCATCATCAATGAAAAGACAATACAACCATAAATAACATGAGCAATACACCATGACAAGGGCGCTACCCGGGGCTCATAATCCATGGGATCAACTGACGGTCAAGGCCTCAAGATATCAACAGACGAAAGTATAACATGGCACTAGCTGGCATAAGACAATGTCTAGGGTAGTCCACTCCTTCCGCCCCTCTTGTGCACACTTTGCAGATAGGCTGAAACATGCTATGGCGTGATTGTAGCCTTTCAGAGACGCAGTCTCATGGAATCACCCTATCGGACCACTCCGGGTTGCATCTCCCCGGTCCGATGAGGCAGGTCAGGGACCCCTCCCCGAACATAACGGATCCCTGGATGTGCTAGAGACTATGTGCCACTAAATGCACATGCAGTCGTACCCGACTGGAACCCCCCAAAATCCATGGACTGCTAGGCGCGCCACCGAGCCCAGAACATCCATATAGGCACGCTCCCCTGACCGAAGAGGTGTCAGACCCATACTCGGCCCCATCTGCGGGGCCGGCTATAAGCCTAGCACCTTTGTAGAAGTCTTGTCCATGCTAGGCAAGACCCCACCCCGTTTCACCATTGTGCTTTCGTTGTGCAGTCTTTGAATCACATGATAGCCTCCCGGCCCGGTGGGCTCTTGTGCCACGATCCATAATTATTGGGTATTAAGGGGTCTAGCTAGAAACATCTTTAGTTCTAAGAGGCTTTGGTCTCTCTACCCTTCCCTTAAACCCAATACGCGGAGGGAGCAGAAAGAAAGAATATAAACACCATCCAAATATCCATTATCATCATAATAACATATGAAGGAGAATTTAACCATTCCATCTAATCAAAGAAGTGTTAGCGGAAGTACAAGCTATCTAAGGACTAACCAGTCTCTTGGCTGGAGCCATTATCACGGAAAGCCTCCATTCTTCGGGTCAGTTGGCAAGAACTGGTAGCTGCTCTTCCTCTCCCCTTCCCCAATCGATTTTGGGGCAGAAATGGGGGGTAGGACCCCAATTTCTCCTCCCAAATTTTCCAAGTTCCACTTGGCCAATCGATTTGGGCGGTGGCTTTCCCTATTGGTCCCATTTAACTAATTATAACATAATTAGCATAATTAGATTATTCATCCACTAATTTTATTAGCATAGCTAATAAAATCCCTTTTAAGTAAACCCAGGTTACCCCCTATTGACCCTTAGGGGTCTAGTTAAATACTAGCGACGTGTCGTAGTATGCATACGTATACCGTATAAATACCTAGAATGTCACATTATCCCTCCCTTGAATTAATGTTGTCCTCAACATTAGGGTTAATAAACAATGAAATTATAGGAGATAAGTCTTATTCCTTGAAAGTAACACAAGATTACATATATGTGTCATAGGACCAGAGTCCTTTAAGAAAACATAAGAAATTACGATGCTAATAACTTAAGAGTGCACTCATAAACAACAAAGTTTTAAATACAAGGGATGCCCAATGAGGCCTAGGATCTTTTACGATGCGTTAGTACGCCCTCTTTTTAACTTGCAAAAGTAAAATACATCAGTATTTATAAAATAATTTAAGTAGTGTGGTTGAAGGGACCACCCCCTTAAAGTAAAAGAAATATGAATGCAAGAATCCTATCGTGCCTAAGTCTTGCATGTCGTCTCGGCGTAAGGAATGGCCATATTCCCATTATAGCCGCAGACAGATGCGTCCTATCATGAATGCCTATATGCCTAGTTCCTCACCTAGATGCATGTAACCCAACCCCTAAAATGATCTCTGTCCGATCCCTCTCATATGATCCGTGTCGGATCCATAATACAACGCTTACCATTAGGGTTGGAGGCGACCGCATCTTGGATGGTTCGACCCTGGCATTCTCGCATGAAGTCCGAGTAGGTCTTATCCAAATCCGCTTTGAGAACCCATGTCGCGTCCTCTGTTGGTAAGTGCTTCCACTTAACCAAGTATTTCAAGATTTGAGTTGGTGGGTTTTGCTTATATGTTAATCTAGGAGAGCTTCAGGCACAATCTCCAACTGATCCTCAGTCATCTCCAGAAATGTTGGCGTGTCAAGAATCTCTTCTGGATCAGGATTATGCTTCTCGAGAAGACTTACATGGAAAACTTTATGGATCTTCAAATGAGCGGGTAGATTCAACTGGTAGGCTTGAGAACCTATCCTCTCGGTTATCTCGAAGGTCTAAGCCCATCTAGGTGCAAACTTCTTACAATTGCCAATTTTAAGTTTGGCTGCTTGGCCTTTATCTTTAGCCATCTGAAGTCAACAACACGGAACTCCGCGTGGTGTCGATGCCGGTCGGCAAGACTCTTTTATTAGAGCTTCGGCGGTTAGTAAATATGCCGAACCTCTTCCACTAGTGCACATATCCGGTGAGGAGTTATTCGCGACACTTCCACCTTGGGGCTGGATTATGCCGATATGCGGGTGATGCGATATCTATAATTGATCTGAAAGGCGACATCCTTGAGGACTCTGTCTAGTCTTTGTTATAGGCAAACTCCACCAAATGGATGTAATCCGCCCATTGAAATTGCTTGTTCCAAACATAGTTCGTAGCATATCTTCAATTATCACGATTGTGCAGCTACGTTTGATCATCAATGCGGAAATGATAAAAGGCGTGCTCATGGCAAGTTTAGTTTGAATAGTGCTAAAGAAATCCTTCGAATCACGGTAACAAACTTAGGATCCCAGTTTGAATAATGGTACGGGGCATCCCATGAAGGCGGAATATCTCCTTTGTAAACAACAAGGCAGTATCCAATGGAGTGTCGGTGGTACGACATGACAAAAAGTGTGCCATTTTAGAAAGCTTGTCGACCACCACCATTAAGGCATCAAAGCCCCTTAAAGTCTTGAAGCCCACCATAAAATCCATGGTAATAAGTTTCCATTTTGCATTGGGGACATCTAGGGTTGCAATTCCCCTAGAATACGTGCTTGCTACGCCCTCGTTCTTGTGGTCGACATTGCTTAATTACCTGGCAATATGCTTCTTCATCCCTGGCCATAAATAGTTGGAGCGGATCTTGAAATAGGTCTTCATAAATCCCGCATGTCCCACTATAGGACTGTTATGTGTATCATGGAGAATGAGCTTGCGAACTCGATGTCTCGGGGAACACATAACTTATCCTTATAATAAAGGAGTTGAGCTTCCTTTTATAGTGACAAAAAGCCTCTCTCTCCTTATACATTACGGCTTGCTTGGATAGGCTTTGCCATATCTCACGAAATTACGGATCTATGGGTAGGGCTGTTGTATCTGCTTACCAAACTCACTAGAGGCATGGATATGGCATTACAATGCGTTCGGTGACCAATGGATGTCTGGAAAGCGCGTCAACAACAACATTATGCTTGCTCGGCTTATAGACTACCTCAAAATCATACTCCTCGAGGAATTCCATCCATCGTCGTCGTCTCAAATTAAGGTGGGGTTGCGTGAAAATATATTGGAGGCTTTGGTGATCCGGTATCTGCTGGAATCGTCTCCCAAGTAAATAGTGCCTCCAAATGCGCAAGGAACGCACGACAACAAGCAATTCTTGGTCATGCATGGGGTATCACTCCTCCGCATCATTTATCTTTCTAGAATCATCGATGACCGACCTTCTTGCATTAATACTCCACCGGTAGCTATCTTACTAGCATCCACGGCAACCCACTTATCCTTCGAAGTGCGGCGGCAAGCCAGGCGGTTGTCAATGCATCCTTCAATGACTGGAATCCGACTTGGACCTTTTTTTTCCAATGTGCTATCCAATCCCTAACCTTTTCATGCTTGGTTAGCTCCGTCAAGAGTGCGGCGAGCTTAGCAAAGTCTTTCACAAACTTGCGGTAATATCTGGCCAACCCTAGAAAGCTACGAACTTCAGACACATTGGTTGGAATTGGCCAATTCTTTACTGCCTCAAACTTGATAGGATCGGTGGCTATCCCTTCTGTAGAGACAATATGTCCCATGTAATCAACCTTGGTGGTTGCAAACTGACACTTAGAGAATCTGGCATAATTGGTGGTGCCTTAGTTTCTGTAAGGCCAACCGAAGATGCCGCTCATAGTCCTCTAAGGTCTTACTGTATATTAGGATATCATCAAAGAATATGATGACAAAATTGTCAAGATATTCACGGAAGACATCATTTGTCAGTCTCATAAAGGTGGCTGGGGTATTAGTTAGGCCAAATGGCATCACTGTAAATTCATAATGCCTATAACGTGTCCAGAAGGCGGACTTATGAATCTTATCCTCTTTAATTCAGATCTGGTGATATCACGAGCGAAGATCAATCTTAAGTAAACTACTTAGCACCACATGGCGATCCATCCGGATCGTCGACCTTGGTAAAAGCATACCGATTCTTAATAGCGTGCTTATTCAGCCGGCGATAATCAACGCACATTCTTAAAGTGCCATCCTTTTTCTTCACAAAGAGTATCGGGGCCCCAGAAGGTGACACACTTGGTCGAATGAAGCCCAATTTGAGGAGCTCTTGCAACTGTTTCTTAAGCTCGGTTAACTCACTCATTCTATATGGAGCCTTACTGGTAGGCTTGGTACACAGCTCCAAGGTAATTTCGCATTCCACACCTCTAAAGGTGGCAGACGATGAATCTCATCGGAAAAAGGTCATGGTACTCTCGGAGAACAAGTGCTATCATGGGGTAAAGTATCATCAATAACCTCATCTGTTTGGACTTGGCATCTTGAAGCAAGTCGAGCGATGCAAATTACTTGAGGCTTCTTGATAGCCTTATCCAATTGGCGTAATCGCGATACAACGCATAATGGGAATAAGCGGTTTTACACGCTATGTTGACCCGGGCTCCATTGGGCGCATTGAAAGTAACCTCGCTTTTCCACGATCAATGTTTGCCTTTGCGGCAGCCGAAATTCCATACCCACAATGAGGTCATAGCGACCAATATCCATTATCTCGGCCCCTTGAGCAAACGGTGCTCCTCGGCATTTGGATGTTCAAGTTAATGCATCGACTTCAGGTGTGGCGGCCCCACTAATAGCGTGGCGGGGCGTGGCTTTGACTTCAAGGGAGTGAGCTATAAAGCTTACGCCATTCTAGGGGAGGCAAAATTGTGTGTACTACCCGTATCCATGAGAATGATAAAGGGCTTACAATCTATTTGGCCAATGGTGGATATAATGAGAAAGGCGATTGGTCGCTTGTCCGGTCTCAATAGCAGCATAGATGTGAGACTCACCTTGGATATAGTCCGGTGCCTCATCATCCGCAACGTTTTCCTTTTCACAAGCTTCCCAATTCACCTGGCAAGAGCAGCCTGGGCAGCCTGGATAACATATGGACATTCTTGCATATGATGTCCCAGACGGAAACACCAATAACAAGCTTTGTCCCTTTGCAACTGTTCACGAGCCTCCTTTGGTTTTGCTTGAAGAATATCTCGGATAGCTCCTGTGGTACTACCAGACTTATCGGGGATGGTGAAGGAAACCTTCTTATCCTGCTTCTGATACCCAGTTGATGAGGGCGGTCTAGGACTAGATGAACGTCCCTTGTATGGTGTGTAACCCCTATTCTGACCAAATGTAGAGGGCTGTGGTGGCTGATACTTAGGGATGTCCTCCTCGAGGTTAAAAGCCTTAGCCTCTGCTTCTGCTACTGTTTTGGGGTTGATTGCTCGAACCATCTTCCTTAAGGTAGGGGATAACCCCTCAATGCATCCCTCGATTGCCCTGCGCTCATTTATCCCTGGGACATACAAGCGTAGCCTCATGAACTCATCCTGTGTATGCTTGGATGGTCATGTTCTTCTGCTCCAAACGGTAAAAAGTCTGAATCTGCTGGCAACGGTGAGCTCTGGGGACATAATGAGACTTAAAGGCTTTGGCAAAAACCTTGTATTTGCACTTATCCATCGTCAATCCATGGGGCCGGTAGCCTTTCCACCAAATCTGGGCGGACCCACAGCAAGATTTGTGGTGGCCACCTTGCCAATATCCTTCTGTGTCATGCCATAGGATTTCCCAAACTCATGCATTTCGTCTAACCAAGATTCGGTATCCACTCTAGACCTGGTCTTGCCTGAGAACTGTGCCAACTTGCGGTTCTTCCAGATGCTAGTGATGGCAGAGCCCACAATTTTTTGATAATTCTTTTTCTTGGCTTTGGCATGGTCGTCATCTGATTTAGATGAGTCCGCTGAGTCGAGACGACTTCGACGCGTGGCCTCTGAAGATGAGCTGCTTTCGCACGCTTTGAGCGGGTGAATGTAAGCTGGAGCAAATCAATGCGGTATCAATGGTGGTGGCTGGCTGTGCGGTAAAAATCGAAACCTCGGGTTGGAGCTCGATGGCCGCCGCTTCATAAGGTTGAGCTCTTGTTCTAGAGCAAGACGACCAGTTTGCACTGGTGTCGCCCACGGAGGGGGACGTGCACCGTCTAAAATGTAAAATAAGAGCGAGATAAGCACGACATGTCACATGATTACTGTAAGGTCATTAATACAAAATTGCTTGATATTAAGATGGGGGTAGGGTTACATTTGGCGTAATGCCTACACAAACAACAAAGATGAAAGTTTATTTATACAAGAGGGTTTAACAAAAGGTTGGTCTATGGTGCCGTAAGGGGATGGAGGACCGTGATAACGGATATACATGCACTAATTTATATTTGGCCCAAGCCTTGATGATAAGATCCTGATACTCGAGAGTCGGATTTATGATCCATAGATTAAAGAAGTCACGCATTGCATAATATAGCTCCCATAAGTGGTCATCTGCATCCATAAATGCTTCTTCGTCGGTGAATTCCCAATAGACCCAACTTCGTTGCAGGACTTGCAAGTTTTGGAGAGCTTTGTCATGAAGGAGCGTGACAATTTCCCACCCTTTTATGGCACAATACGTCACTTATGGTCCTGCAACAAACCCGACAATAGATATACAATCCATAAGTCATTTCGTATACTTAGAACTTCTCAAGAGGAAAAACAAGTAATATAGGAAGAATAAAATTTGTATTTAGAGGAGCATGAAACTGCTGATACAATAGTACATATATTGTAATGGCCGAAGGCCATACTCTATTAAATGTATACTCAGGAACTAGGTTCTGCGTCCTGATCCATTGGCGTAGGAGGCGGTGGCGGCTGCCAATGGCGCAGCAAGGTAACCCCTGGATCGACGGTGCTGGCAGCCAGAGAAGCAACCTCTAGTGGGTTAGAAGTGGCCAAAGGAGCTTGTGGCGTTTCATGCTCATCCACGATGCTATATCTTGTCCCAAGGCAGTCAAAGAGCAAGTTCTGGCACACGAGCACGTAGGTGAAGGTGCGATAGGGAAGCTTCTTATGGCCTGCCAAGGTGGATAATGCACGGAGGTTCCACCACGAAGCTTCGGCCTCTAAAGCTAGGTCTCGTACCACAAAAAGGACCTGTCCCTACCAGAAAGCGGATAGGAACAAGCGGGTGAGGTGATTTCCCAATGCTTTAACCCCTGGCTTGACAGAGGTAGCTACTTCCTTGTCAAGGTCCATGGTGACCTCTTCCTCCTTAAGTTCCCGCTTTTCTTCCCTCAGATGAGCTGGGTTATTGTAGGGATCCTCCTCCTTTTCATCCGACTCCAAGGAACATTGACCATATTAATATTCGGGACGTGAGGTCCCATGGCAGTGAAAGCTTCCTGAGGAGGTTGAGATGAAGGGTCCTGGAGCATAAGGTCTCTTAGCTGGAGGAGTGTGTCAACTGGCTCAATGGTTTCCTACTGAAACTGGAGTAGTTGCTGTACCTCTGTAGGGAGCTCAACCGACGTAAAGTCGATGAAGTCATCCACACAATACTCAGCAAACTCATAAATTACTTGCACTTTCGTTCTGGTCTTCACGCCAGCCACTACATAGTACGTCCACATAATATCTTCCAATAGAAGATACTACTGCCCCTGGTGATAGATAACTGGGAGGGCATCCAAACCAGTCAGTCGCGTCCCCTGGTCTCGATGTGGAGGCATCTGTTCTGCTAGTTGCTTCCACCGGACGAAGTCATCCTCTCGGATGTACTCGTCATCTTCCTCATCAGAGGACTCGGGTGCTTTGCCCTTTTCTGCTTGCAAAGTTTCATCCTCCACATATTGATCCATGAGAATGGCCAGTGCAAAGGTCACTTCAAGATATTGCTGGCCCTCATGTGTCACTACTAGCAGATTTCAGCCCCATCTGAGCTTGTCCTTGAGAACATCCTAGGCATGCGTATCACCTCCCAACATCTCCCTTACTAATACTGTATCTCTTTCTAAGTAGAGCTGGGCCGGATCCCCTAGAGGGATGCAGAGAGGGAGCATCTCTTGAGTATAAAACTCAAGGAAGCCTGTATAATCAGGGTGGGCCTGCATGTTGGTGATGAGGTCCACCTTCTGGAGCAGAAAAGCTTGTAGGAAGTCAAAGGAGACTTGAGAATCCCAGTGCTCTCCGTCTTGGTACCATTAGAGCAGGATTGGGATCGTCATTGAAGTTGCAAGTCATGGAGGAGGAAGAAGAAACAAAGAGAAGCAAGAGAAGGAATGAAACCCTAAAGGTCATTAAGAACACTTTTTATATGCTGACATCAGCATGAGTCATTAATGAATTTATATTTTTTTTTTCCAGACAAAGCTTGGATAGACAAGATTTGATTATATTGATACAACGGAAGATGCTTGAAGAACAAGCTAGTTATGGTCTCCCCGGATTCTTCGGGCGAGAGCCAAATCCTTCGTCATGATATTAACCCTTTTGGCATAGATGGCACAAAGGTTGGCATCCCCAAAAAGGGCTATCAAGTAAGCCTCGGCAGCCTCTTGCAACGCACGAAAGTCTGGAACCGCAGGTCGGTCTTGAATTCGGGTTATCTCACGGGACCAAGCTTACCGGAAGGGGCTTCGTAGCGGCGGCTTGTGGTCTTCTGGTACTTGCGAATTTCCCTTAAGGCCACGGTGCCCGGTATGAACCGATGCGGTTTCTTTGCGTCAGCTTCCTGGGCAAGGTCTTGCTCCCTGTGACTGGGTGAGGCCGTGCTGCATCCACTCGGTCTTGCCGGCAGACAGAACTTGTGGCCTTCCCAATACCCCCAACAGTCTTGAGCTTCTCCTTATATACGCACTCCCCGACTTATGGGCGGTGGATTTCCGTCGTCTCTTAACTGTAGGGGTCTGCAATGCGTCGGGGCAGCCGGGTTATCCCTTTCGCCTTTTGGTTTGGTTGCTGCTGCTGGTGGTCGCGACTCTGCTTGGCAAGCTCCTCTACTTGACGTTGCTGCTCGGCCCTATCGGCCTCTTCTTGCACTTGCATGACGGGTTGCGGCCATGCTCGTCTCAACCTCCGGTGGCCGGGCGTGATCCTCCATAGCAACTCCGCATGATAGCGGTCGGTCGGGCTTGCATGTCCAACCGAATTTATATCAATCCACCTTAAAGGAGGGACATCACCCCAAGCAAAACTTTGGGTGGCTTCATCGTACTCGTAAGGAGGAAGGTCGAAAGGGTCTCCAACTATGATGGCTCTTCCATCACCCGGACAAACATATTGAGCCCCCTGACTTTTGGGTCTCCCCCTCTCCATCTACCAATTGTCATCCCCACGGGCAAGTTCTCAATCTGGCAGCTTCCCTTTGGGCGGGTTCTTCCTCCATCCACACACTTAAGCGGATAAAACTTGACTAGGATCAAAACTTGGTCGGGTTGTTCGACCAAGGTGCAGGGCTACTAGAGGAGGTTAAGTTTTATCAAAAAGCACTCGGACAAATGGAAGATAGGATAAGGAATCCTATGCCCGGCGATGAAGCGTTGCACGAGCTCAGTCAAAAGTAGCTCCACCAGATACGGGTCAGTAACGAGGTGCTCTCCAAGTTGGGCAAATATTTGGGGCACACTTTGCTAGAACTTAGGGTACCTTTGGTGCGTGCTATATTTATTGCAATGGAGAAAGAAAGGCATGAGAGGAGGCGCTAGTAGGTGGCGATGGCGTAGGGCAAAGGCGGAGGCAGAGCGCTTAAAGCTTCTACTCCGATGGCTATGGCGGATGGGCGAGGCGAGCGCTCAAGCGAAAGAGACGAGTAAAAAAATTAACCGTCACTTTTTATTTTTAAGTTCAAAATTTTTGTCAAAACTTTATTTAAAAAAAAAATTATATGCTGGCGGAATACACGTTTTTATACGTCGGACGCCGCTGGAATTAAATGTGCTCCTCTCAGGATTCTAAGACGCCCAAATTAAATGTGCCCCTCTCAGGATTCTAAGACGCCCAAATTATAGTGGCGCCCGACTAAGGTTTTGGGCCCTATAACTGCCATTTCTATGGCGTTTGGAACATATGAACCCCTTGCTCCACCATCTGAACCTACTCACCCTGCTATAGAACACTCTCCTACTCAACTAAGTTAGTCCTCCCATAACTGGGTCACCCCACATGCTAACTACAGAGTTGGGAAAACTTTAACCTAAGACAAAGTCCCGTCAACTAACGAGTTAGACTATGGCCAGTGCAATGATTGGGTTACCAAAATCATGCTCTGATACCACTGTGACGCTCCCAGAATCCATACGATGCTCCCATTGTACAAATACGGGAATTCCCCTCCCGTGGCGTCTACATCACCATGGTAGGGCCCTCCGTCATACTCGGACCACTTGGGATGGCCAAGTGTCCGGACGAGGAACACGGAAGTGTCATTCGTTCCATGTCCTCTATGGGAATCTTATACAGTGGAAGCGTATATACACGTTAGCATACAACAATCATGCTAAAATAATATACCACCACGAAGGGTGACCCATCCATCATCATCAATGAAAAGACAATACAACCATAAATAACATGAGCAATACACCATGACAAGGGCGCTACTCGGGCCTCAGACTCCATGGGATCAACTGATGGTCAGGGCCTCAAAATATCAACAGACGAAAGTATAACATGGCGTTGGCTGGCATAAGACAATGGCTAGGGTAATCCACTCCATCCGCCCCTCCTGTGCACACTTTGCAGATAGGCTGAAACATGTTATGGCGTAATTGTAGCCTTTCGGAGACGGAGTCGCATGGATTCACCCTATGGGACCACTCCAGGTTGCATCTCCCCGGTCCGATGAGGCCCATAATCCACAGGTCCCAGGATTGAAACCTGGCTCTGATACTACTGTGACGCTCCCAGAATCTATACAATGCTCCCATCGTACAAATATGGGAATTCCCCTCCCGTGGCGACCACATCACCATGGTAGGACTCTCCGTCATACTCGGACCACTTGGGATGGCCAAGTGTCCGGGAAATGCGAACACTGGAGGTGTCATTCGTCCCCACGCCTTCTATGGGAATCCTATACAACGGAAGCGTACATACACGTTAGCATACAACAATCATGATAAGGGCGCTACCCAGGGCTCAGACTCCATGGGGATCAACTGACGGCCAGGGCCTCAAGATATCAACGTATTTAAGTATAACATGGCGTTGGCTGGTAGAAGACAATGCCTAGGGTAGTTCACACATCCGCCCCTCCTGTGCACACTTTGCAGATAGGCTGAAACATGCTATAGCGTGATTGTAGCCTTCCGGAGACGCAGTCTCATGGATCCAACCTATGGGACCACTCCGGGTTGCATCTCCCAGGTCCGAAGAGGCAGGTCACGAAAGTATCCCCTCCCCGAACATAATGGATCCCTGGGTGTACTAGAGACTACGTGCCACTAAATGCACACGCAGCCGTACCCGACTGGAACCCAAAAAAATCCATGGACAGTTAGGCGCGCCCATCGAGCCAGGGACATCCATATAGGCACGCTCTCGTGACCCAGAAGGTGTCGGACCCATACTCGGCCCCACAGTGAGGACGGGCTATAAGCCTAGCACATTATAAGAGTCTTGTAGCCACGCTAGGCAAGACCCCACCCCCGTTTCACCATTGTGCTCGTTGTCTGATGTTGAATCACGCGATAGCCTCACAGCCAGATGGGCTCTTGTGCACAGGTCACAATTATTGGGTATTAAGGGGTCTAACTAGAAACATCTCTAGTTCTAAGAGGCTTTCAGGTCTCTACCCTTTTCTTAATTACAATACACAGAGGGAGCAGAAAGAAAGAAAATAAATACCATCCAACGTATCCATCATCATCATAATAACATATGAAAGAGAATTTAACCATTCCATCTATTCAAAGAAGTGTTAGCGGAAGTACAAGCTATCTAGGGACTAACCAAATCTTGGCTTCCAATCAATGTTTTCTTCTATTTATTGATGAATGTTATCCCGCTTTGGAGTCTTTGTCATATGAGTGCGATAGTGAGGCCATAGAGAATTCAAAAGGCCAAAAAGAGTTGCGGGATCTCATTGTATGAATTTCGTGATGTGTTCCCCGAGGAACCCGCCTCGAGAGCCTTCCACCTAGTAGAGGGATTGAACATGAGATTGATTTAGAGCCCGGATCCAAACCCGTGTTTCAGTAGCCCTTATAGATTGTCCATATTGGAGCAAGAGGAGGTAAAGAAGGTGTTCATGAGTCATTAGCCAAAGGGTTTGTGAGACCTAGCAAATCCCCTTATGGTGCTCCCGTCATTCTAGTCAAGAAAAGGACGGATCAATGCGGATGTGCATTGATTATCGTGCCTTGAATAAGATCACGATCAATAATAGGTATCCTTTGCCTAGAATTGACGAGTTTATGGATAGATTAACAGGGAGCTAAATATTTTTCTAAGTTGGATTTTATGAGTGGTTATCACCAAATAAGGGGTGAAGGAGTTCTGATGTACATAAGACGCCTTCGGGACCACCTTGGTCATTTTGAATTTTTGGTGATGCCTTTCAAACTAACGAATGCTCCTCGCTACTTTTTCCGTAATGATGAATGAGGTTTTTGCAGGATGTCTTGATACTTTTGTTGAAGTATTTTTAGATGATATCCTGGTGTATAGCAAAACCTTAGATGAGCATTTGAATCATTTGCGTTCTATGCTAACTCGCCGCTCGAAGATAAGTTGTATGCAAAGATGTCAAAGTGCTAATTTTTGAAAGCACAGTGGAATATTTAGGTCACATTGTATCTGGAAGGTGTAGTCATGTAGATCCCAAGAAGACGGAAGCAATTCAGTCTTGGCCTGTGCCAAAGAATGCATCTGAGTTGCGTAGTTTCTTGGGATTGGCCAGCTATTATCGCAGGGTTGTCTGGAAGTTTGCCAAGATTGCAGCTGCTTTAACTATGTTGTTGAAAACTAATGTCCAGTGGCAATGGACGGGGAAGCAGCAGCAGGCAACGTATATGCTGAAGAGGTTGCTGACCTCAGCTCCTATTCTGTTGATTCCAGACATGAGTAAACATTATGAGGTTTACACGGATGCATGTGGTTATTCCATTGGTGTTGTTCTCATGCAGGATGGAAGAATAGTGGCGTATGAAAGCCACCAACTCAATGCTGCTGAGAAGAACTATTCCACCTATGAGCATGAGTTAATAGCAATGGTTCATGCGCTCAAAGTCTGGAAACATTATCTCCGCAATAAGTGTGAGTTTGTGGTCTATACCGATCATAAACCGTTGAAATTCCTGCAAAGCCAGACCGAGGTAAGTCCAAGGCAAGCTAGATGGTTGGACTTTCTTTCTCAGTTTCATTTTCATGTTAAACATCTTCCCGGGAAAAAGAATCCTGTTGCTGATGCTCTTTCTAGGGTTCGGGAAGTAAATGCGATGGTTCAATGTGAAGTTGCATTGTTGCCACAGATTAAGCAAGCATATGACTTGGATGCCTATATCCATCCAAGTTACCTGATGCTTGGGATATCCAGAATGGGCTCTGGTATCATAAGGGACGTATTTATGTTCCTGCTGTAGACACTTTGAGAAAGCAATTATTGAGCGAATTTCATGATGCACCTTATGCTGGACATGGAGGTGAATGGAAAACCTATGAATCGCTCAAAAGAATGTTTTACTGGCCTAGCTTGAAAGAGGATGTGCAAGAATATATGAAAGTTTCTGAGACTTGTCAGCAGGTTAAAGCGGGTCGAGGCACGACTCCAAGGCTTTTACAACCTCTGCCTGTGCCAAGAACCAACAAAAATGTTGGTGTAGTATGTGCAGCATATGCCCAATCAGATACTTCCAATATGGCGTGACGTAAAATTTCTTCTTCTTACCTTCAAGTTTGAATCCTCAAAGCGTGATGCCGCATTCTAATGGGGTGAAGAATAGGTGATAGACAATCCCTCTTCATATGATATGACTTTGCCTCCCGCCAACTATGAGATCCCGCCAACTATGAGAGCCAACTATGACTCTTGATAGGTATACCAACGAATATGGCTTGAAATTGGCCCCATTCTAGTCTTGTGGATGTTATTCTAATATCAAGTATTAGAATGATGCATAATCAAAGTTTGTTGATGTCCAACCCATACCTTATGTCTAACCCATACCTTATGTCTAACCCATACCTTCATACCTTATGTAATTTTTTCTGCTAAACCATTGGATTGTAAACCATTGGATTTGTTAAATATGAATAAACACAAATAAATGCAAATACGAGCATCTGAATGGTCCAGAGCTTCAACTTGAAAAGCTCCGGTGACGCAACAAAGATCCGGAGGTAGAATCGACAACGGAATTGTCTGTACACAAATTCGGAACAAAATTCCGAAATAAGAAACTGCAGCAAGAGGAATGAAGGAGGAACAAATAAACGGACCAAACCAACCAACCAAAAAAAACCGTCTAGGTTCAGAAATCTCTTCTGATAAGTACAGCCATAGCTATACAGACAATTTACTGGCCGGGTCGAACCCCGGCAATACCAGCCAGTTACAAACATCTGATTTAATGACAAGAAACCGCGATCGAATCGCCCCCATGGCAGAGCCATCACAGCCCTGTTCTGCTCCTCAAGAAAGCCCTGTTCCATTCCGCTCTGCAAGAAAATCAGGTTCGCCACAAATAGAAGCCCATGTGCCACTGAACTCCCTAAAAATAAACATCTGAAACTAAACATCTGAAACTGCAATAAACAAACCCCAAAAATAATGAAAACCCACCTCAACCTTTAAGGGACAGATGAAAAGATCTTTCGGGGACCTTATTTTACATAATAGCATCTTAAATTCTAAAATTAGCTTAGTAGCTTTGGGGAATATATTTTAATAGTTCGAGCATTAGGATGCTTACGGATTGGCCATGAAATCCAAAATGGAAATCTTAGATATTCAAAGATGCTTTCCACACATTGGACACTAAATTTCTTGTACCATTTCTAGTATGCTAAACACTTGCTCTAGAAATGGATCAAAAATGTCTATCTAAACCTGTTGTTTGCTCTCCTTTTTTCCAAAATAATTGTGTGAATTTTTTTATCCTTGGCTACGAGAGTTAAAAAGGCATCGGCACCCTTGGACATGAGATATATAGCTTACTAGATGGTTTGTTTTTATTGTAGAAACAATTTGTTCACATTGTTCATGCTTCAATACTGATGCTTCTTAAGCTTGGGGTATAATGCATCTCCATTTCGATCTCTTTCTTGGATTCTTGCACCTGAAATAAAAGCTCTAGTCAATCAATGCTTCAATTCTTCAACGGAAGACCATTTTTTGGAACTTACTAGTCTAGCCACATCATCTTCCGACATGTCATAACATAGCTCGGCTGTTTTTAGCTGGCGTAGACGCCTCTCAATTTCCTACATCAAAGAATAATTTGAAAATTTAAGAGATCATAGCTCCATAAAGTCACTATTCTTACCTCACACTTAGCTTGAAATTCTCTCATGTCCTTCCGCTCAGCCAAGTAGTCATCAACAGCGGTTGTCATTACAAGTTGGTTTAAAGCTTTGGCAACAACTTCCTGCTGGATGGATTGTGAAAACTCCTCCGACGGCGTGTCTGATTCTTTCTTATTAGTATCACCTGAGCTGTAGATTGGTGATGGCGGTGAATCTGCATAGTAGCATAAAATGAAGCATAAGAAAATGAACGGTATGATAGAAGATATTTGGCATTAGGCGACTAGGAACGAGAAAAGTAGTTGAGTTTGATAGAGTGACTGCTGTGACGTAAATAGTCATTTTAGCCTGCATCATTTCGACAATATCAACGGACTTTGTGAAAACCCCATCGACTTCCTCGAATGGAATTTGAAGGCTTTCGCCTGATGAAATGATGGCATGTGAAGATCTTAGCGAGTTAGAGTGAGATTTCGGTAACTCTTAACACCCCCTCTAAAGAAAAGCTAAATGTTGCTGCTGTAGCAGCTGAACTCCCAAAGGCTTGCTTCTTAAGAGAGGTAAATTCGGAGCCAATAAGAGGTTTTGTCATGCCATCAAGAAGATGCAGAGCTGAAGCATTATCTGTTATCTTGCAAAGCAAGCCTTAAGATCGAGAGGCTTGTTATCAGGATGGAATTTGCGGTCTTTAACGGTCTTTAACAAGTTCAACGACCCCAGAATTATCAAGATGGAGTTTGACTATTTTGAGTGGTAGCTGAAGATCCTAAAAATGATAAGAAGCCAAAGCATTTCCTGGGGATCAGCAGAAAGCTCAACTCAGCCTTAATGGAACTGTAATCTGCTTTTTAGATGTCCAAGTAATAAGAATGGTGCAAGCATAAAAATAGACCTGAAGACTTTCTGAGATCTGGATCATTTCAAGCATGATCTGCATCAGTAACGACAATAGTTCTGGGTCTGCTTGCTACTGAGGCTGTTTCAAAGCATGAATAAACATACTTACTGCAAAAGCAATATCTGGTCGAGTAATAGTAAGGAGCCTACTAACTTTTTATATAAAGTAGGATCACATGAGTCTCCTTCAAGATCAAGAGTAAGCTTTGTACCTGCATCAAAGGGATTAATGGCAGGGTTTGCAATTTGCCATAAAAAACATTCACTATACCTCCTTAAGATACTTGGGTTGTGTAAGACGGCTGTAACTTGCATTCTGCCAGACTTCTACCCCCCATGAGTCTGATTTCAACCCGTGCCTTAATTTGCTCCTTGATATTAAAAATCTCGTCTGTAGCATCTCCTGTTACAATAATACCATAGAGATGGTGCAGATATGGAATAAGAGTGCAGATTTTCTGTTTATATCCTTGTAATATAGACAGGGATCAGCCCCAGACCTCGTGTAACCTGTGATGCCAATACCTAGGAGTCGGCTTAAGACCATACAAGCTTCTCCTGTACAATAAGCTTTATTATCAAGTAAGCCATAGTACCCACCTTCTGCTAGCTGCTAATGCGACAACCCTAAACAGTTTACTTCGAGCCATTGGGGAAAGACATCAATATAATCTTGTCCAAATTTTTGGCTGTAGCACTTAGCTACTAATCTGGCCTTATATTTAGCAATAGTACCATCAGAGTCGAATTTCGTCCTAAACGCCTATTTGTTATCAACAATGTTAGGATGTTTAGGTCTAGGAATAAGCTGCCAAGTATCTTGCTTGGAGAGCATAAGCAATTCAGCATGCATAGTTTCTCACCATTCCTTAGACAGAGCTGCTTGGAATATAAGTGTGGATCATGATGGTCAAGGACTTTAGCCATCAATGTATTATTACAGGTACAATCCTTAGGAGATAAAGGAGTTGCTGATAAAGCAGAAGCTGCTGGTTGTGAATGATCTTCTGCACTAGGAAAATTGGTATATCGAGAAAAGGTTGGCTCCTATAAAAAGGACATCTGCCAGCTAAATGTTGATCAGTAAACTCGCTACTAGAAGTAGAAGATAAAGCAGAAGACTCCCCTCGGCACAGAAATCAAAATCTATGGTGTGACAAGATCCCTGCTCAGTAGACATGCTAGAAGATGAAGTATATGAGACGAGATGCTAAATCAGATGCAGAATCAGTTCTGCTCAAAATTGAAGATGAGCAGGCTGATCATGGCTATCATATTCAGCATCCTCCATAAAATTCGCACTTCTGGAATTTTAAACTTGCTAGTATAGACATTCCAAGCTTTCTGCATGGTTGAATAACCTAAAATTATGCACTTGACAGCTCGATCAGCAAGCTTTCCCTGTTTCTTGAGCAACTCCATAGGTATGCCTGAATAAGCCAAAGAACCAAAGACCCTGAGATTTTTCACATTATGTTTCCTGCCAAACAAAGGATGAAATGGTGTTTGATTTTTCAAGGCTACTGTAAGTGCCGATTAACTAAATAGGCTGCTGTGCAAACTGCTTTGGCCAAAAGCCAAGACCTAAGTATTTGTGAGCAAGCATTCTGCAAACAAGGTCTTGAAGTGATTTATTTTTATACTCAGTGTTTTTTATGCTACAGACATTTTTATGCTACATCACTGGACAGTTTCTTGTCCATTATGTAAATACAGGATATCGTGACAACCTGAAGGTGCAGGAGATGCTGAAGGACAAGTTTGTTGGCTTGATTTTGACAGCATTGGGGACATTGAACCCGCACTTTGATGGCCCCACTTATAATGCTCCAATCTAGCATCTATCTCTGCAAGTCGCGATGCCTCCTCAGTATCCAAGTCAAATGCCTGCTTGTAAAATACAAAGAGTTATTCAAAAGAATATACTTAAAATCTTTCTTCTAACTTTTTGCAGGATATAATACATCTCATATACTAATCACTTTTTCGTTTGTCTACTTATAAGAAGTTTTCATCTTGGTTTGGGATCTTACTGTTGATACTTTAGAAGACACACTATTGACATCGCTCTCATCATAGGTGTCAGGTTGTTGCAGTATCTCTTCAACAAGAGCATCCTCTTCTGGCTAAAAATATTTTGCCAAACAAGACTGGGTATTAGATAATCAGAACTAAAACAAATACAGGGCATGAAACTTGCATATAGAATTTCAAGACTAGATTGAAACTAGATTCAAAAATAACAAGCATTGACATCATAAAAATTCAATTTCTATCCAACTCTCTCTTGGACATAAGTCCTAACCACGGAAGCCACTTCCTATCGAAGACATCAATCCTGTCATCAAGGGCCACAACTGCATGGCCATGTAACTAGTCTGATTGGAGGATCGATATTTCAAAATGGAGTAGCAGGTCTTACTAGTTAGTAGAAAATCGATATTCCGAAATGGCCATGTACTAGTCTGATTGGAGGATCGATATTCCAAAATGGGATAGCAGGTCTTACTAGTTAGTAGAAAATTAGTAGAAAATCGATATTCCAAAATGGGGTAGCAGTATCCATTTACTACTTTGCTGCCTTAGCAAAGAAACTTGCAAATCCAAATGTTTGGTAGGTGGATACTTAAAATCCCAGATATTAAACTTAGAAACTGATAATACGTGGCAACTTGTACAACACCACAAGAAGACCTGAGATGCATATCACCCTTGCTTTCAGATTGACATTCACTACCATTCCCCATAGCAATCACGACATTATGATCCTTCTCTAAATTAAATGGCTGATGTTCCAGTCGCATGCTTAGAAACACCAGAGTTCATCATGCATTTAGTCGATTTAACTTGCTGAGTTACCGGGATATTGATAGAAGAAAGATAAATATTATCCTCATTAAGGTCATATTCATATGTCATATTAAGTGTCCATTGCTGAAAAGTAGAAAGAGAATGGCTGCACCGGGAAATATGATGAGTTACTGAGGAGATGAAGCTTGGGTTTGAGATGAGCTTTGAAGGTTGTTTGAACTTTAGAAATGCCCTTTGTAGTGACAAGCATAGCAAGTGACTTGTGATCTGTCTTGGGTCTATCAGACATTCTTGGCTTTATAGCTTGTAGTCGCTTTCGTTTATAAACAGACACTGCTACATTCAATGGTGTCATGTAGATTCTAACTCCACCAGCAGATTCTGAATTTGATTGAACGGCGAAGTAGCTCCCTGCTGAGTTTGTACCTTTATACAATCAGCTCTTCTTTTGAAGTTTTTAGCTTAGAGGATAAGCTAGAATTCCAGCACAACAATCTAGAGTAAGTTGTTCCATTTGCTCTTTGACAATTTGTTGCTTTGCCAACCCAGTAACGGCACATGTATCTCAAGATGATTCTCAAGCTTCATTAACTTTTTACAAAATCTTATTTGACGTCACAGATCTGAGTCTAATACAGACTTCAAACAGTGAAGTGCCTATCTGGTTTAGCTATAGGATCCCAGTTTTTCTTCAAAACTCACTTCAAAACAAGCAATCCAAGATAAATTTCAAAGAATGCCCTCCAAGAATGATAGTTATTATCTTCTAAAAGATGATTAAAGGTAATCTTCAATGGATTTAATCCAACCATACTTCTTGACCAGAAAATCCAAATCGAACAGTGAAAGACAGTGAAAATGACATCAAGAATCAGCCTAGTAACCCTGCCACCACAAATTAGAGCACTAGCTCCTATTTTGAGGATCAAACCCGACCTTCTAAAGCTATGCAAGCCAGCTCAACTCCAAGCAAGATATCCCTATTTAAGCTTGAAAATAGCACTATCTTACCTCTCTGCAGAGAAAGATTAAAATCTCCACTACTACTCGCCAGATCTTTCCAAAACTGATGCAGCGGACAGCTAACAGTAATCCGACTTAGATCCCAAGCGAACTCGAACAAATTTCAATAGGTGAGAGAGATATTCCATATCAAATGGTCTACAAGCCCTGCGGTCTGATACCATTTTGATGTAAGAAACCATTAGAAAAAGTTTAAGTGCACACTCACAACACTTTTTTGATTGGAAAACTTGGTGAGTTTAGAGTTTAGAGTAGTGTTATTAAGTTTAGAGTTAAAGTGACTTTTCTATACTTTAACACTAAGGCATCGAGATTAATGATCCATACACAACAGCCAATACTGAAGAGGCATAAGTGCCAAGAAGGAAGAATATTGGAACTTGACTATAGTTAAATCAAAAGTGGTGCTGTATTTGAAAACTTAATGCAACTTGTCATGTAGCCTAGCCATGGCCCCTCTACATATGTTAATTATACATGCACGGCCTGGGTTCCAACTTTAACTTTCACCAGTTCAAATTGGACACTGTAAAACTTCTTTTGAAGCTTACAAATCTTTCCTCGCTGGTAACAGGGATGGAAGACTAGTAAGAACATAGCCCAGAGCAAACATAGTAATCCATGGAACAAGAAAGATGATTGCACAGTCCAAATAGTACTTACTGTCAAAGTAAAATAACGTGCATTTGGCCCTAGGAGAATATTTCGTGATATGTGATCAGTCATCTGCGCATTGCTCATGTCTATGCTTTGCAATGCCCTTCTTATTTTTGAAACTCTACGCCTCTTTTTCCTCTCCCTCCTACACATTAATAAGACATAAAAATATCAACCAGAACCTAGACTTTCCAAAGTTTTAAGCCATTACATAAGGTATATAAAAATAACCTTAGACTTCTCCATGCACTGGATTGGGTGTCTTTGCTTTCAAGAGAGCCCGTCCAATCATCGGACACTACTGAATTAGCACATTTGTTTTCCAGTTGTTGCAGTTTCTTGTCAAAAGTTTCTATTGCTTCAAGCCTGTCAAATATAACGTGTTCATCTAATGCCATAAATATATATGGCTACATAATATTTAGAAAAAACATGCATGTCTTTTAAACATATCCAAAGAGCCTAACTTAGGCGGCATTTTACTCGCTTTTAGACACCTTCTGTTGTGCGTGCACAAAAGTGAATGTTTGGCAGACCTGGAAGTATGGACGGAATTTGAGACAGGCTCAGATTCCTGGCAGTACAATCTACCTTTCCAAAGTCTATCACAGTCAATGAAATAGAGGTAGAAGGAATATCTGTTACAATACAAAAGTGGTGATAATTTAACACAATTCACAGCCAGAATTAAAAATACTATCATGACAAGCCATAACTAAAAATACTATCATGACTGCTCATGTCTGTATGCTCCCCAACTCTTTAAATCTTATTGGGATCTTCACGAAAAGGGAACTCAAGAAAATCTTAAAGAGCAAACCTCTTAATCGAAGTTGATTGACAATGAAAAAAGTGCCTGATCCTGCATAGATATCTACTGTATCCACATTTTTTATTGCAATAGAAGGCAAGTCCATAATTCTTTATGCAAATGGATGCATAAAGATTTTTACCAAAAGGTATACATGTTCTTATCTCCTTTCAACCTTAAGAAAAGGAAAGAATGTGTTGACCATAATCATTTCCAACACATACGCAATCTCCCATGTGGATGGAAATTCTGCCACTGCCAAGGAAAACTGTTGAATGGATGAGCAGCAAACCAGTTCAATCATATAGAGACATTTTAAGATTTCTTTTGTGATAACAGTTAATGAGAAGTCAAACATTGTGTAATCCATGTAAGAATTTACAAGTAAAATGCAAAGCTTTTACCTTGCATCAAAAATGGATTTTTTTATTGGTTATCTAATTAACATCTTAGAAAAATCGTCCTTGCATACCCCTTTGTTATCTTCTCCGATTCCACTTGGGTTGTATCATCAATATGCCTTTTATCCTAATGTCATTAAATATTGATACTTAGCCAAGCAAAAACAATCCTAAAACATAATTATAATTCTTATTTTAATTATTCCTCTTCAATATTTAACATGTTCCTTTTGAACAACATCCAAGTAACTGCCCTTTATGGCTATATCATTAACCTTCTCAATTCTGATTGAAATCCATGTGTATAGACAAGGTTATGAAAGTATATTCATCTACACAAAGAACTACATTCCTATATGATGATACTCATTTATAAAGAAACACATCCCTATATGGCACTGGTTGAAGCCAATAGCAGAATATGGCACTGGTTGAAGCCAATAGCAGAATATGAAGTTCCAGCCTCCATTAAAGCGATAGAAGGCAGGAAGGATACTCTTGATAAAGCACCAGTTTAATAAAGCTTTTTTACTTGTAGCAAGCTTGGACATGCTTCCCCAACATTGGTGATGTCGTGATGTTTAGGTTCAATTGTCAAACAACAGGCTTTCAATCCTCTAGAGCGCCACTTTATGATGTACTATCTCACTCTTAACAACAATGGAAAAACATACCTTGCATTAATGTGTTTAAGTGTCTCAGATTTGAGGCGCATTGCAAGGAACGTTAGACATAACAGATGTGTACGCAGAAGTAAGATAATATAAGAAGGAAAAGAAACAAATGCAATGTTGTAAAATGTCTTAGCATATTGAAGATGTACGCCTTGTTGCTAACATTCAATACAGCGATAACAGAAAGCAGAAAACTCTTGGATACTAATAAGACAAGGGGGAACTTCAAAAAGAAGAAAACTTCGTCCCATGACTTTGTGGCATGATGGATCAGATGGTGACAATTTCTCATTTAGATTCACATGCATGGGTGAAAATGAAAGAAACCAATGTAAAGCTTGTTATTTGCAGAATTTAAGTCTTTCACAGCATACCTTCTCAATGAGTTGTAGCCTTGACGTGCTCTTTTGTCTCATGTCCTCAAGAAAACTCTGGATCTCTGCTATGATTATTTGCCTGTTCTTATCTGCACCAAAGTTCTCCTTCCATGTTCGCCTAAAGGTTTGTTCCTCTATGTTAGTGCATTGCATACCATCCTCACTTGTTCTTTTTCCTCTTCGTCTTTCATCAAAATAGAATCTGAATCCACGATAACCTGCTGATGTTGCAAAGAGCTAGAACATCCCTCCATTTGCCAATTCAGTCTATTATCATACAACTCAAACTTATCTTCAAACAAAGCATCATCAGATGGGCTTGAATCAGAACCATCTTCACCATGTCCATCCTGAATTGTCTCAGTTGATTTGTTCTCGTGAAGAATGTCTTGTTTTACTAAAGAATCAAATGCCTCGGCATTGCAATCAAGATGCAATTCATCCAAGCATCTAATTTCTAATTTATTTTTTAGAGAATTACCCTCTTCTACAGCTTCCTCTGCAGCTCCACCCATTTTCTGAAGTCCAACTGCCAAGTTCAAGGTACATAAAATAATATCAGCCAACTTAGTGCTGCTAGTGCACAACCACAATCAATTTGAACGCTACTGCCAATCGGTTATACAAAGGTAAGCCGTGCTCTTAAGTTCAGACACACAGTAGTACATTAACAGTTGTGATCCGAACAAGAACAGTTTAAAAAATTCTTCATTTCCGCATGAGCAAATACAAGATTCCATATGTACGATTCCGAATGTTCCGGACAAACAGAAGAATTTGATGCTTTTGAGAACTCACAAGAATCCAAAAGCTTTTTTATGACACAGAATTGGAAGATAATAATGCATCAAGCACATCAAAATCAAGCAAGACATAAGCATAAAATAAAATAAAAAGAAAAAAAAAAAAAGAAAAAAAAACTAACCTCCAGTAAAATTATCACATCAACATCAAGAGAAACATAAGCAATGAAATTAATTGAGATCTTAGGAAAAAGACTTTTATGCTGGCCAGGGAATGGCTTGCATTGTTTCTGTCAATGAGAGTGGTTTCTTATAGGTTATCGTGGTGGCCTTCAATGTCTCACGCTGGTCCTCCCGAAAGTACGAAAAAGGATTGTAACTAATTGTTTGCATAATATACTCATACTACACTAAGGTGAATTCTATGAACCACGCATCTTATTATTTGTTACTGCTTGGGTTCATGGATTATTTGATTATTGCAGGCTGTGCCACATCCTGATCTATAGCTCCAAGAAATTGCTTTGGCAAGTAAGGGGGGATGGATTATGCAGGACACTAACTATTATCCTCCGTAAACTTTTTTCTGGTTTGAACAATTCTAGATATTGGTGGCATGATACTCCCAGATAATGCAAGTGACTTGTTGCAATTTAAGGCTGGTTTGCCTTACTTTTTCTTGGGTGTAAAAGTTTGATAGCAAGCATGTCAAATCTAAGCCAATGTAAAAATCTGTGCAGCAATCTTTTCAAGGTCGTGAAGGCGTATAAAGAGCAAGGTGAGGGATTCGGCCATACGTATTTAAAACAACAGAAAGATGACGCTGATCTGTTCATATGTGGCTCCTTATTTTTCCAAGCTCCATCATTAGAGTAGAGCTTGACATCCACATAAGACTGTGCTACAGCCAGATGTATCATTGCAGCCTCATTCAAGTGCCTTCTGATCACTAAGCATCGGATTTTTTTCTGTACACAGAGGGCAATTGATAGAATGTGAATGATATTATGCAAGAACCTCTGCTCAAGCAAAACCGACAATAGATTTGAAGAGAAAGTAAGATAACCTTAAGATCAGATACAATATCAAATCTAGGTTTCCAAAATATACAGATCAGAGTATGATCTCAGATTTGCATTCGCCCAACATATCTGTCTTCTGCATTTCTACGCTCGCCGCTATCAAGCGGGCTTTAGGGTATTCGGTTCGGCCACAACGCTTACATCTGGCTCCATCAATGAGAGTGGTTTCTTATAGGTTATCATGGTGGCCTTCAATGTCTCACGCTGATCCTCCTGAAAGTACGAAAAAGGATTGTAACTAATTGTTTGCATAATATACTCATACTACACTAAGGTGAATTCTATGAACCACGCATCTTATTATTTGTTACTGCTTGGGTTCATGGATTATTTGATTATTGCAGGCTGTGCCACATCCTGATCTACATAGCTCCAAGAAATTGCTTTGGCAAGGTAAGGGGGGATGGATTATGAAGGACACTAACTATTATCCTCCGTAAACTTTTGCTGGTTTGAAATAATTCTAGATATTGGTGGCATGATACTGCCAGATAATGCAAGTGACTTGTTGCAATTTAAGGCTGGTTTGCCTTACTTTTTCTTGGGTGTAAAAGTTTGATAGCATCTAAGCCAATGTAAAAATCTGTGCAGCAATCTTTTAAAGGTGGTTAAGGCGTATAACGACCTTCAGGACAATTCTGTCTCATATCATCAGCCACAACACATCTCAGACTCGCCATTGGTGCAGCACCATATGGGACGAATGGCGTCCGCTTGAAGATGAAGTTTTTGAAGGATGAAAGTTTCCAAGCTGCTTGTAGGGGTATTTGGTCATAAGCATTCGTGGAATGGCAGGAATCAATAAAATATTTGGCCAAATACTCCATAATATTCTCACTCTTAGCAGGTTGTTTGTCCATTTTCCCTAAACTAAACCAGTGGTCTTATTCTTGTATTTCTTTTGCATATCCTATGTTTGGTTCACAATTGTTTTACTACTGTTTATCTTGCCTTGCAGGTCATGGAGCTTGGTTCTTGCAGGTCATGGAGCTTGCTTCCCTTTGGCACCAGCACAAAATAGAGTGATTTTATCATTGCAAACTAAAACAAGTCGATTGAAGCCTGTTATGATCGGAACATAGGTTGCCAAGATGAACCGGATGTATTTGAAACAATGATTTGCGAAGTTATCAGCTTTGCTCCTTATGAGAAATGGATTACAGTGGTTCTGAAGGTTGAAGCCATTTTATGGCAAAGAGTACACATGAATAAATGGCCAATGTTCTTCGGAATAAGTTTGTGAACGTTCTACTCCACAATGTCCTCAAATAAGGAATTGAACATTTGTTTTCTTATGTTATCAATATTAGGCCGCCTCAAGACAATGCATCCCTGTTAGTTGGAGAAGTCGGCTTGAAGAGGATATGAAAGGACTTCTAGCATAAGATAATAAGAGACATATCTAAGAGGTTTTTTCCTGTTGTCTATGACATATGCTTAACCAGGGGACAAGTTTCCACATACTGAGTCCATGTGTCGGCTTGCAGTTTCTCTTTGCAAATAATGTCGAATGATGATTTAGAATCCTATATGTTTCAATCATAGTTAGAAGTTAGGAGTTAGCTAACGCCTGACGTATAATAACGTCTAACTAGCTATTCTCAAACATACTAACGCCGTTAGTTTCAGCCAAAAAAAAAAAATCATGCGAATTTAATATATCATCTAGACTAATTTTAGCACATAGATTACGAATTTGCAATAAAAAAAACTAAACTAGTACTCTATCTTATCCCAATCACAGTTGCAATGTTAATATAAACCTGTCACAGTTGCTAGAGGAGAGAGCTTTAAGCCTGCCATTTAATCTCTACTCAATCATTTGATTCCATTGGCTTTTGCCACAGTTTTTCTCTTAAGGCCATTGATGTTATCACAGTTTGACGTGCTCTGATGAAAAATCAATCTTGCAGGAAGGCTTTTTCCAATGGCTGAAATGTACAAGTGGTTATCCTATGGAAATGGTTGGCCTTCGTTCACATTTTAAGAACATAGTTTTGGGTACAGGACTCTTCTAATCATGCCTAGATTTGACTGTGCAGATGGGAAGCATCCTGGATGTGACTCGTCTTTCTTCAGCAGAAGGGAGAAACAAGACCATAGCCTAGCTCTCTTATTAGCCTCGATAGCATTATAGAAAACCCTTACCTCTGCAGACTGAGTGAGACGAATCACATCAATAGTAGAACTGAAGAAGACTGAGAGTCTGACTCTGAGACACACAACAGAGACTTCGATGGCTCATCCTCGATTTTGGGCAGGATCCGCCCCTCTGGCCGCCAAAACAACCGCACCACAGGCTTCGGGAGGGAAAAATGAACACAGGGTTTTTTTTTTTTTTTTTTTTTTTTTTTCCCAAAATTGACACCTGTAAAATCTGGGCAAAACTAACCCTGTTAGTTTCAGGTTAGCAAGTTATTTTGCGTTAGCCATTTGGGTCTATTAAGCAATTGTAAGTGTGCCAACTTCAAGATTTGTGTGTGTTTCGGAGATGTAAGCTTTATTTATCTTGCTATATGAAATGTATTTGGGGCTGCTTTTTTGTTTGCATTCGTAGCTAAAGTGAGGGCTCTGAAAAGTCCGTTGTGGCCTTACCCTCGATCCTCTTTTGTGGTGGGCAGCGGTTAAGACAATTGCAGCCCAAATCTTTGAGGCTCAACCCCTGGAAATTGGTTACAGCCGACCTTGACAGGATAATTGTTCTGGTTGTTTTGCACTTCTATCAATCCCTTTGAGGCAGAATGCAATGTGTATCTATCTTTTGTTTTTGATGAAAATGTGTTCATGTAATAGCATTGATTTTGGAGGGTGTTTTTACTAAAAATGGCATCCTCACCACTAACGTGGAAGAGTCTACATGATCTAAAAGCTATAAACATTCATGTTTAAATTTGTTTATTCATGTTGCACATTCATGTTTATCACAATTTGGATAAATTTTATGTGCAAAGCACCTGCTACTCCTTATAAGCATGGTGCTATTTGAATGGTTGTTAAGCTTGCAACCACTCGTCCTGCCATTACACTAGTTAGACCATGCAGCATCCAAGGAGGCGGTTGGCTTGTGGCTCTTATAGCAAAAACAATTTTCCATTGTGGCATACTATACATGAATCCATCAGCTGAATTTGACTAGATTATTAATATAAGGCTTGGATATAGACAATACTAGATACCAACACAAAATAAACAATTCATTTTAGCCATGCTTCAACAATAAAGGGATTGTGAAGGTGAGTCTTTCATTGGAACCTTAATGGCACTAGAAGAGAGCAGGTTACGTGGCAAGTTTGAGTGTTTATATATAATTAGAGCACTATAGTAGCACACCAATTGATTGTGTCAGCCTATGTATTATGCTTACTTATTACATTTTAGAATACTTTACTTATTACGAGATCATAATGAACTTAGAGAAGTATCCACTCCCTCCACTGAAGCATGGTCCAAGCATCGGCAAGGAAACGGGCACAAATATAAGAGTGATATATTATAACTTTTAGAATAAGCCATGCAAGTTAGTGTTTATAAAATGCAAAATAGGAGCCTGTGAATAGCTGCACCCGTCCAGCTCTAGAATCATGCGCCCCAGATTTGTGGGTTAAATAGGAAAGAAATTTGAAAAGCTCTTTACCTTCACAGATCTTGTAGCTATCCGTGATTACCAATAGAGGCTATGGCCAAAACGGCCATCGACTTTTTAAATACTGTCCATTTTGTAGATCATAATCGATTGGCTTAAACCGCATCCAAGTTTAATTTTCATAGGAATTGACGAAAGTGGGACATTATCCAGCAAGAAAATGCTTCATTATCTAATATCTCCTTGCTTCTTAAAGATGGATAAATTGTTTGGTCCCCATTTTTGGGTTGCCCCAAGGGCAAACCCTTGGGAGGTGGGTTGATGGGATATACAATTTGAATGTGCAATTTCAAGGGTCCAGATTGAAAGGCAACTTGCATTATTTGGTGTAAGGGCCTCCCTTGCCGTCAACTCGTGTCAGGTGGCATTAGGCCACCTTTTGACTACCAGCTATGCCTTACAAGCCTCCCTTTCCTCTCGCCATGTTGCAAGGAATTGCAAAGGCCTTCCCTAGGACGAGATAGGTTTACCTCCAGCAGAAGGCCTTCATGTCTTCCTATAAGACACTGCCAGACATCAGAGCTATAGCTATAGTTTCTAATGTTAGGTGATCTCAACATTCTAATTCCTGTACTGTGGAAATTTTCACAATCCAACATCTATCAACACATTTAACAAGTTTTTATTCTTGCTTCTTTTGATCGGGGATGTCTTTTTTGTGATTATTCCTTTGAGCAGCCCATTCATGGTTTGAAAAAGGTGGTGCTTGATCTATTTGTATTCAAGGTCATATAACACACATGCTTTCCCACCTAGGCCTTATCCAGCTTTACTCTACCTCAGTTTGTGATGTCTGTCTCTTGTTACTTCTATTCTCAAAAACTGATGTAATTCACCAAGATCAGTCATGTGAAACCTGTTTTTGAGAACTTGTTTGCATTGATTCAAAATTTTGCCACAATTTGCTTTGCCATTATCACGATCATCTACATATAGAGAAATAATGCGAATTTATCTACATCTGAATACCTATAAAGGTTTCCATCATTTTTAAGTTTTTTAAATCCTTGTTCTCTGAGAAAGTTATCCATACAAAGATACCATTCTCTGGGGGCTTGTTTCAGACCATATACTGCTTTGTTCAGTTTCCAAACCATGTCTTTTCCAACTTCATACCCTGGAGGTTGTTTCATATAGACGTCTTCATCCAACTTAGCATTTAAAAAGGTTGTTTTAACATCCATATGATGTAATTCTAGGTTCAAGGCTGTTCCCATAGCTAGTAGCAAATACTTGTGAGTTTGACAATTGGAGAATATGTCTCATCATAGTCTTTGCCTTTCTTTTGAGTGTATCCTTGAGCCACAAGTCTAGCTTTAAATTTTTGACTCCCATCAGCATTTGTTTTGATTTTATAAATCCATTTGCTTCCAATGGCATTTCTATCTGCAGGTTGTGTAACAAGATCATATGTCTCTGTTGTTTTGAATGACTCTAGTTCCTCCTCCATTGCTTTTAACCATTTCTACTTGTCTCTACACTCTAGTGCTTCCTCATATGATCTGGGAATTATTATATCATCTAAAATGGCCATGATCTGATCATATTCCTGCTCAGTATCCATTTGTTCCAATTTCTTAAGTCTTTTGCTTTTGCCTATTGCAGATCTTCCATATTCATTATTGTTTACTTGTATATTCTCTAGTAGTTTATCCACCTGTGTTTTTCTTTTCTTAATGAGTGTATTCTCAGTTGATCCTTTATTCTTTTGTTCTTCCATATATGTTTCATCATTATTCCCTTCTACAGATTCACTTTCTGACTCTGAATCATATTGCTCTGCTTCTCTTGGTGTAACTTCATTGTCAACCTTTACTTCTTCTGATTTGATTTCATGCATGTCTTTGTACAAAACTTCCTCATAAAAAAATCACATCCCTGCTTATTACTATGGCCTTGTCATTTGGAATGAATATCCTATATTCCTTTGATTCTTCATCATATCCCACTAGAAATCCCATTTGACCCTTGTCATCCAGTTTTTTTCTTAGTTCAGTAGGAACATGAGCAATTGCTAAGCAACCATAGTCTCTAAGCATACTGAAGTTTATTTTTTCATGAGAGCCTGACCACATTAATTCTGGCACATTACTTGTTGAGGGTAACTTATTCTCAGATAAAATGGCGCTTTTAATGCTTCCTCCCAAAGGTAGTTTGGTAGCCCCGAATGCTTGATCATGGATCTTATGGCATCCAATATGGTTCTATTTTTCATTCTGCAATTCCATTACATTTGGGGTGTACTGCATGTCATTTGTCTTTTAATTCCATTAGCTACACAAAAAAACTTGAATTTTGTGGAGAGAAACTCTCCTCCTCTGTTAGATCTCACACATTTAATTTGCTTATCAGTTTCTCTTTCAACTTCCTTCACATACCGTTTGAATGCAACAAATGCTTGTGACTTCTTCTCAAGGCAGTATACTTTGCATTTGCTGCTATAATCATCTATAAAAGAGATAAAATATCTCTTATTTGTTCTCCCTCTTACATTAAGGGGTCCACATAGATCAGTGTGTACAAGATCAAGAATTCCATTTGATCTTTTACTTGATTTTGTAAAAGGAAGTCTATTAATTTTCCCAAGCAGACACCCTTCACAAATAAACCTTTGATTCCCTGTTTCCTTGTTACGCACTAGCATCTCTAGTGATAACCAACACACCAAAAGGGCGGATCCTTCAAGGAAATCGTTATCCAATGGGCCCCAACCTTTCCAGGCTTTATCCCATACCCCACAGACCATATCAATTCCTCCCCCTCCTCGAGATGCTTGCCCTCAAGCATGTGGAACACACCAATGTTGCCACGAGGAATTGAACCTTGGCTCTGATACCAAATGTTACGCACTAGCATCTCTAGTGATAACCAACACACCAAAAGGGCGGATCCTTCAAGGAAATCGTTATCCAATGGGCCCCAACCTTTCCAGGCTTTATCCCATACCCCACAGACCATATCATTCCTTGTAATCCAGCCACCCTTTTTTACACAAATATTTAATGTTATTGCAATGGTTATGGGCCACTGTTGTCCTTATTTCAAACATTTGTCATTTTGTATGCTATTCATTTGAAATAAAATCCCAACTCGTTTGGCAAAAAATTTCAATTCATTTCCAAGGAAAATAGTACAGGCTTTAGCGTCAAAAGTGACTCTATAACCCAAGTCAACAAGTTGACTGACAGAAATAAGATTCTTTATAAGTATTGGAACACATAGAACATTTTCAATGTCTATTATTTTTCCTTGAAGGTCAACTAGCTGCAACAATCCGTTTCCTTCAATTGTTTAAAGTTCTCCATTTCCTACTTGGATATTCTTGGCATAAGATCCTTCTAGATTCTTGAGCAGATCAGAGTTTTGGACTACTGATCTCTCAGCTCCACTATCAACTACAAGCACATTAGATTTAGAATTAGCTTCCTTTCTACAAGAGATAGATAAAGCACATTGTACCTCTTCTTCATCTTCAGTTTCATCTTTTTCTTTCTTTTCTATCTCAGTTGCCACAAAGGTTCCAGCAGAATCTTTTTCTCCTCGACCTGAGTTTGCATTTCTAGTTCCCCTTCGATTTGAACTTCCTCTCCCTTTCCCATAGTCTTTGGGTGTTGGGCATTTTGCGGCTGAATGTCCTTTTCCTCCACAATTAAAGCAGTTAAACTCTTTGTTTAATTTTGGACAAGCATTTTTGTAATGTCCAGGCTCATGACAGTAAAAGCAATTATCATTATTCATTTTGCCAGCAAAAAGAAATTTCTGCAGATTCATCATCATCATTTTTAAGCATTTTCTTTTGTTCTGCCTCAGTTCTTATAATATTTTTTGCCTCCTTCCTAGTCTTTGCCATATTTCTAATGAACATGGCAAGTTGTTCATTTTCACTAACAGACCTAGCAATGGCTAAGACTTGGTATCTTTCTGTTAGATTTACTCCTGCACCATTTAAGTCTGCCACTATATTGTCAAAGCTATTAAAGAATTCTGAAACATCATTTTCTTCTTTTAACTTTAACTTCCTTAGCTCATTTTCAAGGAGATCAATCTGAGAGGAACTTTTCTCTTCATAGTGTTTAAGCAAGAACATCCATATTTCTCTAGCACTTTTGTTTCTAAGCTTCAACCTTATTGTAGCACTAACCTTGCAAGTAATAATACCTTGAGCATGGATCAACCAGATCCCATAGTTCTTCTACCTCCAAAATATGCTTAATAGCATCCTTCCACACCTGAAATCCAGGTCCTCCTTTGTACACTTCTACAGTGCTCAAGAGGCTTGCTCCAAAACGACTTGACATGATTAAATCACAAATAGCTCAAACCCGAGCACTCAAAATAACTCCATTTCGACTTCATTACAGTCGGATTTTCTCGCTCTGCTCTGCCATTTAACCACATAATCCGTCGGTGTAGGCATAGATTCATGAGCTCGGCAAGCCGTAATCTCTGGTCTTGCTATTTTCAATTTTCTTCACATAAATATCCCACATGCACATGTTCATTTTCACGACCCCGACCATTGGATTAGAATGTTACATAATAACAATTTTCTACTTACCTTATGAGACTTGGAACCTTAAGTTAACCCTAATAAAAACGTTACGCAACAATCTCCTTTGTCACGTATGGATCGATGACCATGTTGTTCTGCAACCTTCTCTTTGTCAACATATGTGATGAACTTCTTATTTTCTAACACCTTGTCCACCCTGGCCGGCCATAAGAAGCTTCCTTATCGCACTTTCACATATGTGCTTGTGCGCGGGACTTCGCTCTTACTGCCTTGGGACAGGACATAGCATCGTGGATGAGCATGAAGTTCCTAGTGGTAGCCCCTTTGGCTACTGCTTATCCACCAGAGGTTGCTTCCCTTGCAGCCACCACAGTTGATCCAAGGGTTACTCTACTGCGCCATCGGCAGCCACCACCACCTCCTACACCGATGGATCAAGGTGTCGGGCCTAGTTCCTAAATGTACATATGTGGAATTGCAAAGTATGGCCTTTGGCCACTACAATATATGTATTATCGTATCGGCAATCTTGATGCCTTTTTTTAATACAAAAATTTGTTCTTCCTATATTACTTGTCTCTCCTCTTGAGGACTTTGAAGTATAAGGAATGATTTATGAATTGCGGGTTGTTGCAGGACTGGAAGTGCCATACGATGCCATAAAAGGATGTGAAATTGTCAAGATCTCTGCGACAAAGCTTTCCAAAACCTGCAACTCAAGATGCGACGAGGATGGTCATACTGGAACTGCACCAAAGATGAAGCGTTCATGGATGCCGATGATCACCTCTGGGAGTTATACTACGCGATGCGCGACCTCTTTAATCTCTAGTCATCAGCCCGATCTTCGAGTATCAGGATGCTATAATCCAGACTTGGGCCAGATATAAACTAGTCTGTGCAGTGAGGAAGAGCATCCGCTATTCGATCCTCTATCCCCTTACAATACCCTAGACCAATCCTTTTGTTAACACCACTTGTACAAATGAAATTTCCAGTTATGTTGTTTGTCTCGGCATTACGCCAATTGTAATCTTATCTTCTTCATAATATCAAGTACTTTCTTCGCAATGCTCTCGTCATAGCTATCTGGCATGATGTGCTTATCTCAATTTCATTTGTATCTTAGACGGTGCACGTCCTCCGCCGTGGGCGACACCCGTGCAACCGGGTCGACTTACACCCGAATAGGAGCTCACCCTTATGAAGCGTCAGCTTACTGAGCTCCAAGCATACGTGTTACAAACCAACCCACCATTGGTACCACAGGAATATGGGCCTGAGGTTCCCGTTCCACCAAACCAACAATAAACGCCGCTCGTACCACCACCTGCTCCAGTTAAGCACCTCTTGGGCATTTTTAAAGCGCATAAGAAGCATTATAGGTGGATTACCAACGCTCACCATACCTCTTATACTGAGTCGTTCGAAGCGTGTACGCAGCAGCTCATCTTCAGATGCCAGATTCGAGTCTTCTGACTCGTCCGACTCTTCTGAGTCCGAGGCTGACCATGCTAAAGCCAAGAAAAAGGATTATCAAAAGACTGTGGATTCTGCCATCACTAGTATCTGGAAGAACCGTAAGTTGGTGCAGTTCTCAGAAAAAACCAGGTCAGGATTGGATGTTCAATCTTGGTTAGACGAGATGCAGGAATTCGACAAATCGTATGGTATGACCGAAAAGGATATTGGAAGGTTGCCACCACAAATCTTATAGGGTCTGCCCGTATATGGTGGAAGAACTATGCCTGCTCCCAGGGGTTGACGAGGGGAAGGTGCCGCTATAAGATTTTTGCTAAAGCCCTTCAAGTCTCATTACGTTCCCAGGGCTCAACACTGTCAGCAGATTCAGACATTTTATCGCCTGGAGCAAAAGAACATGTCCGTCTAAACCTACACAGATGAGTTCATGAGGTTGCGTTTGTACATCCCAGAGATAAATGAGCGCAGAGCAGTTGAGGAATACATTGAGGGGTTATCCCCTACCTTGAGGAAGACGGTCCGAGCAATAAACCCTAAAACAATAGCAGAAGCAGAGCCTAAAGCTCTTAGCCTAGAGGAGGACGCTCCTAAGTATCAGCCGCCGTTACCCTCTTCTTTTGGTCAGAATAGGGGTTATGCACCTTACCCAGGGGACGTTCATCTAGCACGGGGCCTCCCGCCTCGACTGGATATCAAAGGCCAGAGAAGAAAGTCTCCTTTACAATACCAGACAAGTCCACCAATGCTACCGGAGCTTTCAGAGACATTCTCCAGGCCATTCCCAAGGAGGCTCGTGACCAGTTATATAGGGACAAGGCTTGTTATCGGTGCTTTCGCCCGGGACACTGTATGCAGGATTGCCCCTATATCATACAGACTGTGCAGGCTGCCCTTGCCGAAGTGGATTGGGAAGGTGCGGGTAACCCAAATGATCCAAATAATGTTGCTGATGAAGATGCGTCTGACTATATACAAGGTGAGTCTCATATTTATGCTGCAATTGAAATGGGCCAAGCCAATCATCAACCTTCTGCCATTTCCACCGTTGGCCAAGTAGACTGTAAGCCCTTCATTATCCTCATAGATAACGGCATCACGCACAATTTTGCTTCCCCTAGAATGGCAGAAGCTTTGCAACTTACTCTCTTGAAATCAAAGCCACATCCAGTTACGTTCGCTAGTGGGGTCGTGCGCCACACACGGGGTCGACGCATTAACTTGAACATTCAGCTGCCAGGAGCACCCGTTGCTTTAGGAGCTGAGATAATGGATATTGGTCGCTATGATCTCATTGTGGGGATGGAATTCCTGGCTGCTGCAAAGGCCAACATTGATTGTGAAAAGCGAGAAGTTACCTTCAACGCAGCCAATGGAGTTCGAGTGACCATAGCAGGTAAATCGGTTGTTCCCATTATGCAATGTATCTCATTACGCCAGTTCCATAGAGCTATCAAAAAGTTTCAGGTTTTTGAAATGATTCGACTTGCTTCCGTAGAAGCCAAGTCTAAACAAGATGAAGTTCTTGATAGCTTGCCTCCAGCAATATCAATTGTTCTTCGGGAATACCATGACCTTTTCCCGGAAGAAATTCATCGGTTGCCACCCTTTAGAGGTGTGGAATGTGAAATTACCTTGGAACCAGGCACCAAACCCACCAACAAGGCTCCATATCGAATGAGTACTCCTGAATTAACAGAACTTAAGAAGTAGTTACAAGAACTTCTTAGATTGGGCTTCATTCGACCTAGTGTGTCACCTTTTGGGGCCACGATACTCTTTGTGAAGAAGAAGGATGGCACCTTGAGAATGTACATAGATTACCGCCAACTGAATAAGCACACTATTAAGAATCGGTATGCCTTACCGCGTGCTGACGATCTAATGGACCAGTTGCAAGGGGCTAAATATTTTACGAAGATTGGCCTTCGTTTGGGATATCACCAGATACGAATTAAGGAGGATGACATTCACAAGTCTGCTTTTCGGACACATTATGGGGTATTATGAGTTCACTATGATGCCATTTGGCCTGACCAATGCCCCGGTCACCTTCATGAGGCTGATGAATGATGATTTTGTCATCGTATTCTTTAATGATATCCTCATATACAGTAAGACCTTAGAGGACCATGAGCGGCATCTTCGGTTGGCCTTGCAGAAACTCAGACGCCGCCAACTGTATGCCAAGTTCTCCAAGTGTCGGTTCGCAACCACCAAGGTTGATTACCTGGACATATTGTGTCTGCGGAAGGGATAGCCAGAGATCCAGCTAAGATTGAAGCAGTAAAGGATTGGCCAATCCCAACCAATGTGTCGGAAGTTCGCAGCTTTCTAGGCTTGGCCGGCTATTACCGAAAGTTTGTCAAAGACTTTGCCAAGCTCGCCGCGCCCTTGACGGACCTAACCAAGCATGAAAAAGTTAAGGATTGGATGGCACATTGGCAAGACAAGGTTGAAGCCGGATTTCAGTCGTTGAAAGATACTTTGACAATGGCCCCAGTCCTCACCTTGCGAGAGCCGCAGAAGGATAAGTGGGTTGCCACGGATGCTAGTAAAATAGCTACCGATGGCGTGTTGATGCAGGAAGGTCGGGTCATCGCGTTTCATTTCTTTTTTCCCATCTTTTTTAGCTGCCATATTTCCTCCTTTCCCCTTTCTCTATTCCCCTTTTTCTTTTCTCTTTTCCCATGCTTTTTTTTCCCTTTCCTCACCCTTTCCCTCTTTCATTTTTTCCCGTGCCTTTTTCCCCTTCTTTTCTGTTTCCATTTCCCTTTTTCTTGTGCCTTTTTTCCCTTCTCTTTTTTCCTTTCCATCTCCCTTTTCCTTTTTTCTTTCCCTTTCTATTTTCCATGCTCTTTTTCCCTTCTCTCTACCATTTTTCACTTCCCCCTTTTTCCCTTCCCTTTTCCTCTTTTCCTCTTTTCCTTTCCCTTTTATCCCTTTTTCCCTAGGCGTTTACCTTTTCAATGCCCTCGTTGTTATTTGCCTTTTTTCCCTTCATTTTGGTGGAAGCCTCCCTCCCCTTTTCTTTAAAATCTCTTCTTCTTCTTCTTCTTCTTATTCTTTCCGTTTCCCATGCTATTTTTTCCCTTCCTCACTCTTTCCCTCTTCCTCTTTTTCCCATGCCCTTTTTCCTAGCCTTTTCCCCTTTCCCTCTTCCCCTTTTCCTCGTGCCTTTTTACCCTTCATTTTTTCCCTTTCGTCCTCCATTTTCCTTTTCCCTTTCCCCTTAAGAGATCAAAGCGATGACCAATCACGGTGGCGTGGAAATCTTGGCCTTCACATGCAATCTGATGATTTTAACCATCCAAATTAGAGCGTGGACCATTACATACTTACACTATAACATTATAATATAAGATGAATAAATAAGAGCAACATAAGATTAGATGGGAGAAGGGCCATCTCTGGTCCTCTGCTTACATGATCACATGACATTATCCCCTTGGTTAATATGCAGTTAACCAAAATAAAAGCTTTCCAATTTAAAAGCTCTCAAAGCCCATAAAACTTTCAACAAAGAAACTATACGTTAAGATTCACAAATAATTTATATAGCATTTTCCATTTTGTGGTATCACATAGTAGCCAATGTCTCACAGAAGAGTTACCAAGTAAATACATAGTTTTCTTTTGCATATTTAATAATTTAGAAGTGTAGCTACCTTGAAATGGTATTTGCTAGACCAACGCATCTAGCTATTGGTACTAACAACTCACTTCAACAAATTTCGTTTACTCTGAGGATACAAAATGCATTCCATAGTTGCATTCGGTTTGGCTCTATGGTATGGGGGCAGTGCAACAAGCCTAGAAAGTCACCCCGAATTTCTAAATTTTAATATGTATGCCAATTATGTCGAATCACTCCTACAATAAGCACGAATTAACTTAGCAATTAAATCAAGTTTTAACATGCAACCCCGTGCCTTTGCCACCACAATAAATTCTTGTAACTTAAAATGCATAAAAGCCGCTTGTTATTTGTAGAGATACACTTGTTTGGAAAAGTTGTCCTATAGCGAACTTTCTTCTTCGTCAAGTGTGGGAGTGTGGGATTGAATATGTTAACCTTACCGTACTATTGCCAACTACCCAATAAAATCACTATTTTTTGGCCATTTTTTCATCAACAATCATCTTGGTGAATATATAGTATTCAAGTCAGATATATTATCTAGATTTCTATGTTTAATCTGATGTTATCAATGTATCGTCGAGGAACTGAAGAACACGACTATTGAATTCCTTAGGATTCTCAACTTGGGGGATGTGGCCTGTCTTTGGGATAATCACGAGTTTTGCCTTGCCATTGAGATGCCTGCAACACAAGTTTAGTTTTGCTCAAGGATAAGAGTAAGAATGTGAAGTTTACATAGGGGAAAAGTGTGATGTTATTGGATTTAAAGTTTACCTTTGAAGCTTATAAGCTAGATCGAGGTCAAAGATCTTATCTCCTTCACCCCATATGATGAGAACTTCTTGATTAAGTACATGAAGACTAGGAGGATTCTTGCGTCCTATGATCATACCATCCAAGAGCTCTATTCTCTCTTCTCTATTATGATCAAAGACCTGCAAAGGCAAGAAAACCTCATCAACACACTTCAACTAGGAAAAACGAAACAGAAGCGCACATGCAGAGAGGAAGGGGGCTCACGTCTTGGAAGTCACTGAATACGAAACCGGGGATCATGTTCACGAGCTTGGAGGGCTCATGCATGAGTAAGTTGAAGGTCCTTCTAAGATGAGAAGGATTGGTAGGCATGAGGACCTCAGAAATATGGGAGGCATTAATCTCATTCAATAACTTATCATTAGAAGAAGAATCCATACAAACGCCAGAGCTGGCAATGACCACTTTCTTGACAAAAGGGGGGCGATGGCCCCAAATAGAAACCACCATACATATACCATAATTTGGTTCCCAAAAGCGAAACTCTCGTTTACGTTTTGGTCTTGCGGCGACTTGAGCATCTGAGAGGGCACGGAATTCTTGAACCGATTACGTGCTTTTAGGTATAAGATTCGCCGAAGAAAACCAGATCGGGAACAAAAAGGGAGTAATCTTTTGCAAATCTTAGGAACACGAGAGATCCAACTTTGTGGTGGCGTTTCCTCGGCTTAGTGAATGAGGAGCAAATTGGGCTTGTTTTCTGGCCGTTTTTCAGGTACCCAACACCGGATTCTGCTTCCGTTGTCTAGTTCCACCAGAATCGAGACCAGGCCCTGTGCCCTAAATTTTCTGTTCAGATTTTGGAGCCAAATATCCACCACATTGAACCCCATGCATCCCATTTCTGCTTCTTACCCTGCATCAATATGGCTACCTTTTAATCGCCAAAAAAAAAAAAAAAATCAATGTGTCATTTTTGGCACTTCCCAATGTTTGATTGTTGGTCTCTTTGTTGACCTGTATGGTTTATCTAATAACTTTTCCTATCTTGTGAATATAAAAGCAGTTCCCTTTCTTAAAGAAAAAGAACCTATATGTGTTGTTCATTGGAAGCACATGCTGCAGTGCTGTACTGCACTCCTTGTCTCATTTCTAACGTCATCAAATATGGCACACATTGCATGATACAAAAGGTTTTGTTTGTCCTGGAGGAAAAATCACTACTATGGGTCCCTTAAAGATACCCTTCTAAAGATACCCTTCTAATATTTGTCTCTGGAAATTCAAAGTTTAATTTGTATATAACCTTAAGAATTGTAAGCAACATGTCTAGAATCCTTGAGTTACATATTGGGAGCACGTAACTAATATCCTTGAGTATTTTGGGACATCAATAAGTTTTAAATCTATTTTGCTTGGGACCAACACGAGTTTTGTGATCAACGGTAGTTGGCATTGCTCATTCAACATCTATAGTTTTGACTGAATGAGAGGAATTGTGCAATGTAAAAAACAAGGACCACACCACTAGGTATAAAAACTGTGCATAGTACAATATGTGTCAAGAATTATTGACTAGTACAAAACAACAAACTAGACATTTGATAATGACAAATGAATAAGAAATGTACAAATAGTTTACAATGGCCTCGAGTAAAAAATGTACAAATAGTCTACGATGAGCTTCATCGTCACCTGCACATTGGACTATCGTGGCCCAAATCTCTTCTTGTAGTTATATTAGGAAACAAGCCTACAAGATAAGACACTACTAAGAAACTTATAGAAGAAATGCATTTCCACACAAATATATATGTACTACCAGTGCAAGGCTTCTCAATCTTAAACAAATACCTATACTTTTTCTTTAATTTCTCAAAGAATTTGCGAAATGCTAATTGATTCTAGATCTACCAATTGATATATCAATATAAGAGAAAACCCACTACCAAGGAGCTTTGCTCAAGTTCTCACTGATGGGTATACTAGTTGTTTAAACATCCATAAGGCAACAAAAATCTTTCACCATTGTAATATAATAGAATGTTTAACGTCCATTTGACACAAACATGTCTTGAGATGTCCTATTAGACCAAATTTGCATCAACTAGCCTATTCATTGCATTTGGTGATTTTTTTGGAAACAAACAGACTACTCTTTGTGAAGCAGCAGTATGAAAACAAACTTAACCAAAAAGTAATCCTTCTATACCAGATTTAGAAGGGGATCGTTTATAACCAAAGGTATAAATTTGGGAACTTATCCAATCCTAAATAATAGATTAAAATGCCGCATATAGGCAATTACGCTAAAAATTATATAGAATTAAAGTATAAAGATCCTTGAAAAAAGAAACCCTTTATGGTGATGCAAAATGTGCTAGTTAGAATAAGGATAACCTAGGAACTTGTTTAAAAACTTGGAAATATGATATTTGGTTGCAACAAGACCACCTGATGGGGCGTGGTTGTTCACTCTTTCCAGTGTGTCTCTCACTACCAGGAGCTCCTACTTGCACTTTATCCTCCTGTTTGGCCTAACTTGCGTAAGCGGGCATTTCATCTTGCTTCTAGTTGGATTTTGTGATCTATCTGGCAGAGGCGACATTTGTATATTTTCCAAGATGCACACATCTTTGATCAGCAGCTTCTTCGTTGTGCTCAGCACAAGATCACTAAAGCTTATCGTTGCTCATCTCTAGCTGATGATAAAAAAGAGATAATTTGGCAGACATATTTACGGTGTTCCTCTTATGCATAGACGGGTGTTTGTGCCTAGTTGGGTTAGCATATGCACTAGGGTTTTATTCCTGTCTGTGCATTATGTATTGCGCCTTTGTTCTTGTCAATAAAAAGAGTCTCACGTCCTTCAAATAAAAAGATCACCTGAAATGAAGGTGTCTTGCCAATGAGTCATTATACTCTCACCATCAGGGAGCTATTGCCATTGCTAGTTCATTTGCCTTAGAAAATATAGCTGGATGTAAATATGGTACATTGGCACTTTTCTTAACCATATTATTAAGAAAATTATTCGTATAACTAAGATATTATCATTTCCTAGGTCGACACAATCATCTTCCTAAAGATGACCTCAACTTGCATAGGCTTGAACTCTAACTTGGAAATTCAAACAACTCTACTTCTGGGAAAGTGAGAATTGTCTCTATATCATGCAACAACTCAAAATAGAATCCTTTTGGGGCACTCATATACTACAGTACATATCATAGGATTCTACTCCAATCCACACATACTAGATCGCTTTAGATCGTTTACATAGGTTAATTCGAAGCAACAGGGTAGGGTAGCTAATCCTTCCACATAGTTAACTTCTCATGGATAAATTTTACTCCCAACACATCTTCCAGGTAGGTAGGTAGGTAGGTAGGTAGGTAGATAGATAGATAGATAGCTCTATTAAAATAATTCAATATAGGTAAAAGCACATTATGGTGTCCCAATTCGGATGTCCCCCCGTCCCCCCAAAATGTGGTCACGCATCCACTACTTTTGTGGTATGAAACTATAATTATAGCACCGCTCAACTGCCATTATTTAAGAATAGAGTTCCAATTTTGGGGGGGAAATTCTAATTTCAAAACTAAAATTCAAATTCCTATTCTTCGGCCCCTTCTTGTTCTTTGCCTACGTCATGTTCTTTATCTCCCTGCTGCAAGCTCCAATCCATTGTGGGTATGGATATCAATGAGGTAATCCGTCCACAAACTGGTATTTCAGACAGAAGAAAACGAAGAAGAACCAAGGAAGAAGAAATGCTGAAGAAAAGACGCCAGAGGAATAGAATAGAATAGAATAGAATAGAATAGATTTTTTAACGTCCACGGAGACCAATAGGTCATGGGACCCATACAATGGGCTAGTACAATCATTACTACTAGGATTTAAAAACACCTGCCTCGAAAGGTTTTCAAGGGAAAAACCTTTGCAGTAATGATGATACTAGACAATCGGAGATAATGACTACTGAGGGCTCAGTAATTGAAGACGTTTATCTAGAACCTCAAGTATGTATAATGCCAAGTCATGCACAGATGGTGCTCTGAGAAGTTGTGGAAGCGTGGAATGGAATGCTAAGGTCAAAAAATGATTCCGGACTATCTCAAAAGCAAGGCAACTCAGAAGAGTATGGCTTTCATGTTCAATAACCTGTAACTGGCAACAGGCACATAGTCTCGCTTCTCGCGACAATTGCGGCCGCTCCCATCTACCTGTCTCAAGATTGGACAAGAAGAAGAGAGGAAAGATTGGAGCTTGCAGAATTGGCAGAAGGATCCGGTTCATCAAGAAGTGCAAGTACTAAACGTTGTATTGTCCTTAATTTGCTAACATCTTTCCATAAACAGACCAAAAAATTACTTGAGTTTTTGAGGGATAAAACATTAAAAAAATTTATAGGTAAAGAAATAAAGGATTTGGAAGCCAAGATCATTGTCATTAGGAACCTCTGGAACTCTATGTAGACTGGAAAACTCTCTACCAGCAATGACTGCCTAGCAGCCAAGAATGTCTTGCAATATCTGTACCCGCCGTATAGATTATGAAACAAGTGACAAAATCAGCCAGAGGGATCTTGTGGGAAATGGGTTTCTTGTAAGAGGGCTAAATGATTTGATGCAATTTCAGATGAACAGATAGAAAAGATTCAAAGTTTATAGATTGAGAACACTAGAGTGTCTCCTAACACAAAGGATGTTAGAACTAGAGAGACTCTGGCTTCATTGCATACTTAGATCAGGGAGGCAAAGCAATTGTGATAAAGAGGAAAAAATCATAGGGAATAGGGGCTTTGAAGATCCTAGTCTGGAATGTACATGGTGCATGTCAAGCTCGCTTTGACGCTTCAATTGAGACTTGGAATACAGCTGATCAGATTTTGATTGTTTAAACATGGCAACATCAAGCTAATTCACTTCTGAATTATCTTGGATTCACATTAGCAGGAAATGCTTGAAATCACAACAAAGGCGCTGGGAGAGGTCATGGAGGGCTGGATGCATATGTTATAATTGATTTGGCAAAAATGGTTACAGTGCGCACACTAGATGAAATGAAGCAATACATGTGGCTCATATTAAATGGAAGCAAACCTTTATTCATAGCCATATGTTATTTTGCACCGCTCCATGCAAAGATTTACAAAGATGCTAAAATTGATCATAATGATCCGTTTCGCAGTTTATGCTTAGATATAGTAGCTATCAGAGACCTTTACGAAATCATAATCACAGGGGATTTCAATGACCGTACTAGTAACATGCAAGCGACTAGTTTTGAAAATCTACAAGATTTGATACTAGATGAAATCCATGAAGAGATTTATTCTAGAGAATCTGCGGATGAAGAAATGAATACTTTAGGTCATAAACTATTGGAGTTTTGCACTATTTGCAATCTTAAAATTCTGAATGGCACAAAGGCTTTCCCAAACACGAATGGGTACACCTGCATTACTCATTCGGAGGTCTTCGTGGATTATCTATTGGCATAAAAGAATACTTGTATAACCTCCTTCCAAGTCATGGATAAAACTCCTGAATCTGATCATGTGCAGTTATGCTTCAGTATGGGATGCTTGTCCTCACTACGAGAAAAAGTCAATGTTTTTAAATCACGGTTGAAGTTAGATTTGAAAAAAAGAGAGCAATACTACAAAGCATTAGAAGCAAGAATAGCTGATACCATATGGTCTATGGAACTTGAGAGTGATGTCTCTCTATTTGCACAGATCCTCCTCGATGTGACTGAAGAAATCTTTGGCGACACAAAGCCAAGAAACAATAGGCGACCAAGAAATGGATGGTGGGACACTGATTGCTCTGCAACAAGGGAGCTACTCCCAAGGATGTGTATTATTAAGCGCCACTAGTACAAAAAGCTCCTAAGATAGAAGAAAAGAAAATACATTAAGCAGAAGCAATTAGATATGTTTAGCAAGTTGCGTGACAATCCAAAGACATTTTGGAATAGTGTCCTAAAAAAGACAAGCGTACCTATTTTAGGAGCTGATAAGGTATTTGAATTTGTGAAGGAAATGTATTATGTGCAAAATCTTGAGAAGGGATGCCACAGATGATAGTGCCAATGGACATGCTCTCTATGGAAGATGTTTGAGATGCATTGCATAGAATGAAAAATGGTAAAGCAGCAGATTTACAGGGATTGCACATAGAATTGGTAAAATGGAATGGAAAGAAAATCACGAGATGTTCTTACCGGGCTGCTCAGCGTAGCTCTAAGTGAAGGGCTTCCCAATCATTGGAGAGCAAAGCGAGTCCATAGCATTCATAAGGCCGATGCTAAAGATGATGTATGCAATTATCGCACCATATTGATCGGTTCAATCTTTGCTCGAAAGCCAACATAATACACTAGATCATGTTCTCACACTCAAGGTGTTATTTGAGAAGCAAGAGAGGCGAGACAATCTTTATACCTAGCTTTTATCGACTTCTCTAAGGCCTTCGACATAGTACCAAGAAAGAGCTTAAAGCATAGCGATGAAGCAGATAGATGTGCCACGTTAATCCAAGGGGAAGTTGCAAATCTTTACTCGGATGTACTTATCAAACTCACTTTCGAGAAAAGGCGTGAAAATATCGAGAACTGTCGAGGTCCGACGGGGGTTGCCATTATCTCCAACGTTATTTGGTTTATACATTGATGAATTAGATACTTGGATGAAAGGCGGATGCTTACAGAGACGCAGCGTATAGGAGATTATGTCTTGCGACTCTTGCTATATCTTGGATGATGTGGTGCTCATGGCACATAGGAAAGGAGGACTTCAAGAGCTCTTGAATAGTCTTGCTCTCTTTTGTAAAGCCCATCATATGACAATGAATATGGCAAAATTCAAGATAATGATTGTAGGAACTTGATTGCCGATCATTTAGCTAGTAGGGCAATGTGTTAGAAAACGATAACAGGGCTGCTTTGTAAATACAATTGGAAGAAGTGCATAAGTAGGAGGATTACGGGGAGATAAAACAACCTTGTATGCCATGTTATTGAGATGCCACAAGGCATCTATATCCGATTAGGGGCTAAAAACTACTATTTAAGACTACGGTACATCTGATCACACTTTATAGGCGCCAATTTTGGGGTCCGTCTCTCCCAAAATCAATGGAAGCAAGTGGAAATGGTTTTGAAGAATTTTTGATGAATAAGCTTGGGTGAAGCACCAAGCGCCATATGCATCATGCTTCTTTGAGTCGGGGGATGTTTACAGCTTGAGGTCGAAACACTATACCAATCAATAAACTTTGCAAATTGGGTGCTCGATCAAGCACCACATAGGCTCTCCAGGCAAGCACTTGAATTATCCAGTAATGGTTGGCACAAGAATCTTAAGGTTTGGGCGGCTCGGTGGGGCATAACTGAGTCTAATTGGCCAGATAATTAAATCGGCACAAGGGATTTGCTGCTCGCTTTGGTCATAGAAAGGCTCTGGAGCAACAAAGGTGCTAGAATGGAATACTATGCGGCTGAGGTCAATCCTATGTTGATCTTCTCAGAAAAGGCTTATTTGCGACTACAGATACCTCGCTCCATGAAGCATGTCATTGCCAGGGCACAAACATCTTCACATCATTTGAGCATCGAAATTGGGCGTTGGCATGGTATCTCGTGGGGGTCCAGGCTCTGCATGCTCTGTGACCTAGCCATGATCAAAGATGAGGATCATGCTTTCGTCAAATGCCCGGCATATCTCTTGACATCAAAAGCAAGTTTAATGTCCACGACCACTAGTTTCCATTCTATTCTTGATATAGAACCATTTAAATTGGGACAAGTTCTCAAAGCGATGGAATCCCATCGCAATTTGTTATTGAAAATTGAAACATTGTAAACTCTACTGCTCTATGGTCTTCAAGGCCCTTATGAGCACGATTAATATTACATTACATTTAATAATTAACGTAATAGATCCCAATAAACATTCATTGGGGCTTTGTTACCTTGCCTTTAATGTGCCCTAGTACTTTTCTTCTAAGATGCTTAAATTGCGGCCTCAAAGATTAGATTCTTGCGGAGTTGGTGTGTGGATGCTAAAAATGGACTAAAGGGTGCGTGGAGGCTAAAGATGAATTAAAGTACCAACTCCTTCTAGTGTGTGGATGCTAAAGATGGAGTAAAGGGTGTGTGGATGCTAAAGATGGACTAAAGTACCAACTCCTCTTGTTGCATTTGAGGGCTTTTTAATTCTGTTCATTTTATGGTTCATTTTTTGTGCCCATGTTAATGTTTACAAGCTCGATAAATGTATGAAATAACAGATGAAAGGATGGATTTATATACAAACTCCCAAGCCACTTCAATATCAACTATCGATTCATTTGACATGCAATGCCATCATGTAATATTGTGCATGGGAGAAAGTTTATCGCCTAGCATCAAATTACAATGGAAATGTTGTAGGTCTTGTATGGAATACTCTTCTACATTTTTAGGGGTAGACAGATGTTCATTATGTCCATTTTGGAGCATAAGCATAATCATTCTTGTTATAACAATTAAAGTATATTAGAAATTATATATCAATGTGGATCCATATGCAATGGCGCCTCTATATGTATGGCTTCCACTAATTCCACATGCTAAACAACTTTCACTTCATGCACAAACTCCACAAGACAGTCATGTCAAAATAAGCCTCGTTAATATAACTTATCCTTGTCCCGTCTTTTTCTTTTTCTTTGTCTTGTTCTTTTGTAACTACCCATTCAATTGTTTTAGGGGCATGGTCTATAGCTTTAGATACGATCATTTATACATCTAAATCAACCCCTATTATTACGCTACATATTGAATGGCTAGAAAACTAGTATAGCTATCTAACTTGAAAAGGCGACAACCAGTATAGATATCCTAGTATAGCCATCTAACTTGAGAACTTGAAAAGTTGACAACCAATATAGCTATCTTAGTATAGCCATCTAACTATCGATCGTAATGGTTGCTCCTTCAATGACTTTATCTACGCCCGATCAGGGTTATCCTCCCAAGAATATGAGACTATATTTAGTTTCAATGTGGAAACTACACATAGTTTCATTAGAAACTATATTCAGTTTCGTTCCAAACCTGTCTTTTTCATTGACCTTTTAATAATTTCAGTCTTGCCCATTTGCGCTTCCATATCCACCCAATAAATCTTTTGCTTGTAAACAAATTTGATAGCATTTAATGCACAAAGTTAAGCATTCTTCTCTCATTTCTAAAATTTCAGCATTTTTCAACACAAAATTTGATTCTGAGGGGAATTTTGAGACGCTGGAGTGTTCTTCTATATAAGAGTACTTCTTAGTGATTTCTTCATGGTATTTAGTGTGATTTCATACCTATAAGAATGGAATATCTGTTTCTTTCTATTGATTCAAAAACTACTCTCAAATCTTCCCAGCGATGGTGTTTCTTGCCCTGTTGCCGACCCTGCTCAGACCCTGCTTTTTGCGCATGCTGTGGCATCGTCCTATATTTCTTGGTATAGTCGATTTAGCTTCGGAATAGGATCTAAAAGAATGGGATAGGCATACCCAGCTGCTGAAGGAGACAAAAGAATAAGGGTTTATGCAAAGACTCCCAGTATCGAACATGATAATTTTGAGGAGATAGTTCTTAAATCTGATGTCACAGTTTTGGTGGATTTTTGGGCAGATTAGTGAAAACAAGATATAATATAACTCGATGCAGTCTATCGTCGGACTGCGCCATCTCCTGTCTATGTTGTAGAAATTTTTGGTCGATAGGGATTAGGGTGCATGCTTGACCCTTTAAATTACATATTGAAACTTTAATGCATAAGCAAACTTAGGCTAGGCGATGCAATTTGGATCACGAAAACATTCTAATATATTTTTTGCCACTTCCCATCCCAATGTTCTCCGAGCACCCACTACATAGGTGTGACGTTCCATGTAAGTATATGGTATACGTATACCTAACCTGACACGTCACCAAGGTATTTGGACCATTGGGGATTAACCTAAAAGGGATTATTGGGATTAAACTAACCTAAGTAGACCAACTAATAGTATCAATTAGCCAAATAGGCTAATTAGAGTGTGCCACTTGGCCTAACTCGATTGGCCAAGGGCAGGTTGCCATCTTTGAGTGGCAAATTGAGCTCCCAGCCCAATTCTGCCCCAAATTCGAGTTTGGGAAGGGCAGAGGGAGGAAGGAGCTGTTGCAACCTACCACCTGACCAGTTCTATGGATGTTCTTCGAGACAATGGGACCAGCCGGGACCACAGTCGATCTTTAAAATAGTTACGTGCTATTCTAATCCTTGTTTGAGTAGATGGATGATTAGATTCTATTCTTGATCTACTACGATGATGATGGATGTTGTATCTGATTCTGCCTTCTCTTTCTGTTCCTCCTGTATTGTATGGGATTAAGGGAGGTAGAGACCTAGTTAGAACCTCTTAAATCCCAGTAAATGCGGCCTGTGCACAAGAGCCCACTTGGCTGTGGATGCTATGATGTGATTCAGCACCAAATAATAAGTATGATGGTGAATCGGGGGTGGGGTCTTGCCTAGTGCAGTTACATGACTCCTATAGTGTGCTAGGCTTATAGCCCGGTCCTTTGAGGGCCGGGTATGGGTCTGACACTCCACAGGTCGCGGTGGCGTGCCAAATGTTATGTGGGCGCCCGGACTCGAGCAGGCGGTGAGCGGCCTTTAGATTTAGGGGAGTAAGTCGGGTATGAGCGAAGGGGTCGCGGTGGCGCGTGTTCTCCTAACACACCAGGGATCCATCATGTTGGGGGTCCTCTTTGGCGTCTTTGCCTACCACTCCGCCTATGTTAAACCATCGCTGCACCAAAGGGAACACAAAGCTATTCCTCTGTAATGTCTTCCAACTCTTAGCGGTGCTTGGCTATCACATCGGTGACACACCCAGCTGACCCTAAGAAGGTCGATCTTCTTCTCGAGCAGCTAGTCACGAGAGGTTTGTGGAAGGAGACGGGATACCATACCCTATTTTTTCACCTCCGAGAGATTTTTGTTGAAATTGAATGCGAAGGGGGAGACCTATACCCTTGTGGAGCAAGAGGACCAAGTCTTGACTCTTGTTAGTTATTACCCTCCGGACATGCCCCAAGATCTGCCCGATGCGATCTTAGATGCTGTAGAAAGGCAGCGGGGATTATGGCTATGGTACAAGAGGAGGGCCTTGCGTGATTGCAAGTGGAGACCAGCTGTCAGAGGATATGAGTATATTTATCTGGGCGGGGGAGGCCATTACAGGGATGCAAACTTTACTTGTCTCCCTATTACTATGATGAGGACGCCCAAATCTTCATATGGGAAGATATACCGTCATGTCTCACCCATGAGGATCTGCAACCTGTAGAGCTTGACATGGTTGCCCGGCCCGACTGATATCTTGTAGAGATCCGCAGGCGTGCACCATGATGCGTCATTACAAAAAACAACATCTTAGAACAAGAGCGGCTCGGCTAGCGAGGGAAGCGGGCAAAGGAAGACTACTGAGGAGGCCGCCAACCGTGTTTAGGAGGCCACCAACCGTGGTGAGGAGCCCACCAACCGTACCATACAACGGAAGCGGAAGACCACTAACCCGATGCGCTTGGGGCCCCAATATAAAACCCGGCTCCAAGCAATGGGTGGGATAGCAAAGGAGGGGGGGATACGCGTCGAGAAATGCTAGTTCAGCGTGCCAGACAACCGGCCACTGGCGGCAAGACCTTCCCTTGGTACCCCCACCTCGTCAGAGGAAGCCTCACAGGTTCAGGCCGGGAACAGTAGCCTTGCGGAAGCTCGAAGATAAGTATCAGAAGTCGACGGAGCTCCTCTTGCGGAAGTTACCTTTCCCGCGGCTCGTCCGAGAAATTCCTCAGCAATTTAACAAACCTAAGGTTTCAGGCCCATGCTATTCTAAAACTGCGGGAAAGGCTGAGAATTACCTTAATAAGCCCTCTTGGTGATGCCAACCTTTGTGCCATACAGCTAAAGCGTGACTATTATGCCAAAGGATTTGGCTTTAGCTTTTACATAGGATTTCTTGGGGATCGCAACTAGATCCCCATTTTGTAATATAATTATATCGGCAATGTGCATCACTGCCTGTTTCCTTCATGCAAACCACACACAAAACTCGAGTTCAAAAAAAAAAAGAAAAGAAAAAAAGAAAAAAAAAACAATATTAATGATAAAGTAATAGACCCCAAGGAATATTCCCTGATAAAAGTTCTCACTTTTTAAAAAAACAAAGGGGGCTTTCTGTTTTTGTGGGTTTCATTCTTGTTTAGCCTTCCATACTTCTGCTCCTCCTCCTTCCATCAAACTGTTATGGATTACGCCAAGCGCCACCAGTGGTACCAGGATGGAGAGCACTGGGACTCTCAGGTTCCATTTGAGTTCTCCACCCTTATTTGTTGCAGCAAGTGGATCTTATAACCAATATGGAGGCGGATCCCAATTACACAGATTTCTTGGAGTTCTACACCCAAAAAATGGTTCCTCAATGTCGACCTCATGGCGACCCTTTTCAGCTCTATCTTCACAGGGATATACTCATGCAAATGCTAGGTGATGATCGACATGTAGAGGACACTCTTCGCGGCATTCAGCGCCGGGCCAAGCATGCTCCCATTCTTCATCTTGGTCGCCAGCAGACTTATTTTGAGGTCCGCTTTGCTTTGGCCATCCTTATGGACCAATATGTAGAGGCTGACTCCACTCCATTGGAAAAAGGGAAGGTGCCTATCCCTGATGATCTCGAGGAGGATGGGCGGATTAGCCATACAGATTTTAACTGTTGGAAGCAACTCACCACCGAAACGCCCGTGCCATGGACTCAGGGCCACAAGCTCGCCGGACTAGATGGACTTCCCACGATTCATCTCAATAATCAAGAGTACCTGCTGCTCGACGACATCTTGTGGGCGTACCATGTAATCGCCGATTCCCGGGGTATGAAGAAAGAATATATTTTGTACGAGCTCCCTGAATATTGTTAGGGTGATTTCTTTGATTTTTCGCCTCCTGAGTACCCACCCCAGATCCAGCAGCTGCTTAGGTTCCATCCAGAGGATCTTGAACCTGTGGAAACCTTGTTAGAGTTGCGGCATCTCATGTTACAAGATCCTCCTTGTCCCCCACCTAAATATGCTTTTGCTGCCATGGGGCCACAAGTCCCTAACATCAATGATGTGGTGGTATCTATGGACGAAGACGAAGGGGAAGATCTCTATAATAACAAGGAGCATCTCAAAGAGGAGAAGGAAGAAATCTACGAGGAGCAGGTTACACGGAATCTTGAGGCAGAAGTGGCAATCTCCACAATTCCGGAGGTAGCAGCCTTGAAGAATCATTTAACAAGGTTTTTCCTCTCAGCTTTCCACCAAGGCCAAGTGCTATTCTTTTCCAGAGCGCTCGCTCCAGAGGCCGAAGCATCTTTTTGGGCACTAAAGGCTTTGTCTGCTATGGCCGGACATAGGAAGCTCCCCTACAATCTTCATGCTGTTGTGCTCGTGAATCAAGATTTAGCACTTGCTGCTCTAGGCCAGGATATCGCCGCCTGGATGAGCATGAAGATGCTTGTAGCCGCACCCTTGGCCATTGCCTTTCCTCCCGCAGTCGCATCAGCAGCCGCCCTCACGATAGCCCCGGTGTCGCCTTGCTCCGCCAACGACAACCACCAGAGCCCCCTACAGAGATGGACCAGGATGCAGGATCTAGTTCATGAGCATATTTTTGGTTTCTAATATTGGCCTCTGGCCATTCTTCTATGTATTATTCATATAGGCGTTTCTATGCCGATTTATTAATACAAATTATAGTTTCTTTGTATTAATTGTCTTTTTCCTTGTTATTCACTTCTATGTAAGGCCTAGAATCATTAATTGCGCATCTTCTACACCGCCTATTACATGGACAACTTTGCCACAACACTCTGCTAAGGGGTGGGAAATAGTTACTCCTTCAAGACAACGCCGCCCGCAACTTACAATGCAAGATGCGAAGGGGTTGAGACTACTGGGAGTCCACCAATGTGGATGCGTTCCACGATATTGACGATCATCTGTGGGAACTTTACGGAGCGATGAACATCTTGTCTAATCTCTTAATTATAAATCCAATCCTGGCATACCAGGACATCATTATCCAGGAGTGGCATAAATATAACTTGGTGCGCTCAGTGAGGGGGGACTATATTGATATCTGTTCGTCCTTTGGGACTTATCTTAAATGTAATCTTCGTCTACTTTAATGATAAATCTTTTCCTTATACATTATCTTATTATAACAATGTGCGAAAGTTGTGCTCATTTTGTTTTTATTGATATTTTAGACGGTGCACGTCCCCTTACGTAGACGGCGCCCGGTGGAACTAAACCGCCTACGCTGAGCGAGGGAATTGCTCATCATCAAGCACAAGATGGCGCAACTCCAATAATACGTTCTGCAAAGGCCTATAGGCCCTGTCATGGTGGAAGAGGGACCAGAAGTGTCGGATCAGGGGTGCCCCCACCTCTGGCCGTCTGATCTAAACGTCAAAATCTTTGCTAAGGCCTTTAGGTCCCACTATGTTCCTCGGGCACATCGCTGCAAGCAGATACAGACATTTTATCGCTTGGCGCATCGCGACATGACAGTCCAGGCTTATACCGATGAGTCTTATACCGATGAGTTCATGTACCTCCGACTTCATGTTCCAGGGATCAATGAATGTCGTGCAGTTGAGGGCTATGTTGAGGGGTTGTCACCCACTTTAAGGAAGATGGTCCATGCAATTGACCCCAAAACGGTAGCAGAGGATGAAGCAAAAGCCTTGAGTTTGGAGGATGACACACCAAAGGCTCCATACCAACGACCTCCAAATGCAAGCCAGAGCAAGCCATATGTACCATATAAAGCCCGTTCTCCTAGTCCGGGACCTCCTCAACAGCCTCTTTATCGAAGCGAGAAAAAAAAAGTCGGCTTCAATGTTCACGATAAGTCGGGTGGCCCAAATAAGCGATCGCGATAGATCCTCGGTCTATTCCGCGAGGGCTCGAAATCAGCTTCTGACGCGATAAGGCATGTTACCGTTGCTTCCATTCGGGCCACCGGATGTAGAAATGTCCATATATTACTCAGGCAGCACAGACAGCGCTGGCAGAAGTCGATTGGGATGAGCTGCCACCTTTTTGTGGACTTCCAGCTTTGGCGGAGGAGGGGCCCACTGATTATATACAAAGTGAGTCCCACATTTTTGCTGCTATTGAGACCCGGTCGGGCCGATTCTCGGCCAGTGTCATCTCTACGATTGGGTCAAATTGATAGCAAACCTTTCATTATCTTTATGGACAATGGTAGTATCCACAACTTTGCATCCCTAGGTTGGCTGAAACTCTGCAGTTAGCCCCTTTGAAATCTAAGCCCAGACCAGTCACGTTGGCTAGTGGAGCTGTCCGCCACACCTAAGGCCGTCGTGTTAACTTGAACATCCAATTACCGGGGGCACCCGTCACTTTGAGAGCGGAAATTATGAATATTGGAAAGTATGACTTGATTGTGGGAATGGAATTCCTGGCAACAGCAATGGCAAATATAGATTGTGAGAAGCATGCTGTCACCTTCAATGCAGCAAATGGGGCCCATGTTACTATAACAGGTAATGCAGTACATCCTATTATGCAGTGCATCTCCTTGCACAACCTGGATAAAGCCATTTGACGTAGGCAGTTGGCTTGTATTGTTAGGCTTGCGTCTTTTGAAGCCCAGCAAGAAGAAATCATTCAAGGATTGCGTCCAACCATAGCCAGCCTCATTCACGAGTTCCGGGATCTCTTTCCAGATGAGATTCGAAAATTACCACCTTTCAGGGGAGTAGAGTGCGAGATTGCACTCCAACCAGGTACCAAGCCTACCCGGTAAGGCTCCTTACCGCATGAGTACACCTGAGTTAGCAGAACTTAAGAAATAGTTACAGAAACTTCTGAAGCTAGGCTTCATTCGGCCCAGTGTTTCACATTTTGGAGCTCCTATCTTGTTTGTTAAGAAGAAGGATGGGACCTTGCGTATGTGTATCGATTACCACCAGCTAAATAAGCATACTGTTAAGAATTGATATGCATTACCGAGGGCCGATGACCTTATGGATCAGCTGCAAGGAGCTAAGTATTTTTCAAGATAGATCTTAAATTTCTCGGCTACCATCAAATAAGGATTAAGGAGGAGGACATTCACAAGTCCGCCTTCCGTACCCGTTATGGACATTATGAGTTCACAGTTATGCCTTTTAGACTCACCAATGCACCAGCAACCTTCATGCGTCTCATGAACGATGTCTTCATAGACTATTTAGATGAGTTTGTCATTTTTTTCTTTGATGACATTCTTATCTATAGTAAAACCCTGAAAGATCATGAATGCCATCTTCGGCTGGCCCTCCAGAAGTTGCGGCACCACCAACTCTTTGCTAAGTTTTCCAAATGCAAATTTGCGACCACCAGGGTCGACTATTTGGGCCATATTGTTTCTGCTGATAGCATTGCTACCGACCAAAAATCGAAGCAAAAATCGAAGCAGTCAAAGAGTGGCCACCACCTATCAATGTTTCGGAAGTCCGGAGTTTCTTGGGATTAGCGGGATATTATCGCAAGTTCGTTAAGGACTTTGCTAAGATTGCAGCACCCCTTACTGACCTATCGAAGCATGAGAAGATCAAGGATTGGGCAGCGCATTGGCAAAACAAGGTTCAATCAGGCTTCCAACAGCTGAACGATGCCTTGACGTCGGCACCTGCCCTTACTTTACCTAATCCTCAGAAGGATAAGGCAGTTGCGACTGATGCCAGTAAGATAGCAACTGGAGCTGTTTTGGTGCAAGAGGGACGAGTCATAGCCTATGACTCTAAGAAAATGAATAATGTAGAACAACGATATCCCATTCATGATCAGGAATTGCTTGCAATCGTGCGTGCCTTGCGCATCTGGAGACATTATCTTCTTGGACGGCGGTTCCAACTGGACACAGATCACCAAAGTCTTCATCTTTACACAGGCTAATCTCAATCTTCGGCAATGCAGGTGGATAGAATTTTTGGAGGAATGTGATTTTGAGGTTCTGTATAAACCCGGCAAATACAATGTTGTTGCATATGCCTTGTCTCGGCATCCTTTGACCACACGTACTCATTGCAATGCCATTTCCAATCTTGTAAGTGAATTTGGGAAGACTATTGAGTAATCTCTTCTAACGGATCCCGGATTTAGCGAAGTGTGGGGCAGCCTTTCTAAAGAGGCCAGGACAAATAAGGAGAGGGACACATTTAAGCATTATAAGAAGGCGATAAGTTGTGTGTACCCGAGTCATCAGGAGTTAGGAGGCTTATTCTTCATGACACACATAACAGCCCTATTGTTGGTCACGCTGGATTTATGAAAACATATTTCAAGATAAGATCCAGTTACTTCTGGCTTGGTATGAAGAAGCATATTGCCTGCTACATTAAGCAATGCCAACTTTGCCAGCAGACAAAGGCAGAGCAACTAAGAACGCCAGGCACTTGGAACCTTTGGATGTCCCCAATGCAAAATGGGAAGTCATTACCATGGACTTCATTGTAGGCCTCCCACGAACACTTCGAGGATTTGATGCCTTGATGGTCATAGTTGATAAACTTTCCAAGATGGCGCACTTCTTGCCATGCCGCACCACCGATCACTGCCTTGAATACGGCACTTTTATTCTCCAAGGAGATTTTTCGACTCCATGGGATGCCACGTACCGTAATTTCGGATCGTGATCCTAAATTTGTTAGTGCTTTCTGGAAGGACTTCTTCAGCACTATACAAATCAAGCTTGCCATGAGTACGGCCTATCACCCTCAGACAGATGGGCAGTCAGAACGTACTAATCGAATCATTGAGGATATGCTACGAAATTATGTAAACATAGGCAATCTCAATGGGCAGAATACATTCACTTGGTAGAAGTTGCCTACAATAGTACTAAACAGGAGTCCTCAAGGATGTCTCCTTTTATGATCACCTATGGTTATCAATGTCTTACTCTAGATACATGGCATAACCCAGTTTCCAAGGTGGCAGTTTCACAAAAGTTGCTTACAGGGTATCTATTGACAGCACGGAGTCGCCAAAAGTGTTTAGCATATAGACACCGTACCCCGCGTGAGTTCCAGGTTGGTGAATCGGTATGGTTGAAGATCAAGGTTAAGCATGCCAAGCTCAAAATTGGGAATTGCAAGAAGCTGGCACCACGATGGGCGGGACCATTTCAGATTATTGAACGTATAGGTCCTCAAGCCTATAGGTTGAATTTGCCCGCTCATCTTAAGGTCCACAGGGTTTTCCACGTGAGCCTTCTGAAGAAGCACACCCCGGATCCTCATGAGATTCTTGATATACCAAGACTTCTGGAGATGACGGACGGGCAATTGGAAATTGTTCCAGAAGCTCTTCTCGACAGAGCATATAAACAAACGAGAAGAACCCAGATATTGCAATATCTAGTTAAGTGGAAACACTTGCCTACTGAGGATGCCACTTGGGTGCTTAAACAAGACCTTGACAAGGCTTACCCAGAGCTTTATCGCGGCAATGCCAGGGTTGGACCATCCACGATGATATCGACTCCGACTCCAATGGTATGTAGTTGTGCAGTAGATCCGATAGGGATCATGCAGGGGGATTGGGGTAGAGCATTTAGGCATATTAGGATGCAACCGTCTACGGCTAAAATAGGAACATTACCATTCCTTATGCCGCGATGACTTGCAAGCCCTAGGCATTATAGGATTCCCTCATTTTCATTTGTTTTTCCTATGTTTACATAAAGGGAGTGGTCCCTTCAACCACAATTTTATATATAATGTCTTGAGTAATGATGTACTGTAATCCTGCAGGTGTTTAATGCAAACAGCCCCATCTCCAATTTTCTGACGACTCACTTTTGGAGTCATGCTATGTTTTTATATTCATTCCTTATGGTCCACTAAGGACCTTCTTGTTATTGTGCATATTAAGTGTTCTATGTTATGTTGTAAAAGGACTCAGGTCCGAAACTTTGATCGTTGATGATCTTGTTGTAATCTCCTATGTTTTTATAATAACTCTCCTTTTCCTTTATTAAATATTTTCTCTATGATCCTTAATCTTGGCACAACATTACTCTAAGGGGGTAGAATGTGGCGTTCCATGTAAGTATCTGACAAGCGTATACCTAACGACACGTCACCAAGGTATTTGGACCATTGGAGACTAACCTAAAAGGGATTATTGGGATTAAACTAACCTAACTAGACCAATTAATAGTATTAATTAGCCAAATAGGCTAATTAGAGTGTGCCACTTGGCCTAACTCGATTGGCCAACCAGCCCAATTCCGCCCCAAATTCAAGTTTGGGAAGGGCAGAGGGAGGAAGGAGATGTTGCAACCTAACACCTCACCAGTTCTATGGATGTTCTTGAGACAATGGGTCCAACGGGACAGCGAGTCGATCTTTAGGTGATTACATGCTATTCTAACCCTTGTTTGAGTAGATGGATGATTAGATTCTATTTTATGATCTACTTATGATGATGATGGATGTTGTATCTGATTCTGCCTTCTCTTTCTGTTCCTTCTGTGTTGTATGGGATTAAGGGGGGTAGAGACCTGAAAGCTCTCTAGATTTAGTGATGTTCCTAGTTAGAACCTCGTAAATCGATAAATCACGGCACATTGCACAAGAGCCCATCACATTTTGTGGATGCTATGATGTGATTGGTTCCAAATAGCAGGTATGATGATGAATGGGGGTGGGGCCTTGCCTGGCGTCTCTGGGACTCCTATAGTGTGCTAGGCTTATAGCCGATCACTGAGAGGGCCGGGTATAGGTCTGACACTCCCTGGGTTGCAGGTGACGTCCCAATTGTTATGTGGGTGCCACACTGAACTTCGAGCAGGCGGGTGGCCCAGGCCTTTAGATTTGGGGGAGTAAGTCGGGTATGAGCAGGGGGGTCGAGGTGGCACATGTTCTCTAGCACACCCGAGGGGATCCATCATGCTCGGGGAGGGGCGCCTCTCGACTGCCTCATCGGGCCGGGGAGATATAACCGAAGAGTAGTTCCATAGGGTGATTCCATGGGATTGTGTCTCCGGGAAGGCTACAATCACGCCATAGCATGTTTCGACCCTATCTGCAAATTGTGCCTGAGGATGGAGTGGACTACCTAGCCATTGTTCTATGCCCGACCAAATGCCATTGTTATGATTATGTCATTTGTTATCTGGAGGCCTTGGTTTCGGTTGATTCGGGGGAGTCGGAGCGGGGTAGAGCCCTTATTTATGAGGCATTTCCTTGTTATATTGGTGTTCTATTGCATTCTTATGGATGATGATGGGCCACCCTTTGGTGGTATATTATTTGTTGTATTGTTGCAAGGTGCTAAACTTGTATGTACGCTTCCGCCATATAGGATTCCCATAGAAGGCCTGGGATGAATGACACCTCCATGTCCTTCACCCGGAAACTTTCCCATCACAAGTGGTCAGAAATCGGGACCGGAGGGCCTTTCTATAGTGGTATTATGCCATGGAAGAGAATTTCTAAATATTTTTACGATGGGAGCATCATTATAGGGTTGAGGGCGTCTAGCAAGGTAACTACATAAGATATACGTTAAACAATTGCTTCAAAACAATTGCTTCAAAATACGACGACTTTAATTCAGAGAACTTGGAACCATACCTTATTACATCTTTGTTGTCCTCATGAACCTCAACAAAATCATTTAGCGGTTGAGAGGTATTTCCAACTCATTTGGCACGTGATCCTTCTTGGCCTATGATCTAGAACATCTTGGAAACCTTATCGGTTCCATATTCAAATTAAAAATATTTGCATGTTAGTTATGCTAAGAAGATGCCATTTAATGCACTTTTATCATACAATCTTACACATGTGCCACGGATCTTACACGTGTGTAGACTCATGTATTTTATTTTCAAAGCGGTAACTGTATATACCCTCCTTCCAAATTGAAAACTATATATAGTTTTCAATAAAAAACCTAATGTAGAATCCGGGGAACCTAATGTAGTTTCAAGGGAAACCTAGCGTAGTTTCAAGGAAACAACATTAGGCTTCCATTGAAACTACATTAGGTTTCAATAAAACCCTAAAGGTTTCAGTGAAGTCAACCAAATGGGGAGTAGATAAAACCATCTGGTGCTCCTTGGTGTTGCATACATTAGTGAAATAAGGTATTAGAGATTGTCGGGTCTTAACGATGGTATTACACATATGTTTGAGTGGAATTGCATCTCCTATGTAAGTTTATTATATTATTGTCTTGTCTTGTAGCTTGTTTTTCACTATAACTATTTTGTAGGTTTGTTTTCCAATGTAACTACAAGAAGAGTTTCTAATAGAAGGTGCAAGGATGTAAACCCACTACCCCATTCTTCCCCTCCTACCGACTACCACATTTTCAATTTGTAGAGATTTACTTTGTTTCCACTAGACGTAGATTTAGTAATTATCATCAAATGTCTGGTGTTTTGTTTATACTAGTCGTGCACAGTTTGTGCGATGCATAGATTTTATGCCTAGTGGTGTGGTATGTTGTGGGTGAAAATACGTTTATCTTTGTTTTGGTGATTCCTTCGCAAGGTATTCCTTCCAGCAGAATCATAGAAATAGCGATAGCTGTGCAATCCGTTATTGCGCCTGCCTCTTAGCCAATTTTTACTCATATTTTTGAGCATGGAAAGCTTGGCCAATCCAGCTTCAAATCGGGTTGAATGACTTCCAAGGCGGCCGGAATGAGAGGAATTAGGCTTGTTGATCCCTGCAAACCAAAAACCTCTTCAAGCGCCTCAGTTCGATCGGTTCAAGATCACGCGAAATCGCCCTCAAAATGCGCGGTAACCATAAGGGATATCTAATCACCAAAACAAAGGTAAACGTATTTTCACCTGTAAATTCTAATGTTTTTGGTCCCAAAATAAAATCACATTGGATCTACATGAGACAAAGTTTTAGGTCCTAAAAGAAGACAAAAGTGGATTTGAAACTTATTCTTGTCCTGAAATACTCATATTGAAAAGTCACAGAATTATTTTTTTAACATCCATAAAATAAAATTGTTGCCATACGAAAGCAAATGCAACTAGAATAATTCAATTGCAAATGTAACGCAAGGATACTAGTCATTTGCGCCTAGTATGTAACTCAAGGATTGCTTCAAGTTCTTAAGTTTATATATACAAATTAAATTTTGAAGCTTCAGAGACAAATCGCACAAGGGTATCTGCTAAAAGGGACCCACAGTAATGACAATTTCTCCCTGGCAAACCCTTTTGTATCATGCAATATGCGCCAAACTAGTGGGAAAAACTTTTGTATCATGCAATGGGTGCCAAAAGTGGTGGTTGCAGAAGTAGGCCATACTTGATGACGTTAGGGAGAGTTCAACACATTATGAACACCACATTATGTTCTACGAAATTCACCACATGTGGCAGTGAAGGGTTGATGAGGCTATTGCCGTGCCGCATGCCCGGTGAAACTCTCGACCCCTTTGAGACACCGCGTCTCATCCGAATTGGCCCCGGCCATAAGGTCATCACGCGGTTAGTTCCATGGAATGTTCGTGGGGTAGCTTCCTCCCCCTCGCTTATCGCAGACTTCTTTCTACTTATCTAGATTGGATCCTCGGTTTATATGTCTTCAAGAGCACAAGTGTCGTGGGGGAGACATATCAAATCTTGCGCATACATGATTGGTCGAAGGTTTAATGTCCTTATCGCGGTTGGCCCGATTACGCGGGGGTGGTGATAGCATGGCTTCCTTCTTTGCGGTCATCTTCACTTTCAGTGATCGTTTTAGTCGTTGGGCCCACGATTGTATGCGTGCGGGAATAAGGGGCTTAAGTTTGGTCTAATTAATGTTTATGCTCACGCGGGCCCCCAATGAGCCACTATGGCCTCCTTTGAGAGGGAAGATGTCGGCTTGGAGTGCCACATTTCATGGCTTCTTGTTGGGGATCTTAATATGGTGGAAATGGGCCCGACCGGTTGGGGCTGCCTCTAAAGTGGTGGTTCGTTTTGAACGCATACTTGATGGCTCTACTACCCATGTTGTAACCTCTGGATATTGTTGGTGAAGGTTCCTTTACATGTTTGCAATGGTCAAGTTGGTGGGGTCATGCAAGCTCTCGGTTGGATAGAGCTTCTTTGGAATCTGGTCACCGGTTGTGGCATTTCCGGTCTCTTTTAGGTTCGGTCTCAAGGACAACTGGGTTTCAGACCACCATCCGCAATTCCTTTTCGAGGATGAGCACAAGCAAAGCAAAGCGGCCCGACGAACATGTTTCCCGCTTGAATGTAAAATTTTAAAGGATCTTGACTTTCAAGAAGGTTGCAAGAACATTTGGACAAGCGCCTTCAACCAAACGCCGCCATGACGGCCGGGCATAGTGGATGTGATTGCAAGCGGCCCGGTCAAAGAGCTTTGCCAAGCGGTGGGGCGTAGAGTCTCAAGCGGCGTGTCAGTGCTTTATTAGACACCATGTATCGGGACCTGCTCCATTCTCGGCGGGGACTTCTTCTAGTGTTCATGGTGAGATATTTTGGCACAAATCAAGCATTAGAGGAGGAGCAAATCCAACAAGCAAAGACGAAGGCCCGAGGTTTGCAAAGTGGTTCGTGATGGAGACCGTTGTAGAGCTTCTTTTTCGATGTAGTTAAGGCGCCGCGATGTGGCGTCAATATGTCCTCATTGCGTTTTCCAGATGGTTGATTGCTATGAGCTAACCTAACGCAAGCATAAGCAATATCTGTGTATAGTCACTTTTAGACTTTCTTTGCTCGTAAACATCTTCCCTTTCAATCGTAAATCACGAGATGCCATTTTGTCGATTTTTCCCCATCATCTCGTGACGAAAATGGGTCAATTGAGGCGGCTATGACAGGTGATGATTTAAGTCCGGCAATCTTTGAGCAAAAAAGAGGCAAATGCCTGGGTTTGGATGGTTTGCCAATTGAGTTCTTCGGGGATTATTGGGAATGGCTGGAGCCAGGATGTGTATGATGCTTTCTCGTGACTTTCGTGATCCACCGCTTTTGGATAGAATTCTAAACACGGTGTGCCATCTCACTCATCCCCAAGGTCAAGGATCCTCGGACTATTTGTTGTGACCCATCACTTTTTCTTGCCATCTCGTATATAAGATCTTTGCCCAAAGGCTTTTGCGAGCCGGTGAAGGACATCTTGGCGAGTCCATCTCAACCCGGTCGGGTTTCTCCCAAAGCGTTGCATTACAACAATGTTTACATACGAAGGAATTTATTGGGCAACGTAAAGCAAAACCTTCCGCTTGTATACCTTAAGCTTGACTTTGCAAAGGCTTATGATAGTGTTAGTTGGGAGTTCATCGCCGTCTGTTAAAAGATGGGATTTGGGAACAATTCACATCAAATGTTATGGTACACATGTCTACGCTTCCGGCAATTGTTATGTTCCATGGTGAGCCGTCGGATGCCTTCTCTCCTTTCGACCGTGGTATTTCGCCAAGGATGCCCTTTAGCACTTTTCACAATTGTTGCGAGGCTTTGTCCTGAATATTCACCCGTCGAAACCATAGAGGGACTTCTCCATGGTCTTGTAATGGAGGGATGGCACCGCGGAGGTTTGCAATCAATATCACCGACACGTTCCTCTTTCTAGTCGCTAATGCCGGAGAATGCTGGTACCGCAAATTGCTCTTAGACACTTTTTCACCGGGCGTCCGGTGATCTTGTGGGGTGGCGAGTGTACAGCTTTAGGGACATTGGATACTCCGACCGGGCGTGTGCTCATGATTATCCATGGAAATTACTTAGCATGGACAGGCCATCAAGTTGTTAGGGATTCCAATTGGCATCCGTATTTACTGAGAGCCGCATGGGAGGAGAGATCATTAAGGGTTTGGAGAAGCACTTGTTGGTGGTCCACCACAAAGGTGTCTCTTGCGGGTCGCATTACAGTGGCCAAGTTAGTTCTTAGTAGTACCCATGTTTATATGGCATCCATACTGCTAGCCCCATAGAACAAAGTATGTGAGCTCATTGCAATAGTTCCCGGAACTTTTATATGGGCGGTAATCGAGGAAGATGATGTGACTAAGATGGCGAGTCGAAGTGCATCCTTCCCAAATGGGCGTGTGTGGTCCGGATATGATGGACTTCTCTACGGCAGAGCAAAAGTCCTTATTTCAAAGTTCATTTGGAGACTCCTGAATGGTGAAGATGATTCTCCTGGTTTACGCCTTCTTAAACAAGCTCTTGGTCACTGTATCCCTCTAGGCAAAAAGGCTGTCAAACTAGTCCTATCTTAGGTATTATTTCGTGACTGCGCGACCTTTTCCAAGTCTCCATTTTGCGTGGCTTGTTGACAGCATGGGAGGCAGACAAACATCTTTTCTAGCCATGCCTCTCCATCCACGCTCTATTGGAGACTTCATGGTGGTGGGCACCACTGCCTCCAGACCCCTCAGCACCTCCACTAGCAACGTCGGTTCATCCCCTTACACAAAGACGATGGATTCGGCAGATGTTGTCTCTATTCAAGCATATTGAAAAGCGGGTGGCCTACTATCTTGGCCTGAATTTCGAGGCAAGGTTCTGCTCTCTCGTTGGGATGTGTCTCTATGGGAGAAGGTCGAGAACATTTGCCTCTTGTAGTGCAAGTTGGTATTCTTTGAGCGAGTGCCATGGGATCATGTCATGAAAATATTCACAAAGGCAAGCACTTTGTCATCGTATATATAAGCCTTACATTGGTGCCCAGCCCTCCGGTTGCCCGAGACGGGTGGCATCTACAGGTTCTACATCGCACTTTGTGTCATACATGGCGATGGTTTTGGGATAGGTTGCTCCACCCTAAAGTCCCCTTGTGGTGGCGGTCGGTAATTTTTGACCCCGTGAGTCCATTTTGGCCACAAATTACAAACAATGTTGTTAAATACTTTTGCATACCATACGGGCAGTATCGCTTTTAAGTTTTTTTAAGTTTTTTATTTTTGGTTTTTAAAATCTTAGAATACGTTAACTTAATAATATAACAACTAACATAAAGATTTAGCTTATTATCATACTAGAGGTAGATAGAAGAGAAATGAATATAGGTAAAAAAGAATTATTTAGCAGCTATACCTTTGGAACGGTTTTGGTTCACTTCGCTTCTATTTATCACTTATGCGGTCCAGGATCTTGAAGCAATATAGAAAAAAAATGAATCGAAATAAAATTAGTTGTAAAGAAGAAGAATGGAAAAGTTACCTTGGTTGACCGGTTTTGGATTGGCGAAGAACTGCTGTTTCCCGGTTTGCATGGTGCAAAAAAACTTTCTTTCATTGAGCAAAAAAACCGTAGAACCGGTTCTACATACATTCCGCATTTTTCTACATGCATGCGACGCCATAGTTCAAAATCTTGTTTGCTAGACTAGAAAATCTAAATGAAAGTCATTCAAGGCATTGATAATGTTTTTTTTTTTACATTTTTGATAACCTTCGATGGTTGCAAGCGTTTAGAAAAGCGTGGGGGTTTTTAAAAGTACTCTATGGTTAAAAACGGGGTTTTAACAATGCGATTACAAGTTCGGGCAAAATCGGGCTTTTGAGTAGGATGCCTTACCTACGGACTACCTGTAGATTCGCCATTTCGTGGCACTTTATTGTCTATTACGACATTAGAATGGCCAATTAGATGTTTGCTAATTGGAGTGGCATCGACTTTGGGGCCAATTTAGTCCCAAGTGAGAACTAGATATGCTTATGGAATGGCCATTTAGGCCACTTGGCCAAATCTTGTAATGCCTTAAGTTCGCCAAATCTTAACTCATAAAGAGCCCCCCTCACAAATTCGTCACTTATGGGGGGGCCAACATTATTAGAAATTTCTATTCCTATATATATCTACCAACTAAGAATAATCCCGCTCTTTTGGAAAATCAAATGTTGAGGCACTTTTCAATCCTCTTTACGAAGACTCTAGCATCTGATTTCTGATTCTCCCTGCCAGCAATCTGTGCATTACTGAAATACATGGGGTATGAATTAAAAATCATACAACATGTAACTTAAACACATTAACATAGGGTAGCGACTTTTTTATGTTTGGGGAACTAGCTCTATATTTAATAAGAACCTAGCTAAAAATTGCCATTTGAGCTACACATCATTAGATATTTGGTTCAAAAATGCCAATTTGGGTTGCGACCACGTTAGAAAAAAATAGGAAAAATGGCCAGTTCGGGCTACACTTTTTGGGAGCATATTTCACAAGAAATGGCCAAGTCATTATACTTATACAAAATTATAGGCCCCTTAAAATTTTCCCTGTGGCAGGTTATCCACAGGTGCCTGCGCGTTAATGCCTTCTGACATCGCTATGATCCTCGTATATCTGCAGTATGCCCGCTCTGCCTTTCAGCCGTTGAGACTCTTGAGCACTGTCTCTTTGATTGTCCAGAGGTTCACCCAGCGTGGTCTTGGCTCCAAGGCTTGTTTAGCGATACTTTGAATTTCCCGATGCATCCTCTTGGTGTCCTATCCTAATGCGGCCCTCGGCTAGCCGGAGGGCATTCCATCTTAGTTACGGTTGGCTCCTATGGTTGATATGGGGCGTGCTTGAATAAACACATCTTCAAGGCATTTATTCATACGCACATGGCGTTATTATGGTGGCCCAGAAAAAGATACGACAGCCTATGAATGCTCCTCTCTTGATTCAGAAATGATGGAACACATCTGGATCCAGTATCTTCGAATTGATTCTTATCGTTAGTCTCCCTTTCTGGAGTAAGCACATTGTGCTCCAAGCTCGTGCTCCTGTGGCATCTTCTTTGTGCTTACATAGTTAGATGAGACTTGTAAACTTTGTACTTTTCATCTGATTAATAAACTTTTTGGCTTTCGTCCGTAAAAAAAAAAACATAGAAGAAGCATCTTGGATTTCTGCATCTTCGATTTTTTGCATCTTGAATCTATTTTTCTTTCTTATGTTGGTTTTGCGATCAACTGGCCGGCATGAAGATCCTGAGTATACATAGACAATAGAATGATAAGTTGAACTGACCAGCCTATGTTGGTTTTTCAAACTTGTAGCCATAGATTTATTGCTAGTCTGTGTTGTTGGTTTGCAAACTTGTAGCCATAGGTTTATTGCTAGTCTGTGTTGTTGGTTTGGGATGGGTTGGGCGAGGCCGGGCCGTAAGCATAACGGTCGTGAGCACAGTCTGCTAATTCTGCCAAGATTTTTTCGCAACTCTGTCAGCGTTGAAGTTATGTATCTTATAAATTTCGATGATTGTAAATATATATTTCCGTTTATTCTAATGGTTACTAAGGGGTAGATAATGCCCTGGTCAGAGGGCGTTATGGGAATAAAATTCAAGGACAATATGGCCATGGCCAAAATGGCGAGGGCATGCGGGAGCATGCTCGATAATGCCATTTTAACCATAACGCCCTATTGCAAGGTGTTAAGGAAAATTTTATTCCCGATAACCAATGAAAGGGTGTTATGAGCCTTTTTGAAAAGCGCCCTAGGGCGTTATGAGCTTTTGTGATAACGCCCTAGGGCATTATGACTGTTTTAGCCATAAAAACCCAAGGAGCAAGGTGTTAAGGAAATTAGATAAAGCTACAAAAATGACGCAGAGATTTCATTCGTCGTAAATATATGTGCCGTTTGGGTTTTTTTTTTTTAATAAACTTTACTTTTTTGCTTTCCTTCTTTCCTTCGCTATGGCGGGGCTAAAACCGGTGAGTTTTCCAAACTTTCCCCAGCAATTTTTTTTTCGTTTGCTTTTATTGGGGCGTTCTGAGGGCTAGGTGCTGGTCCGTTACACAGGTTGTGGCCATGTCTGAAAAAAACGGCTAATAAACATGGCTGAATGGAAAGGAGTTTATATGGTTTTGAATTCGTCATCTTTGAGTTTGTCCTTCTCTTTATTCTTCATCTGTGAATTCGGAGGGCACGTAGATGCCCAAGCAGCAAAGATTTGAGACAAGAAAGGGCATTTGGTGAATTCAAGAAAGCGTCGAGTAGGCTGCAAACAGCTATAGCCAGTATTCAAATCAACGAATGGCATATATCATTCCCAGCTTAGGTTTGTGTATTTTTTTTTTATTTTTATTTTTAAGATACAGAGTCCATATCCAACGCAATCCAATATAAATCACACCTAATTTAGTCTTTTTGTCCATCAAATCATATTTGCAAGTTCTATCCTAGAAAGCTCATAAAATATATTAATGATTTTGCTTCCCGTTCTCTTTGTGTTCTCAATGGCAGATAATAACAAATCTTCTTGATCATTTTAAATCTTTGATTCAGATCGTTGTTTAATAAATCTGCAACATTTATCTCATCGCCGAGGAGATAAGCGGGAACTTCTATTATGATAGTTGGTTGCTTCTTCATCCCTATATGGATTAGTTTTTTAACCACGACATTTGCATTGATGTCAAGTCTCTTCCCTTTCTATCCGGTTTGCAATAGTTTCCTTCCTCCTTTTCATTTTTTCCTCTTCATCTTTCTCCACTTTTTCCTCTTCACATTCCGTTATCGTTCCCATTCCTCTTCTGTCCGTCCTCTGCATCCGGTTCATCGTATCCTATGAAAGATATATCTAGTCTCACGAAGCTGAAGTAAGCGGACCGGATTTGAGTGGTATTACAGAATGGGAGTTGGATTTTGTTGTTTGATGAAAGAGGCAGCCCGGATTTAGGAGCTATTGATTTGTCACGACAAACATCAGCTGAAGTTCGAGTTGCTACTTTTCAAATAATGTCATTAACATTGTTATGCTCATGACTACTCTCGAAAAAAGTCATGAATTCCTTAGGCGTTCAAGACCCGGACAAAATTCGATATTTCAGGTAAGTTTTGCAATGGTAGATGCTTGAGCCGGCAGATGATCTGCGTTACAACAACTGATTGTAAGCACGACAATCGTAAGCATAGCTCGGCTTAGTTCATATGTTGTAATGATCATGGTTCTTTCCATATCCTTGCATAATGTTGTATTTTAAGTTGATTTTTGTTGCTCACATGTTGGTATTGTTAATACGTTGAAGCTATAATTGATATACTTAGTTCATACATCGTCTTTGAAATATATAATATTTGGAGAACTGAGAATCGCTTTCGGAATGGATTTCGTGATTTTCATTTGGCATGGTTCAGTTAGCTAAAGCTATATTTTCTGCTGCCATAGGCACTTGCAATGAACTTCATATGAAATTTGTTCTTTTGGAGGCATAGTATAGTAAAACTTTTTGATTTGCACTATCCCTTTGATTGTGAAGCACAAATTAAATTGTGTTGTTTCCATTTTGCTTGCAAAATCTAGACGAAGCTAACCATTTTTCTATGCTCCAGTTCTTTTTGAGAATACACAACATGCAAGCGAATATCGAGGTGTAGATCCATCATAGTTTAGAATATTGTATTACCTAAGATCTTTGGTGCACACTTTGTGTCTATGAATTAGCTGTTCTTTGGCGACATATAGTATCAGCTCCAATCAGAAATTGTAATCTAATTGCCATTTCAATCTTGTTAATCAAGGGATTAGAAATGGTTACATCTTCATTTCTCAAGCCAAAAACGATGTAACGAACTAGAGATTGAAGAGCTGTATAGGCTTAAAATCCCAACTGCTTTTTAGTTATGTTGCAGCATTTGACTAAATCGTATTAGTTCTGCCTATCTTTTCAGAGCGGCAAAGAATAGAATTTGCAATATTGGAATAATCAGAGTTAAAACTGAGCTAGGGCAAAGTATTGAAAATTGAAAAGGCATAGAAGAGTATTTTCACAAGAAGTACATCAAACTCTTTGCTGAACAACAAATTAATGAGGTCGACCTTCAGAAGTTCTTCAAAGATATCCCTCCTATTCAACAAAGTAACACAGATGAGGACTTGTTGGCCATCCCAATGGAGAAAGAAATTTGAGAGACATTAAAATCCATAGCACCTGGAAAAAGCCCAGACCCTGATGGCTTCCCTTCAGAATTCTTTTTGGAATTCTGGGAAATTATGAAGAATGATGCATTCTGAACCAGAATTTTAATACCAAAATTTCGATTTGTATTCACATCAAACCATCAGTACCTGAGAACAAGCCTCGCCTCTCCGCGAGGCTATATACATGAAAGCCCATTATCTGAGAGAACAAGGCGACAACACTAGATAACTAATACACACGCGTACTCGCCCGACTATCAAGCGACCGCTGCGGCTTCCGCGTGTTAGTAACATGCATAAGAGTTATCCGGTGGTGTCAACATGAAGCAACGGCGGCCGGGTTGCAAGTACACACATATGGAATCCACCACCGCAGCGCCATAGTATGCCAAGCGGATACTCTCCCATATCTAGGCGATGCGTCGTCTAGAACCCCTGCGTTGGTGGATCGATTATAAGAGAGAAGCTGCGAGCATCCTAAGGACTTAGGTCGTCGGTACATCGGCTACATCCATCAGATCCCATACCGGTCGCGGGTTTCACCTCCGCACCGCACCAATAGTTCTTAACTAGGCGAGACCCGCTCATCTCATCATATGCTTGCTTAACTCCCTTGAATAAATGCGCATTGTACTTATCTCGATATCGCTAAGATACTCTACAATTGAGCCTGACTCTATAGAAGTTCGAATAATAACAACGTAGCTTTGTTGACAAATGCATGACCTCGGCCCATCACGAAGGCCATATACTTGTCTCACCATTATTATACGGGAGTTCTTCAGGTAACATTTGTTTGCTATTATGTTCTACCTCAAGAACACATCAAGAAGCGGGGGGTTGCTACGAGGCTTTGCCAGCTTGCTTGTTTACTGCAAGACCCATACTGCTCTTGCGGTACAACAGCGAAATCCATCGCCATCCAAGCCAAGCCGGCCTCGCCAAGTAGTACATACAACCAAGCTTTGGCGGCAACAAAGGAAGGCCCTTATGCTATTCCAAAGTACTAGTTGGAAAGAATCCCTCGAGCAATCCCCATGATGCCCTCGAGGTGGAGTTTTATTATTCTGAGGGGAATTATTATCTGAATTAAGTCTTCCTTCCGGAAGACAAATTTTGTTATGGTCAAGCATCCCTTCTAGTATGAGGCTTATCAATAATTCCCGCCTCCACTAATCACTGATTTCTTCTACTGAACCTAGCACCTCAGGAAATTGCCCAGGCTCTGTCCACACGACATCACCATATTTTACATATGAAGGAGATTCGTCTGTTGCTCTTGCATTCTAGGTATTGCTCATGGAGGGCGCTCATGGAGGGCGCTTAGGGTTTGAGCCCTGCTCTTTTGCTCATAACTGGGGATTCCGGTGTCAGATTCAGGTGTTCTTGGGCTCGTTGGAAAGCTTATCGAACGAGCTTTCCGTCGGTGTATGATTTGCATGGTGTTTCCTCTGTTTTAGTCGACGGAATCCACCTGACAGTCCTGGCCCTCTTTTGGCGGTGCTAGGGTTTGGCTGCAGTTTTCTTTTGGCCATAACTTCTGTATCTGGTGGCAGTTTTGGGTGTGTTTGGGCTTGTTAGAAAGCTCTTTGAGATTCCATCTAATGGTGCTTAATCTTTTCAGAGATTGGCCTGTTGGGAAAGACGGTTCAGCTCTGAAACTTCGGCCTCTAAAACTTTACACACGAACGAACGGCTTCCAGATAAGTTTTCTGTTTCATTTTGAATCAAGGCAATGACCAATTCTGTTAGCTTGGGGTAGCATATATTTTGATTTCAAGACATTGCATTTAGTAAAGACATTTTCTAGCATGTTAGTCACTCTAATTTGCTCTCTACTTTTCTCTGGCTTTGAGATTTCTTTAGCTCTTAAGTTTATAAAAGAGATCAAATATTTCTAGTTTATATTGACAACAAATTAGGGAATACTGAGAGGCTAGGGGCTGCATAGGCAAGGCAAATGCATTTGAGTAAAAGGTGGGCCGGAATAAGTTACGGCCACGAGAGAGGCTCGACCTCCGCCCAGTACACACCAGGGATAGCGAAATTTTGGACCCCCAACCGGTAATCAGGACCACTATAAACTCTCGCCATAGAATAACAGCCATCATGAAAAGACACAATGCATATGTATATAAGTGTGGTATTTGTAGTCAAAAAGGAGAGGGCCTAAAGGCTTTAATAAATAATAGCTTACAGGGATCAAGCTTCTGGTGTTTGGGGGGTCTAACCCCGCCCGTAGGCGGGATAGCGAGGGCACGACCCTCCAGCCCTGGTTCGGATCACAAAAATGGTGAAGGAGAGCCTAAAGGCTTTAATAAATAATAGCTTACAAGTGCTCTTACATCAAGTGCTTGAGGATGTGTTGCAGATTATGTGAAGACATCCATAGAATAATCAAAAACCATGTTTGGGACTCTACAAGAAGTTTTGCCAACTGTAGAATGTCCAACAAAGTGGAACAGGGAATAGCACAATCAATTATGCTGCATGCCTTCAAAAAACTCGAAGATGAGGACGTTCATCTAATCAGGTTTTTTTCATTTGAATTGAATATCTACTAACACACAAAACAGGGGAAGGGTGATACCACTATCTTCATAATCTGGATGATTGATCTTTTCATTCTTTTATCATCATTAGGTATAAATATAGATTGGCTGTTGTAAGCTATGGAATTGGATGGTTTCTTTGCACAATGCATCAGTTCTATCAACATAGTATATGCATGCTATGTATGAAATTAGGAAGTTTCTTTAGACGCTTTACACTAATATAAATCTGGACTATTAGGCAGTGACTACATAAGTTGGGGATTGTGTTAACATAGTGTAGTTAGAATATTTCAAGATGGTTTATAAACACAGACCTTTGGACATGTGATGTTATGTTGGCGATAATTCTTGCATATTCATAGCTCGGATTGGAGCTCTAATCGATACTAATCGGTTTAGTTTAGGGTTTTTGCAGCCTAACAATAATGGCGTGGGAAAAATCCAAAATCGAATACGGAAAAGCGGATCGATAATATCGTGCATCGGTGAGCCCGTTACTATTAAGTTTTTTCGAAAAACCCTTGGTGAGGTTTTTAATCGATAATGTCGGCGTCACTAATGTAGCCCGGGTCATAGGCGGGGAAAGGGTTTGTAATATGAACCGCACAAAAGCGGCTCATAAACCCCACACAAATTGTTCGATTAAAAGCTGATTGATAACGGCGCATCTTTGCGGCCCGCGAAGCGAAGTAAAAGCGGGATGCCGGTAATAATAGAAAAAAGTCAGCCTTCAGAAAAGGCTACATCATAACAACGTGATGTGCTAGTAGCGCCCTTTTAGGGAGCTCGCCCATGCTACACAAGTCCAGGGGCCTCGCGGCACAAGGGACATTAATGTATATTCTATTCTATTCTATTCTATTCTATATTCTAAACGAGGTGCACCCTAGGCTACCACAGTCGTCGGATTCGTCGATCCTACGACCCAGATCGCATGTTGCTCTTGCATTCTAGGTACTGCTATATATTCTAAACGAGATGCACCCTGGACTACCACAGTCGTCGGAATTGTCGATCCTACGACCCAGATCGCACGTTGGGGCCTGTAAACACCTCTCTTTTCGCTTATAGTCATTTATGATTGGAGGCGCCTATGATTTTGAAATATGAAATGCGAAATACGCTTTCGCCTAAGGTTTTGAGGGAATATCGAACCTCTATAGGGCTTTGCTTAAGATTTTAGAATATAAAATAGGGGGGCTCGAACCTCTACCAAAATAACTCAATGTCCTAATAAGACTACTTTAACCAATATACACAGTGACTTAATGTGATTATTTTTTGTCTTGAATCTATGTTTTTTTTTTATAACAACCCATCGGCGATGATTTTAGTAGTATTGTATCGTAATCTGGGTATCACTATTTGGCGATAATTTTATATTCGAAACTTTTTTTGAAGGCAATAAGTTTTGCCCATTTAAGAATTTATGTAGTGCATGTGGCGATAAATGTTTATGAAAGAAGCCTTGTGTTGAAGGTATTCCTTGCAAACCTTCAACCTCGGTTATTAGAACCTCAAATTGCTTGGATAACCACTCTAAGAAAAAATATTGCAAAGAAAAAGCTCAAAGTTTGAGTTAGAAGTGCTTTTCCAAATCAAGAAAAAAGGGACCTCGGCAAAACATATGCCATTTTGCCATCTGACTCGAGTTTCAATGCGATTTCAATTTAAGAAGATAACTTTTTCCCTTTAGAACAGTTAAATTTTTAACTTAACCATCCAACATAATGATAGACATAGGTGCCACTAATGTCTTAAGCTCCCATTTTGTTTTGGTGATTGTATTTTAGAGTAGTATTTCTTAAAATATGGCTGTATCCCATTGTAAAGACATCAAAATAGCTTTATCACATTCTATAGAGATTTAAGACATAATTCGAAACCTTCACCTCTATACTCCCTGGCTATATGGGATAGATAACTCTATGGTTTCTAAGTAGGTGATCTGTTTGAGATTAAAAATTTGAGATTATTGATAGAGAGCCGGAAAAGCTCCTTCACTAAGTTCACATAGTTGGCGAATGTGGTAGAAGATGGAAGGCTTCTCTAGAAAAATTTGGCGAATAAATTTCATTATTTTAGTGACGGAAGCCTAGTAAACATAGTGGCAATTTTTTCAAAAATCCAAAAATTTAGAAATTTTGCATAAATAGCCACTAAAATCAACACTGCAACCCATTCAATTGTTTTAGAGATATATGGTCCATGGTTTCAAGAATTGTTATGTTTTACATCCATATCAAATCCCCCTGGGACCCCCTATTATTGTGCTACATATTCTTGATCTTGGTTTTCAAATCTAGGGCTCTATGTTTTACGATGTTTTGGGATTTGGTATCCTCTCATTGAGAGTTTTCTTGCTTTCGGGTTATTGTGGCCTCTTCAAAGAAACCAGAAAGCTTGTTGTAAGTATTATAGCCACTGTTTTTTCAATCATCTTACCTTCGAATTTTGAGCACTACCTTTGCTTCATCATCAGTTTTCATCTAAGGATTTGCAATTCATTTTCAGTTTCTCAGTTTCCACATGTTGCTTGGTTCTTGATATATATGGGTTTTGTTTTAGGTTGATACTGCCAAGGTCATCTTCACTATGCTTCTAGTATCTGGTATCACCACATTGTTACATATTTGTTTTAGTTCAAGACTATCTCGTCTGAGAGAGCATCATTAGATCTATCTAGCTCAATACTTTCCATCATCTTTTCTCCAGACTTTACATCTATGCATGAGAATGTAAGATGCCAACACTTAGCTTGATGTTTCATGGTTTTTAGGAAGGTTCTAAAGAATGGTCCCAATTTTAAGGTTTCAAAACTAAGTATTTCTTGTCTTTATATTGTAGGTTAATGCGAGAGTTAGAAGGCGCATAATAATTTCCTTAGTCTTTCAAGTTATTGTGGGATATAATAGTCCCATGTCCTGCGCAAATATAGTTGTTAAAAAGCGAAAATATCATATGCATTTTAAAGGAAAATTCATTGAATTTTTGAAAAAACCGTGGCTCGAGTCATCAATCCGGTTGTGGTTGCACCAACCATTGCGTGATTGGTCTTGTCTTCTTTGCCTATGGCATCCCTTCAATTCTTGTTCTCTTGTTCTTTGCACAGGTATAGTGGCAAGCATTTATTTCTTATCTGCTACTTGTTCGCAATTTTAACTTATTAGTTATTCACTTGCAGTATCTCAGAAAGATTCTTGTCTTTGGCCATCGTATATTCCAAGTCTCTGCAGTAAGCCACCTCTTAAAGGATTAATCTTTTCTCAAGTTGCAAATGATGGGATAACATGTGATAGATAAAAGGTATTACGATATTGACCCCAAACATCTGGGAAACATGTACCATTAGGTCTTGGAATCATTTGGGCATATGCTTTCCTTCTCACAGCAGCAGGTGCCTACAATTTTGAAGGTTGCAGAATGAATATACCATCATCGAACATTGTTTCTCTGGGACGTCGGAAGCATGTGCACACAATGAGACATTGTCTGCAGATGTATCCAATGTCTACATCCATAATTGAGACTCCAGATTCTATAAGTGTGTTTCTGCATCTAACATTTGGATCACAAAAAGTAGAACTCATATATAGTTTTGACTAAAAATTCTGTGCTGCACATTTTACAGGTTGGAACATATCATGTTGCGTCGCTACTCATAGCATCGCGAGCTCCAATAGCAGAAATAGTATGTAGGGGTATTGGATTTGACAGCATTACTAGTGCTCTAGTAGGTGTCTGGGGCACAGGGGCAGAAGCAATAACCTTGATATCAAATATTCATATAATTGCTGAATAAGGGAAAGGCCCCTGGTCAGAAGGGAAAGCTAGCTGACGCGCGGAGCAAGGAGGCCTGCTTGACCTTCAGGAAAGAAGCCCAGGGGGCCTTTGCCCTACCGGAAAGACTTTTTACCTATTGTTCTGGCCCCTTGTCCAATAGGATTGTGACACATGTCACATTTTCTAAGCCTGAAAGCTGAATGGAAGAATAGCGGCAGTTTTTCTTTGATCACGGCCTCGATTCTACTGATTTTACCTTCAATTTTGCAGTCTTACCCTCGATTCTGCTTTTTTACGCTGGCGTGCAGTAGAGTTTGGAGCTCCATCCTAATTGCTTTATCTATTCGTTTCCTTTAGCTGAGGTCCAAATGTTTTGCCTTTTATGTCGTTTTCTCCAGAAGAATTAAGCTAATGTGAGCTGGGGTTGGAGTTTTCAAGCACATTTCTGGAAATTATCTAAGTAATTTTGGAGCATCAGAGGTTTCTCTAGAACGAAGGCACGGGGGAGATATTCGAGCAGATCAGAAACGAAAGAGATTAAAGAAAAAATTGTGATGTTGTTATAGATCGAGCAAAGTAACAGCAACACATACAAAAATTTCGAGCAAAAAAACATATCAAAATTCTTATGAAGCGCTAGGATAGATCAATCTTTACTTTTTATGCCTCCTCCAGCTGCTACGGGATGAAACAACTGCTCAAAAATTGCTCCTACCAGAGAGTACTGTCCGTCCGTTGAAGAGTGCTCCGGCAGTCTAAAGCAAATGCCACATGGGCAATGTGCCGGACGTAGTGGAATACATAAAAAAAAAAATTATCGTTGACATGGCAGCTAGTGGTTAGGCATGAAATTCGTTGCTACTTTTAAACGGTCACAGTGGACTCCTGGCCTAAGTGTCTATAGGTGATTGACTACATGTATTGCATGCTACTTCCCAGAAGGTGCCTATTTAGAACTTCGTTCTCAGAAATATACGATACTTCATCCACATAATCAAATCCGACTACATTCTTGCTAAAGATTTTTTTTTCTACCAATCCGTAATAGCTTTACTGGTAGACATTTTATGTTGTTTCTTATAACATCCTAGGGTAGTACAGAATAACTCCAGATTTTTCCCATAACACCTATAATATCCTAGAGTGATACCGATCTGCCCAGAAAAGCTCCAGATTTTACCTGAACTCTGCCCTAATCTAGGTTCTTGAGGCTCCAAAGCTCGATTGCTCTGTTCGTCATACCCCCTGATACCCTCTGATCTTTATATTTAGGCAAAGAGAAAGAAACGATCATCTGCCCTGGTTTAAGAGTTTCCAACACTATTGGGGCCAAATCTGAGCCAAAAAGAAAAGGAGTTAGAAAAAAAGAAAGATCTTTATCACAACCCTGCGCTTCTGACTGCTTTTGACCCTTGGCGCCCTGCTTCCAGGATTAATCCGGCATCCCTGAAGATCCGACGCCCCTTACTTGTAAGATCCGACCTGCTCCTCTCTTCTCTGTATTCATTCTGGCTCCTCTCCTATCTCTGTGCAATGAAAGCAAAGCCTCGAACCAGGGCGTTAAGGGCGACAACGTCCTGGCCCTTGGATATTACCCTAAGAAACAATTTTTGAACGAATGAAATGTCTCGGGCATGCGTTGCGTGCATACCCTCGATGTTTTCATTGGTCTTCAAAAAACATTTTGGGTAATGTCCTTGGGCCAGGACATTATCTACACCTTAGCTTCAGTGTCGGCGCTAGGAAGACATGGTTGAGAGCTGCCCTATTCTAAATTCTTTGTAGATTTGCACGTTTAGAAGGGGCATGAAAAGGTAAGAACTAGCATCCGAAGTGGGCCTCTAGAAAGTTAATTTGGGTGCCAAATTGAACCCATTTCTGCAAATTCATTGCCATTTCCATACATAGAAAACTTTCCTTACGAGACTTTCTTGCTGTGGAAACCTACCGACGCGCGGCAGCGCAAAGGCAGGTTGACACAGCAGGGAAGTATCGAGAGACTTCCATATAACAAAGAGGATAGATAGGCGTCTGTTTTGCACCACGTGTTGCCAATCGAATGGTCGAAGCCAAAAAGTCAGGTAAACAAATAGAATATTAGTAGATAAATTTCTTGAAAAAGAAAGTGGGGCAAAAAATGCCGATTGGGCACAAGAGCAGAACGGCGCCTATCTGTTACTTATATAGATTGAAGCCTCTGTTAGTTACAAGCATATTTCATGGGATACTCAGGCTTTTTGTTGCCAGTAACAAAAATTTAGGAAAAATTCAAAATTTCTAAGTTGCTCTAAGGAGAGGCCATGAGTGAAGACCCCAAATGGTGGCAATCCAACTCGTTTTTTGCTGCCACTGCAGCATGAACTCTTGACAGTTCAATAAGAGCATTAAAATAAAATGCGTGTCATAACTTGAGAAAAAATATGTTGGATGTCATTTATTTGTCAAAAAGTTCCAATCGTTCTAGAATTTCAGTTATCGGTTTTAGAAAATCACTTATCATTCCTCTTCTTCACAAAGCAAGCCCAATTATGGACTGCACAAGGAATCACAACGTTGAGGGCGTTGCAATTTATAAGGGGTAAAGAGTACCAATTTGCAACTGTGTGAATGACCCATGAGATGGTCGTTATTCCCCTGGCAGATTCAAGCTTTACACGATTTGATCCCAGACCTTAATCAGAAACCCTCAAATCACATGATAAAGAAGCACAAATGTGTTAGAAAGAAATCAGAAATCCACAAATTGCATGAACAAGAATAGGATTTCATTAACTTTCATCCTCTTCAGGACCATTTAATACATCTTTGTTGTATATACTCATGTGGAAGCAAAACATATTTTATGCTTGATTTTTTTCATCCATAAATAATTTCCTCCATAGATTTTCTATAGATACGCTTCATATACTGCTTTTCATATGCCATAACGAGGGAAGGATTTCTTCACAGCACCCCAGGTTGATTCGATCATGTTTGTATGCACCCCAGTTTCTGGATCTTTGAGATGCAAACTATGTGCATAAATTCCAACTGTTGTATTTTCTCTTCTCAAGCTTGCTCTTGTCTATTTTTTCAATTTTTTGAGGGCCACAAATGACCTCACTATTTCTCTGAATGGCAATTGCACGAATATCTCGACAAATAGTTATACCAATTAACTATTGTCTCATAATTGTGGATGCCACACTCATTCATGACTATATCTTGCGGCATTTTGATAATCCAATAGTACATCAATGTTAACATCTGGAAAATTTTACTTATTATCAGAAAATCAAATTTCTCTACGAATACTACAAGTGAAATTGCAATGCTTTGCCTCTGCATTTTCATTTTTGATCCCATCTTGAGATCCCATCGTATTTCCTCGCAATTTCATGCGTTTTGGACATCTCTCATAATCCCTTCTCTTGACAAAGAATCTACTTGAATGCATACGGCAATAGCAGTTGTGAGAGTGCTAGTTTTTTTAATAATTCTTAGAGGGATAACAGTCATTTGAGAATTATTGAAGTCCATGAGAAAATTGTGCTGGATGCCCAAGAAAATAAAACGAAATTGAATTAGAGTGGCTATCCACAAACTATGCTAGATCACCAAGAAACTGGGTCGTAATTGAATTGGAGTTGCTTTTTCTACTGATACTGGTGTTTTATTCTTAAGTTTATAGAACTGTTGCAGAATCTGAGCAACTCTTTGAGTCGTTAGCAATTCGTTGGGAGCAGTTCGTTGGGTGATCAACACCGGGTCTTGAATTAATTACAGTTCATCGGGTTTTATCAGATTTTTCATTAAAGAAACTCAAATCCCCCTATATGTAAGCATCACGTGCCACGTCCGCCATAACTATGCCCGGCAAAAACATCCGAGTCCGATTTTTTAACTGCCAATTTGGGTTTCTTTAATGAAAGCTCCGATGAACTATAATTACTTAAAGTCTCGATGTTTATTACCCGACAAACTGCTCACATCGAATTGCTAAAATACTAAAATACCAGTATCAATTAAAAAAGCAACTCCAATTTAATTTTGACACAATTTTTTTTATGATCCAACACAGTTTACACAAAGCCACCCCAATTTCTTTTAAGTTAGCACTCCCACAAGTACAATTGCCTTATACATTCAAGTAGTTTTTTTGCCAAAAAAGGGATTGTGAGAGATATCCAAAAAGCATGAAATAACGAGGATATATGAAGGGATCTTAACATTGGAACAAATGAAAATGCAGAAGTAAACATTGCATTTGTAGAGGAACTTGGTAGTAAGTTAACTTTAAAAGTAATGTTTAGGTTCTCTTCACCAATCAATACAGATTGCTAATCTTCATAACAAGATTAACATATGCAACGTTGAGGACTATATCTTTGAAATACTACTTTTATTGACATCACGATTCCCATATAAATTGATGTGAACTCGTGGACATTAAAGGATGAATTTTAGTTTTCAAAAAGAAATAATACTACCATCTTAGTACCTTCTCAGCAGAAACATCATCACATAGTTGTGCATTATAAATCATACCACATTTACATGCTTTTTACAGCATACCTATGCTGGCCGAATAATTTCACATACATGATGAGTTCTTAATTGGTCGTGAGTCTGCATCCATCACTTTGATGCAATGAATATGCATAGCGTCCTTGAGCAAAAAATATGCATAGCGTCTTTCGTGAAAACCGTCTCTAACTTAGTTTAGAAGATTGGAGGATGCTAAAAACCTTAAGTGCTATTGTCATTAAAATAATTTAATCCAACTACCACAATAGAATGTCTACATCTCAAATGTTATTGTCAATGCATGAGGTTACTATAATATACCTTTCTTGCAAGCATCCAAACAATGAAAATAAAATGATTTGTAAACATGTCATCCCAGATGCTAAGATTGATGTACTATTGGAGTATCAAAATGCCGCAAGATATAGCTATGAATGAGTGTGGCATCCATAGAAGACAATAGTTAATTGGTATAACTATTGTCAAGATATTTATGCAATTGCAATTTAGAAAATAATGAGATCATTCGTAGCCTTTGAAAAATTGTAGAAATAGACGAGAGCAAGTTTGGGAAGAGGTTATAAAAGGTATGAGAAGAATTGAAGGTCAATGGGTGTTTGGAGGTATGGAGCAAGGGCCTAATAAGATTTTTATGGTGCATATAGAAGATCAGACCACAAATGTACTGTGCTCTATTATTTTCAAGTTCACAACACCTGGTAGTATCATTGCCGCGATTGTTGAGATTATAATTCAGAATGGTTATAACAGTTGGAATTTACACATACACATAATGTGAATCATAGCTTGCATTTCAAATATCCAGAAATTGTTGTGCATATAAAGTAAGATCAAATTAACTTAGGGTGTGAAGAATCCCTCTCTCGTTATAGCACATGCAAAGAAGCACCATATAAATGGTATTTTATGGAATATATGTGGAGGAAATACCACCTCATTTTGTGGAGGAAATTCCCTCATTTTATGAATCGGAAATATCAAGTATTCAATATGTTTTGCTCCCATGTAAGCATGTACAACAAAGATGTATTGAATAGTCCTGAAGGGATGAAAATTAATAAAATCCTATTCTTGTTTGTAATTTGTGGGTTTCTGGTTTCCTTCTAGGAAGATCGTCCTTGTTGATGATGTAAGGGTTACTTTCTAGCAAAATCATACTTCATTATGTAATTTGAGAGTTGCTAGTTAAGCGTGGTGTCAAATCATGTGCTAAATCGGTTTTTTCTCGAATGTTTCTCTCAGACTATTGTGCAATCGGGTATCTCCCTCCATTCAATTTTCAATTGGTCGTTGTTTAATCGGTCTACAAAAAAAGTTCCGCCCGTTACAAACCGTCTACCTATCATTTTCATGTATGCATGGGGGAGGGGACCGAAAGGGGGGATATAATAAAGGTTTTACATAACATGGTTTACTCTTCTAGCACCTTCCCCAGACCTTAAAATTGGCCTCATAACTATGGCTTTCAATGGTAGCTTCCACATTATCACTCAAGGCAAACAGCTACGGCTTTGGCTTCTCAGCTTGACGTGTGTCTGAAAAGAATCAGCTGATGCAGTCTTCACTGTCATTGATCAAGACGATCGAATTGTAAGGCATAAGACTATGGCCTTGCCTACTCATGTAAGCAACACATTGTGTCATTCGCCAGAAGCCTGACCTCTATGTTTCGGAGTTGTCCCAATCCCAATTGGTACACTTGAGAGGAGAAGCTTACTGTGTTTATAAATTCCAACCAACGTTGCAACTATGGTCCTTTCTATATATGTGCTCCTCCTTACAACTACAAATCTGGCCATAATCCATACAAACTTATAAAGTATGGGAATTCAATGTGCAAGAAGATAACATGACTTATCAGCTACCAAAAAAATTAGTTCTAACAGCTAATTTGGATGTGGTCATCTAGCCTGGGATTGGCACAAAGATGGGAGGCAAATGCTTAAAGCTAGAATGTCCATCCAAACTTGATGGCAACTTGAAGTCTTAGTACTTGTGCAATCTCTTATGCTTGTGGTCATTCCACAAAAAATGAAAAAAAAAAAAGGAAGAAAAAACCTCTGATACGTGTGTTCTTTTCAAGGTATACTTTGGGAGACTATGAAAGTGTATGTCTTTGCTATACGCTTCTCTGGTGTGATTACTATGATTATGGCCAAGCTTGACAAAGTGACAAGAAGTTCCATATACTGGAATCTCGTTCACGCCTTCTCCAACTGACTTCAATGAAAAGCTTTATTGCTTTCATCAAGGTTACAATGATCTTTGGTATAATGTGTTGGAGGGATCTAGAGATGGGAAGAAGACATCAAAGTGCCGACCACGCTGCTTTACGAATCACCCTCTATTATTATGCATAGGAGGAAATTTTATTGTTTCCATCAAGTGACAGCAATTGCACTAAACTTCTTCAAAATATCTTTGATGGGAGTAAGTGGGAAGGGAACCAAAATTCTTCAAATCATTATCATATCATCACCACCCTCACTAATGTCATTTAATAGCAAAATATAATGCTTTTGCCAACGTGCTAATTAGGAATTATTGTATAAGACCGTTAATGGAACTAACTTGGAGGCTAAAACACTAGTTCCAGGTATGGGGATATTTGCACATCCTTTACAAGTGGTGTTCAATGAAAAGTTGGATCGTTTTCACCAAGGATGGGTTAAATCTGGCGAGCTTGGTTTAATATCTTTGATGGATGCCAATGGTTGGTCGACAAAACACGCTTGACAAACGAGCCTAGAGCCTGATTGGAAGGGACTCAGGTTTTGAACCTGATTTAGAAGTATTCTTCTTCCATTTCTGAATGCCCCAGTCTACACCTCTTTGTCTTCTTGTGTAGCTTGGTTTGTCTTCTTGTAGCTTTCTTTTTGTCTTCTTGTAGGTTTGATTGTCTGCTACATACCAAGAACAGAGGAGAACAACAGAAGAAGAGGTTTGAGATCCAGAGGAACTGAGCAAATCTGGGCTCGAGGTAGCCCTCACCACAACCTTGAGACATTTGAGCAAATCTGGGCACAACCTTGAGAAATTTTCAATTTTGATGCCTTATGGGAAGCTGGGAATTTCAAACCCGGCCAAGAAATTTTGAGGGTGCATCCCCATTAAACTGTTATCTCAGTCTGACTTTGCCACATGGCAAACCCAGCTAGAAAATCATCATTCCCATTAGCTTCAACGCATTGGAGTTGTGCTGCAAGTCTAGGGCAGCTTCACTTTCAAACTGGGTTTGTCTTCTATCGATGTTTTTGTCTTCTTGCCATAAAGACAAATCTTGATAGCTTGAAGACAAATCTTGATAGAAATGAGGAATTGTCTTGCAATGAGACCGGGCGTCGTCCCTGCACCCCTAACTTGCTGATGTAGAAGATGTTGCATCGTCCAAAGCGGTGATCTATTCGGTTATGAAACGGTGCCCTAAACCTTAGTCTAACTTTAGGTGTTTTGTTGCTTTTAGCATTTCTTTTTTTACATATAAGGATCAGATGATCCTCTTTGTTGTATCAAGTTCGAGTTGATTAATTCCAAAGCATCTATTCGTCCTATTGTTCTTTGTTGTCTGCCTGGCTGTCTTGTACATGGTACTAGAGCCTGGTGCTCATTAGACAATTTTGCATTAGAGATGGCCCCAAGCTCAGACACTTCCTCATCCACTTCTACTACAAATGCTTCCACTTCTATTGTCCTGACCTACTTGATTTTGATCCAACAAAGGGTTTTGAGAAGTTTGGAATCGAAAGATTCAAAGGTGAAAACTTTCATATGTGGAAGTATCAAATGTCCACATATTTTTTAACTGCTGGCCTTTGGGAAGTTGTCAATGGAACTGCTGCACGTCCTTCTGGAGTGACAGTGAATGTCGGTTGCCTTGAAATTAATGGATTGCTAAGGATTCTAGAGCACTCTTGTGCTCATAAGTAGTACCCATCCCACCATCCTCCATCGATTGAAAATTTCTCACGGCTCATGAGTGAAGAATAAAGTGGCTCGCATGTGTGAAGAAAAATCCATTCCTGCCCAGGTAATGTTACAGCACGAGATCTACTCCACTCGTTTCATTGATGGAGAGTCAGTGCACAGATTGCAACCATGCACAGCTTTATGGACGAGCTGGACGAATCTGGACCCATCAACCTTTGTGACAAATGCTCCACTTATTCTGAGGTCAGAAGTTGCTCGACTCTCCGTTCGAGTCTAACATCTTCCTATGGGAATCTTGTACCTGTAGTAGTGGTCTTATCAAATCACCCACGGACATTAAATTGGGAGGAAGCGAGTACATGACTCCTTCAAAAGGCATGTACTCCTTCAAAAGGCGTCCAGACTTCAGCAACGAAGTGCAGCAGATGCCCAACTTGCCTTGTTTACAAGCTTCACGGCCAAGACAGTTTCCATAAGATTTCAAACCTCTGTTACGCTATGATTTCTGCAAGCGCAAAAATCACACCAAAGATATGTGTTGGAAATTAAAGGCAGATATTGCTCCTACAGTTGCAGCCCAGCCACCCCCCCAGCTCTATCTGCAGCTCCATCTGCTGCAAATATCACAGTAACAGGGAGTGTTCCAGAAGCTCGGGTTTTCATGACAATCTCCGCCTCTTCAACACATCCATCCATGAGGTACTTTGATTCAGCGGCCTCAAATCACATGATAGCAGAAAACATCTTTGTGCACCTTCATAATTTGCCACAAGTCCAATAAATCCAATTAAGCAACAACGGAACTTTTACAAGCTTCCCAAATTGGAACAGCTATGATCATCGTGTCTAATAAGCAATCTTAATTTACTCTCTAGTAAGCAATCTTATTTTACTCTGACGTTTTGCTTGTTCCTGGTTTAGACCAAAATCTCATTTGCTTGGCACAGCTTGAGGATTTGGGTTATACCTTACTGTTTGCAAACAGAAAGTGCACCATTTTGGATCAACATCAGAAACATATCTTGGCTTATGGGACCTTTCATGGAACTCTCTACAAGTTGCATTGTGTTGCATTAGGAGCAGCATTTTCCACTCATACAGAAGCCCAAAATCTTCTTTAGCATCAATGCCTTGGACATGCCAGGAGTCAAAAGCACTAATCACACCATTCTTCATGGAGCACCATCACGCAGCCCCGAGACTTCCAGCAAAGTTGTCCCTTGAAAATTCCTATCAAATCTGCACTTCAGGCAAGCAACACAAGTTGCCTTTTCCAGTGTCCAACAATCAAGTAGCCTCACCAGATCGCATTCTCATTCGGACGTATCAGGTCCCCATCCTATCACCACAGGGGCTCACAGTTTTTTCTCACTTTCATTGACAACGCTTCATGTTTTTTCATTCTCTATTTCCTCAAACACAAAGTGATCTCTGCCTTTAAAGCTTATTGCAGCTGGATCTCTACTCAATTTGGTCACACACCTAAGAGCCTCGTGAGTGACAATGGAGGGGAGTACTGCTCCAAAGTATTCTCTCAGTTTTACGTGGATCATGGAATCGAGCATCGCACCACAGTAGCTGGAAATTCTGAACAAAATGGCCTTGCAGAATGCATGAACCGTACCCTCAAAGATCAAGCCCGTTGTCTTTTAATTCATGCCCAATTGTCCAAATAATTTTGGGCTGAAGCCCTTAGCACAGCACCTTACATCCGCAATCATCTTGCCAACATACACTCCATTCTCACTCTGCTAGAACAATGGTGCTCAGAAAAGCCTTGCCTCTCCCATCCCCGTGTTTTCGGTTGCCTATTCTTAAGCATCCTGCTCAAAGTGCTTTCAATCCACGCAGTCTCCCAACCATTTTCCTTGGCTATTCTACCACCAAGAAAGGCTACAAGCTCTTTGATCCGGCCAAGAATTCCTTCTTCTTCGGTCATGATGTGACCACCTTTGAAGATAAACTTGGCTGCTCTTTGCTCAATCCTAAGCCCCAGCCATTCGATGCGCCCACTACCAATGATCTTCCTCACTCCGTCTCCTCAGTTCATTCCACCTCTCCTGCGCATGCCATTGCAGACCCTCACATGCCATTGAAGATCCCCCATCTTCTATCCATACTTGTCACATGCCCGAGGCATTCCAAGCACACTTAGAAACCCACATCACGTTCCTTGCAACACCAAGCTACCTTCAACATGCTCGATACCATGGTTCCTGTCACCTATTCTCAAGCATGTCATGGAACTCTGCTCATCAATGGAAACAAGCTATGGGGGCTTAAATGCTGGCTCTCTAACAATCATGTGTGGACTGTGTATGCAATGCCTGCGGGACAAAGAGTGGTGGTTGGTTCGAAGTGGGTTTGTAAAATTAAAACCATCTCGAATGGCACAGTTGACAGGTTCAAAGCTAGGCTAAGTTGCTCGTGGATACTCTCAGATTGAAGGCCTAGACTATCAAGAGACTTTCTCTCCGTCATCAAGATGGCTTCTATCAGGTTCTTGCTGGCATATGCGGCTGTCCATGACCTTGAAATCCACCAGATAGATGTAGGAATTTTAGCACAAAAGAACAAAAAGTCTGCCTATCGAATTAAGACGAAAGGAGGTCTTAATCTCAACGCCAAAAATTGAAGCAACAATACTTCATTTTCAGGTCTGAAACCTGAGCTCCTCCAGGTGAGGCATTCACTGGAATGCGGAAGATGTACACCTAGCCTGAAGAGAACCTTGAGATTTTGGGCCCATGAAACAACCGAGCCCTGGCACCCTCAATGTGTTGGGGGTGCCCATGAATTTAAAGTAATGAATGGGTGCAATAGTTTTAGTTTTGGGCGGCCAGAAGTGGGATTTCGCCCACACTAACAAAGTCTAGTCTTATTTTCGCTCCACCACGAGCATTGAGCTCCTCTCTACAGTGCGGCAACTATTTTGGGTAGCTACAAATGTTGCAAGATACGCATTGGCAAGTCCACGTCCTAGAAGTATTAATGCTGCAGTACAGGAATAGTCAAGAATGTTCAATTTGAGCCAAGTTCGTTCATCCATCTGTCCCATAAAAATGGCATGGAAATCCGACCAGGTGGTATGAACTCTGGAATCCTTGTCAGAACATGCATTTATTTCATCAAGGATATATGGTTACCTGTATTAATCTGTAAGCAGATGGACCTTCCAAGTACCACAACAATTGCTTCGGACCTTCCAAGCAGCACAAACAATTGCATTTTTGTGATGCCAGAAAGCACCAGACTTCTGATTCTGTACATGAAATAACTTATCTTAAGAAACCATGCTTGGAGCTCCTTCCGATCGGTAGAGCTTCAACACGGACTAAGCCTAGGGCCCAAACTGGAAAGATGCCACACCTTGCACAGAAAACATCATGTTACGGAATAGCGAGCACTTGCTGCAACTTACGATTGAGAGGCCGAAACATAAACTGAAATATGACACTTGAATAGATCAAAGATCTAGCCTTCTCCTTGGGTAGGGCCTTCCCGTAACATATGGTTTGCATTTGACGCCAAGTAGAAGTCCACAAAATTTGACGCACCCCTTTTTCTTTTTCTTTTTTTTTTTTGGGGGCGGGGCAGAACAACTCTGGTGCCAACCTACTCTGTGGTCAATCATATACAGGATCATCCACATGCATTATTTAACATTTCCATTTCATAATCAGCCTTTTCCATGTGAGGTTCAGATAGCATATGTCTGACATGATCATGTGCATTATGGCCGAAAGCGGACATCAAAGCATTGCCTTTCACATTGCAGTGTACCCTCGCAAGAATTAGGCAATGTTACCTATACACAAATATCAAGTTGCACTATACCCTTAAGTAAGCTTCTGGAGCAAGGCCTAAGAGATCTACATGCAAGTACTATGACATAAATCGGGTTTGCTCCCATAGTTTCTCGATAGCAAAGGCCCACTCCGCCATCCCCCTCAGTTGTATTAGTAAGGATGCCAGTAAATATAATACTGCTTGCTTCAATGCCTCAACTTTGCATTTGATCCAAGCACTTCACAGCGCCAGCAATTTCATCAAGCTAATAATTGCTCTTCATGATATCACGTTCCTCTGAGAAGAGCTGTCAAAGATGCATATCAACTATGGTATTCCCCAGGATTTGTACTCCTCACAGATATATCTGCCATGACCTATGGCGTTGAGTTCCAGAAGACTTACAAATGTGCCTTTGCTCGGCTTTATTCTCCCATGTCGCATGCGCTTGCTCAAAGCATTGAAGAGAAAGAACACCTTCATCATAATCTCTCAATCATTGCACCCCATGCCACGACATCCCCATAACATAATCTATCAAAAATACCAAGTAAATCTTCTAAGCTTTTGCATTTTTGCATTCCTGTCAATGAGTACTACCAATTACGTTGTCAAATTGAAGCCCTCTTTCAATGACCAGCTTTTGAATCTACCTGCCATGCTCTCTAGCTCCTCGCTAGCACATGCCTTTAAGATGCTGAATTTTCTGGATTTTCACCTTGTTGCTGCAGGAAGAAAGCCTTCACCATTATGGCCATATCCTGCAGACATTTCTGAATACTCATGTCCTGATCTATTGCAGAAACGCAGCCACATGCTTTCCATAGGCTAGAATATATGTTCGACTTGCGCCCTGCCATTTCACCTTCCCCCAGCTTAGAAAGCGTGTCAACAATTGCAACCCATGCAGGTTGATCTGGCTCAAAAACCCTGCTGAATGCATGGTTTGCTTCAGCCAAAATTACACAAGAGGCAAACAGATGGATAAAGACATCATACAAATCTAGCCCACTATTTTTCCTCAACTGTATTCAGCTACCAAGGATTAAGCCTCGCCCCTCATTGCATGCTTCCAGCAAACGGTGAGCGAGTCTTTGGAAAGAGGAACTCCTTGTTGCTAATGCTTGTGCTCCGCAGAGTTAAGTGCATCAATCAGCCATCCCAATTGGGGTCCGCTCTGATATGCAAATTGAATATTCTGAAGATTTAAGGCATTGCACACCAAATTCATGATGGCTATATCTGGTTTTGTACATCCATCAGGCTTTCTTGTCCATGATCGTCGACTGTTATTTTGCTTGCAGATAAGTTACAAACGATCTAGCCAACAAACGTTTATTTGTATGGCATCTAAAGATATTTTCCAATGGCCACCTGGATTTCGTATGCTTCGAGCACTATATCATTCCTTGTCTTGTCTGTGCAAAAAGATCATGTTTCTTCCAATCTTCAAGTCCTATAAGTGAACCAGCTACATTCCTGCTGAAACCTCACTCATCTGGCAATAATTTAAACGAACACAGAAATTATTTAAGAGTATTAAGTATGAGCCTGCATTTCAGCAGGAAAATTCCCTGCAAGTTTAAGTTTGTGACTATAAACATGCAAACATTATCATAGTTTTGAGAAATGGTGTTGGAACTTCCTGGGCAGAATAAATTGACCATCTTTGATGTGCAGACAACAAGGGCAGGCAGGGTTTGAAGTCTTGGACTCACTAGCATATATTAGGAAAAAGGGCTACGATAGTTGATAGGCTTCCATGTCAAATCCCTTTCTGCACTGTCAAAATTGCCTCGGGGCACAAGGGAAGCATGGTTTGAACTCTAAAGATGGTAGTCAAAATGTTTAGATGGTTCCCATATCTAGAGTCTTTTCTGATCCCTCCCTTGGAGGGTGCAAGCAACTAAGGAGACATGCAGCATTGCCAACGGTCATTCATTTGAATGCTAATTGGTAAAGCAGTTCCAATATCTAGAGTCTTTTCCGATTCCGCCCTTGGGAGGGTCCAAGCAACTAAGGAGACATGCTCAGAATGGCATTAAAGCAAAGAAGAACAGCAACTCAGACACCTCCTTGACTATGAAAGAAGAGGTCCAACTTCTTCATACCCAATTCCTATAAGCTCCTGAACCTCTGCACAAATTATCAATTCAGCCCATCTTAACCTAAGCACCTTACTCATTAAGCCCTTGCGTCTTTAGGAGATTCTGCTACACAAGATACACAGCAAAAGGTGCACAATCCAGGAATTTGCTATTAGCAAGTTGACCACAATCCAAGACCTCCAGAGAAGGCTATGAATATCCTTAATGGCTCCTACACCATCCAATAATTGATTGTCGTAGAGACCCATATAAGTTCATGAGAACAGTATAAGAGGTACAACAACTCCTCACAACATGAAGCAGCTACCACTTCCTGGGAGTGTGAAACTCTTGATGTCCAAATTTTCAAACGATGTTCAAAGCATGATTGGTCTCCGGTGAGGATTCCCTATAGCCAAATCAAGTTTTGTGTCAAACCTACACTGCTATCAATCATATACAGGCTCGTCCAGATTGTGTCCATGCATACGTTTTAACATTTCGATTTCATTTGCAGCCTCTTTCATGTGAGCTTCAGCATACATGTCTGACATGATCACGTATACTACGGCATACAGTGGATCTAACCAAACAATTTCATCAAAGCATTGCCTCCCCAACTCCACATTGCAGTGTATCTTGCAAGCCGTAAGCAATGTCATCCATAGACAAATATCAGGCTGCAATATATCCTTAAGTAAGCCTCTACCTTCCTTAAAGCACCCAGCACGGCCTAAGAGATCTACCATGCAAGTACTATGACATAAACTGGGTTTAATACCATGGTTGATCATAGTTTTAAAATAGCAAAGGCCCTCCTCCACCATCCCTCCTCGGTTGAATGCGGTAAGGATACCAGTAAATATTATACTGTTTGCTTCAATGCCACAACTTTGCATTTTATGAAAGCACTGCACAGCAGTCGCAGTTTCACCAAACTGAGCATATGCTGCAATCATTGCTCCCCATGATATCACATTCCTCTGGGGCAAGCTGTCAAAGATGCTGCATGCCTCATCTAAACCTCCACATTTAGCATACATGTCAACCATGGCATTCCCCAAGACAATGTCAGATTGTGTACTTGCAATAATTTGCTCATGAATATGTCTGCCATGACCTATGGCGCCAATGCTCCCACAACCCTTCAGAACACTTAAAAATGTGACTTTGCTCGGCTTTACTCTCTCATGTTGCATGCACTCAAAGCATTGGAGAGCAAGAATACCTTCATCATGCTCGGCATACCCTTCAATCATTGCACCCCACGCCATGACATCCCTATATGGTAATCTATCAAAAATACTAAGTGAATCTTCTAAGCTTTTGCATTTTGCGTACATATCAATGAGAGTGTTACCAATTACATTGTCAGATTGAAGCCCTCTTTCTATGACTAGCTTGTGAATATGCCTGCCATGCTCTATAGCACCTATGCTAGCACATGCTTTTAAGATGCTGGAAAAAGTGAATTTGTCTGGATTTTCACCTTGGTGCTGCATCCTATCGAAACATTCTAGTGCAAGAACGCCTTCACCATTCTGTCCATATCCTGCAATCATCACGTTCCATGTTATCACATTCCGATCCTCTAATTTTTCAAAAATTTTGCAGGCCTCTTCCAGTTCCTCACATTTCACATACATGTCAACAAGGGCACTTCCTATAACAACATCAGATTGAAACCCGACCTGGACAATCTGTTCATGGATACTCCTGCCCTGATCTATAGCAGATATGCAGCCACATGCTTTCAATATGCTAGGATATACAAACTTGTTTGGAATTGTGCCCTCATGATGCATTTTATTAAACAATTGAAGGGCCATCTCACCTTCCCCAAGCTTAGAAAATGTGTCAACTATTGCAACCCATGTATGTTGATCTGGCTCAGAAACCCTGTTGAATGCATGGTTTGCTTCAGCCAAACTTCCACAAGAGGAAAACAGGCGAATAAGGTAATTACTCAAGACAATAGACGAATCTAGCCCACTATCTTTCATCAACAACTGGATTCGCCTACCAAGGATTAAGTCTCGCCGTTTATTGCATGCTTCCAGCAAACGATGAGCAAGGTCTTTGGATACAGGATCTCCTTGTTGCCAATGCCTGTGCTCCGCGAAGTTAAGTGCCTCAATCAGACATCCCAACTGGGATCCGCGTTTGGAAATACCTGCATGAATCATCAAAAATAAGAAACGTAAAGACCAAGGCTATGTGGATATGCAAATAAATACCTTGACGATTCAAGGCACAGCATGCCAGACTAAGGATGAGCATGTCCGGTTTTCTAACGGATCAGACTTTGCAAAATATGCTTGTCCATGATCGCCCGACTGTTATTTTTTTAACGTTCCAGTTCCATTTTGCAATCAAAGTTACAAATACAAAACCTTATGTGCTTATATCAGATCATCTGCAGCATATCCTTCCAACGCGTCACAGATACAGAAAATAGCCCATACATTGATCCTTGTTTACTCCCTGTAAAAGAAGACAGTAGACATGATAAATGCCAAGTCCATCAAATCCTTCTCCACAATTACTTACCCACAAGGATCATCCCCAATCCCCGCACACGGTACCTTCCATCCTCCTGCTGTCCTCATTTCCACCAAAGCTCTCACTGCCAGGCATAAATTCCATTCCCACCCACTTGACAAACAATCAAGCTCCAGAGTTACGTTGACAAAACTGGGCGTAAATTTTCCAGGCCGCAAAAAGGGGGAAAAAAAATGCTTACCATCTCGAGGAAGGATCTTGCAGAGTAGCTGAGGCAAAAATCAAAGGAAAAGGCTCTAAAACGGGCAACCCAAAAAGGCTCTAAACAAAAAAATTGGAGCAAAAGGCTAGAAGGCTGGAAATAAAAAGATGGAGGAGACCCACACATTGTTACATTGTTTTGAGAGATCGAGGATGGCGAGCTGCCTAGGCGGATGGTGGAAAAGCTTGAAGGGGGGGCATTCCGACGACGGAGAAGAATACACCATTCTGGGAAGAGAAAGCGAAGGGGAGGGCTTTACGGCAGCCCTAAGAAGAACAGACAAGAGATCCCTTCAACAACTGTACCAAGGAAAACAATACGAGGCCAGATTTTACGTGTACTCGGATTGCAGCACCAGGCTCTTCTTTCCGGAGCTAGACCAGGAAATGGGCACACTCTATGCCAGCCTGGACCATGCCACGTTTGCGGCCTCTGCTGAGCTGGCTGGCCGCTTGGAGCAGCAATTTCTCGAGGTTGAAGCCCTTCGTGGCTCCATCGATCCCTCTCTTTTGCTCCCCCCTTTGCCTTCTCCTAATTGTAGCCATCCTTTCTGGGAGCCCACAATTGAAGCCATCTATAGCTCCCTTGTGTCTGTGGATTTTCGGAGAGAGAATTGTGGTGCTGCTGCTCCTTTACGTCCGTTTAGCTTCTCTGGGTTATGCTTCTTCAATCCCTTTTGAATGTATGAAAAAAAAGCTCCATCCTCACATTTGCTACAAAGAAGAAAGCTCTCCTACAAAAAAGAAGCCCATATATGGCAGATAAAGTGACAATTGCAATGGCCTCCTCGGTGGTGAGAGTATGGCAATGGCCTCCTTAGTGATGAGAGTATAACAACTCATATGCAAGACACCTTAATTTTTAGATGGCCTCGTTAGTGACGAGAGTATAACAACTCATATGCAAGACACTTAACTTTAGGTGGATGCACCAAATCCAAGTTCTTTGAAGTTTATCTTGAAGTTCATTAGTCAATAGCAAAAGAGGTTATTCTTAGGATCTTTTTGCTTCTAATTATAACTTGGAAAAAACAATTGGAATAAGCCATATTTTTTACAGGTTTGTGTTAATGGCTAGTTGAAGTTATCGAATCAATTTGAATCCAAGAGGCCCGCCTCTGATTGTTTTCTATGTTAACACACAAAGTCAGAACAACTCTTTGAAACGAAAGATGCATAGTCCACATAAGTAGAAACATCCCAGCTAGGAAATGGCAACTTTGGCCTGGTGCAGTGTTAATATCAAGACTTGTGTATGGATCAAGTATTAACTTTAAAGTTCTGGTGCTGCACTGATGAGTTAGGGCCAGATTCCACATGCGGCAGTGGAAGTATCATGTAAAAACTCAATTTCCGCTCTCTATTTTTGAGCACATAACTTCGGTGATTCCACGAAGTGGCACTGGAGTTATCAAATTTCGAGATCTACGGCGATGGTTAGATTGATGCGAGAAGATGTGGCGAAATCATAGCGACTAGTTAACTATTTTGAAAATGCCAGGGGACATTCCCTGTCATTTAAATCCAAAGCTTGGAAGTTAAGCGGCGGTGTTAGGAGTGTTTTAGCTTCAAAGCGAGTGTTTTGGTAATTACCCGGCACTAGTTAATGGAATCAGAGCAAAGGAGCCAGTTAAGGCGTGCCATCACGGGATTGGGTTTCAGCAAAGTGACAGGCCCTTAACTCCTCTAGTCGAATCTGGCCCTTACTAGATTGGGGACTTACTCAGACCTTTGTTTCAAGCTGTTGCATTGTTTTGGAATCCTTAGTTTAGTAGATAGCAATGTCTTAATAATAGTGCCATCGCTTTGCATGGGAAACTTGAGATTATTATCTCCTTAAGTTATAAAAAAAAATCATGAAAGTCCTATTCAACTAGAAACTGAGTAGTGTCTATGATATAGAAATGCATTTGCCTAATTGCTTAACAAGAGAGCATGACAGATCTTATTACTGCCTTTGTGGACAACCCAATTAGTAGAAGTGCCCAATGATCAAAAGGATCGTAGAAGCATCTCCACAACTATCTGGAGAAGCAAAAAAATGTTAGGCTATGACTGCCAACTTTTTGCCACTTTGTTGTTCAATGCTTCAAATTCTTAATTATTTTATTAATATACGGATAGTCTGGCCTTTGGAATAGATAAAGGATGCATCCCTACTGTCCTCATGCTATACTCGTTGAAAATTTTACTGAAAATAATACAAAACAATGGAGTAGGATGTATTTGCATGCATATATGGTAAACACTAATAAGTGTAAGCATCATATTGACGAGTGAATGAAGCAGCGGTTGAAGAATTAAAGAAGTAATTCATTTCTTAGAGTAACTAAAGTTATGTAATTATTACTTATGCTATTTCTGGAGCTTGCATTCATGTGCTCTGATTATAATTGTGTACATCTTTATGCATATATGATAATTTACCTTGAGGGTTAAGAGTTCCCATTTTTTATTTAGGTTGGTAAACTTACTTCTGGCCGCATATAAGGAAGCAAGATATCCAAGTTGTTCAACTTTCTTTTTTTTTGTTGCATAGAGAATGGTATAAGGAAGCAGGATATGCAGGTACACAATTTATGCTATATTGCTGTTGTATTTGATTTGCTTAACATGCATCCATTATAACCAAGCAGACCTGCTTTGTTTTCTTCATGGTATTTTTCTTTTGCTACATTGGATTATGTCTCCTAAATGTGGAGTCTATGCATTTAATGCATATGTTCCTAAGTTTGTGTAAGACGTCTTTCTTTCTATGCTTAATCTGCAAATATACACATTTGTAATTATTTTCACAGGGCGAAGTCTGTAAGTGCTAATCGCTCTTAGTCATGTGCTATAACCAAATTGAGCTATTACAATAACTTAGGCTAGATGATAAGCCTTGGCATATCATTTGTATGATATTTGTATTTCTTTTGTGGATTTGTTTTCCCTGAACTGCTTCCACTTTCTTACAAGCACAAGCATTGGGTCCATGTGCAATAGGTCTTCATGTGTGCTCTTCTAGATGCACTTATTATTGCAACACTAAATATTACATTGCATGAAGAAAAATATTAATTATTTCATTAAGAGTCTCCAGTACACAGCTCATCTTAAGGTTTTCTGCACGTGTTAGAATAAATTACTAACTTAGACTAGATATATGGCTCAACTTTTGTCCATTTTACAGATTGATGTTGTAGAGCAACAAATCCAATTCTTTCAAACTACTTTTTATAGTTGTATAGTGTTGATTTTCCAATTGCATTATATTAATACAGCCATCTCTTGACATACAACCAGGTGGCATTAGATTCTGGATTGGCTATGGGAAACAATTCAAAAGTCTACAAGTTGAATACCCATGTAAAGGTATGAAGAAGGTACTACTAAAAATTCCTTTTCTATAAACACTATAGAGTGCACAATAATTGGCAATGGTAAAGGTTTTGTGGTTCTATATCCAGAGATTCCAAAGATCAGGTTAACAAGACAGTATTTGCTACATAGTGTATATGTCCTATTTAGTGGCAAGAAAATGCATGTTACAAGCAGTGGAAAGAAAATACAGAAATGCATGCACTATAGTCTTTTTTTGATTGAAGGCTATAGCATGCACTATAGTCATTGTCAAACATTTGTATTTCTTGATGCTAAATTGATTTATTTGGCTTGGATCATTCTGTTGCATTATTGGAATGAATCGAAAGAAGATTTTATGCTGCACTATGCTCCACCACTGTTGACAATGCACTGCCAAAACAATTGATTAAAGATGTATCATGTTATGCTTTCGAAAATTATTAATTTATGATTGTCGAACTTGCAAACAAGTTTGACAGGAGAGCCAACTTCTGCATGTCTACATCTTTGAACAACAATTAATTATGTAATAAGAAATATTAAAGATATCCAATTATACGTTCAATTATATGTCTTCCTGCATGTAACTTCAAAGGGTTTATGAAATATTTTTTCTATTGCGAAACAAGTAGGAATCCAAATATTATTGCCAACTCTAACTCATTATATGATCAAATTAAATAAGCTCATTCAGCTTCCTTATGCAATCAAATCTGATACTACCTCAGATTCTTGAATGCCATTTCAAATATGACACTACATCAATTTGCTAATGTCATCTTGGTGCAATCAAATACACACTACCTCAATTTGTTGAACATCATGTAGTCTATCATTTAAAAGTTAGTAATTCCACATCGTACTTCATCTCTGAAGTCCTTAAGCATTATTCTGACATTTTTTTAGATTTTGAAGGAAGAGAATAAACACACATAGTGAGGCTTGCCCCTATATACTTCTTCGACCGACGAGTTTTGTAACACAAAATTTACCATTGCCCCTCACCTCCCTTTACAACTAATATACATATCACATATGAATGATATCCAAAAAGCATGAAATAACGAGGAAAAAACAATTGGAATAAGCCATATTTTTTACAGGTTTGTGTTAATGGCTAGTTGAAGTTATCGAATCAATTTGAATCCAAGAGGCCCGCCTCTGATTGTTTTCTATGTTAACACACAAAGTCAGAACAACTCTTTGAAACGAAAGATGCATAGTCCACATAAGTAGAAACATCCCAGCTAGGAAATGGCAACTTTGGCCTGGTGCAGTGTTAATATCAAGACTTGTGTATGGATCAAGTATTAACTTTAAAGTTAAGTGTAAATGACCGATGAGTTAGGGCCGATTCCACATCGGCAAATGGAAGTATCATGTAAAAACTCAATTTCCGCTCTCTATTTTTGAGCACATAACTTCGGTGATTCCACGAAGTGGCACTGGAGTTATCAAATTTCGAGATCTACGGCGATGGTTAGATTGATGCCGAAGATGTGGCCGAAATCCCGCAACAGCTAGTTAACTATTTTGAAAATGCCAGGGGACATTCCCTGTCATTTAAATCCAAAGCTTGGAAGTTAAGCGGCAGTGTTCCGGAGTGTTTTAGCTTCAAAGCGAGTGTTTTGGTAATTGCCAGCACTAGTTAATGGAATCAGAGCAAAGGAGCCAGTTAAGGCGTGCCATCACGGGATTGGGTTTCAGCAAAGTGACAGGCCCTTAACTCCTCTAGTCGAATCTGGCCCTTACTAGATTGGGGACTTACTCAGACCTTTGTTTCAAGCTGTTGCATTGTTTTGGAATCCTTAGTTTAGTAGATAGCAATGTCTTAATAATAGTGCCATCGCTTTGCATGGGAAACTTGAGATTATTATCTCCTTAAGTTATAAAAAAAAATCATGAAAGTCCTATTCAACTAGAAACTGAGTAGTGTCTATGATATAGAAATGCATTTGCCTAATTGCTTAACAAGAGAGCATGACAGATCTTATTACTGCCTTTGTGGACAACCCAATTAGTAGAAGTGCCCAATGATCAAAAGGATCGTAGAAGCATCTCCACAACTATCACGGAGAAGCAAAAAAAATGTTAGGCTATGATCGCCAACTTTTTTGCCACTTTGTTGTTCAATGCTTCAAATTCTTAATTATTTTATTAATATACGGATAGTCCTGGCCTTTGGAATAGATAAAGGATGCATCCCCTCTTGTCCTCATGCTATACTCGTTGAAAATTTTTCTTGAAAATAATACAAAACAATGGAGTAGGATGTATTTGCATGCATATATGGTAAACACTAATAAGTGTAAGCATCATATTGACGAGTGAATGAAGCAAATGGTTGAAGAATTAAAGAAGTAATTCATTTCTTAGAGTAACTAAAGTTATGTAATTATTACTTATGCTATTTCCGGAGCTTGCATTCATGTGCTCGATTATAATTGTGTACATCTTTATGCATATATGATAATTTACCTTGAGGGTTAAGAGTTCCCATTTTTTATTTAGGTTGGTAAAACTTCTCGGCCGCATATAAGGAAGCAAGATATCCAAGTTGTTCAACTTTCTTTTTTTGTTGCATAGAGAATGGTATAAGGAAGCGGGGATATGCGGTACACAATTTATGCTATATTGTTTGTTGTATTTGATTTGCTTAACATGCATCCATTATAACCAAGCGGACACGCTTTGTTTTTCTTCATGGTATTTTTCTTTTGCTACATTGGATTATGTCTCCTAAATGTGGAGTCTATGCATTTAATGCATATGTTCCTAAGTTTGTGTAAGACGTCTTTTCTTTCTATGCTTAATCTGCAAATATACACATTTGTAATTATTTTCACAGGGCGAAGTCTGTAAGTGCTAATCGCTCTTAGTCATGTGCTATAACCAAATTGAGCTATTACAATAACTTAGGCTAGATGATAAGCCTTGGCATATCATTTGTATGATATTTGTATTTCTTTTGTGGATTTGTTTTCCCTGAACTGCTTCCACTTTCTTACAAGCACAAGCATTGGGTCCATGTGCAATAGGTCTTCATGTGTGCTCTTCTAGATGCACTTATTATTGCAACACTAAATATTACATTGCATGAAGAAAAATATTAATTATTTCATTAAGAGTCTCCAGTACACAGCTCATCTTAAGGTTTTCTGCACGTGTTAGAATAAATTACTAACTTAGACTAGATATATGGCTCAACTTTTGTCCATTTTACAGATTGATGTTGTAGAGCAACAAATCCAATTCTTTCAAACTACTTTTTATAGTTGTATAGTGTTGATTTTCCAATTGCATTATATTAATACAGCCATCTCTTGACATACAACCAGGTGGCATTAGATTCTGGATTGGCTATGGGAAACAATTCAAAAGTCTACAAGTTGAATACCCATGTAAAGGTATGAAGAAGGTACTACTAAAAATTCCTTTTCTATAAACACTATAGAGTGCACAATAATTGGCAATGGTAAAGGTTTTGTGGTTCTATATCCGAGATTCCAAAGATCAAAGTTAACAAGGCAAGATTTGCTACATAGTGTATATGTCCTATTTAGTGGCAAGAAAATGCATGTTACAAGCAATGGAAAGAAAATACGTAAATGCATGCACTATAGTCTTTTTGATTGAAGGCTATAGCATGCACTATAGTCATTGTCAAACATTTGTATTTCTTGATGCTAAATTGATTTATTTGGCTTGGATCATTTCATTTGCATTATTGGAATGAATCGAAGAAGATTTTATCTTTGCACTATGCTCCACTGCATTGTTGACAATGCAACGCCAAAACAATTGATTAAAGATGTATCATGTTATGCTTTTGAAAATTATTAATTTATGATTGTCGAACTTGCAAACAAGTTTGACAGAGAGCCCAACTGCATGTCTATATCTTTGAACAACAATTAATTATGTAATAAGAAATATTAAAGATATCCAATTATACGTTCAATTATATGTCTTCTCGCATGTAACTTCAAAGGGTTTATGAAATATTTTTTCTATTCTGTAAAACAAGTAGGAATCCAAATATTATTGCCAACTCTAACTCATTATATGATCAAATTAAATAAGCTCATTCAGCTTCCTTATGCAATCAAATCTGATACTACCTCAGATTCTTGAATGCCATTTCAAATATGACACTACATCAATTTGCTAATGTCATCTTGGTGCAATCAAATACACACTACCTCAATTTGTTGAACATCATGTAGTCTATCATTTAAAAGTTAGTAATTCCACATCGTACTTCATCTCTGAAGTCCTTAAGCATTATTCTGACATTTTTTTAGATTTTGAAGGAAGAGAATAAACACACATAGTGAGGCTTGCCCCTATATACTTCTTCGACCGACGAGTTTTGTAACACAAAATTTACCATTGCCCCTCACCTCCCTTTACAACTAATATACATATCACATATGAATGATATCCAAAAAGCATGAAATAACGAGGAAAAAACAATTGGAATAAGCCATATTTTTTACAGGTTTGTGTTAATGGCTAGTTGAAGTTATCGAATCAATTTGAATCCAAGAGGCCCGCCTCTGATTGTTTTCTATGTTAACACACAAAGTCAGAACAACTCTTTGAAACGAAAGATGCATAGTCCACATAAGTAGAAACATCCCAGCTAGGAAATGGCAACTTTGGCCTGGTGCAGTGTTAATATCAAGACTTGTGTATGGATCAAGTATTAACTTTAAAGTTCTGGTGCTGCACTGATGAGTTAGGGCCAGATTCCACATGCGGCAGTGGAAGTATCATGTAAAAACTCAATTTCCGCTCTCTATTTTTGAGCACATAACTTCGGTGATTCCACGAAGTGGCACTGGAGTTATCAAATTTCGAGATCTACGGCGATGGTTAGATTGATGCCGAAGATGTGGCCGAAATCCCGCAGCAGCTAGTTAACTATTTTGAAAATGCCAGGGGACATTCCCTGTCATTTAAATCCAAAGCTTGGAAGTTAAGCGGCAGTGTTCCGGAGTGTTTTAGCTTCAAAGCGAGTGTTTTGGTAATTGCCAGCACTAGTTAATGGAATCAGAGCAAAGGAGCCAGTTAAGGCGTGCCATCACGGGATTGGGTTTCAGCAAAGTGACAGGCCCTTAACTCCTCTAGTCGAATCTGGCCCTTACTAGATTGGGGACTTACTCAGACCTTTGTTTCAAGCTGTTGCATTGTTTTGGAATCCTTAGTTTAGTAGATAGCAATGTCTTAATAATAGTGCCATCGCTTTGCATGGGAAACTTGAGATTATTATCTCCTTAAGTTATAAAAAAAAATCATGAAAGTCCTATTCAACTAGAAACTGAGTAGTGTCTATGATATAGAAATGCATTTGCCTAATTGCTTAACAAGAGAGCATGCCGGATCTTATTCACGCCTTTGTGGACAACCCAATTAGTAGAAGTGCCCAATGATCAAAAGGATCGTAGAAGCATCTCCACAACTATCTGGAGAAGCAAAAAAATGTTAGGCTATGACTGCCAACTTTTTGCCACTTTGTTGTTCAATGCTTCAAATTCTTAATTATTTTATTAATATACGGATAGTCTGGCCTTTGGAATAGATAAAGGATGCATCCCTACTGTCCTCATGCTATACTCGTTGAAAATTTTACTGAAAATAATACAAAACAATGGAGTAGGATGTATTTGCATGCATATATGGTAAACACTAATAAGTGTAAGCATCATATTGACGAGTGAATGAAGCAGCGGTTGAAGAATTAAAGAAGTAATTCATTTCTTAGAGTAACTAAAGTTATGTAATTATTACTTATGCTATTTCTGGAGCTTGCATTCATGTGCTCTGATTATAATTGTGTACATCTTTATGCATATATGATAATTTACCTTGAGGGTTAAGAGTTCCCATTTTTTATTTAGGTTGGTAAACTTACTTCTGGCCGCATATAAGGAAGCAAGATATCCAAGTTGTTCAACTTTCTTTTTTTTTGTTGCATAGAGAATGGTATAAGGAAGCAGGATATGCAGGTACACAATTTATGCTATATTGCTGTTGTATTTGATTTGCTTAACATGCATCCATTATAACCAAGCAGACCTGCTTTGTTTTCTTCATGGTATTTTTCTTTTGCTACATTGGATTATGTCTCCTAAATGTGGAGTCTATGCATTTAATGCATATGTTCCTAAGTTTGTGTAAGACGTCTTTCTTTCTATGCTTAATCTGCAAATATACACATTTGTAATTATTTTCACAGGGCGAAGTCTGTAAGTGCTAATCGCTCTTAGTCATGTGCTATAACCAAATTGAGCTATTACAATAACTTAGGCTAGATGATAAGCCTTGGCATATCATTTGTATGATATTTGTATTTCTTTTGTGGATTTGTTTTCCCTGAACTGCTTCCACTTTCTTACAAGCACAAGCATTGGGTCCATGTGCAATAGGTCTTCATGTGTGCTCTTCTAGATGCACTTATTATTGCAACACTAAATATTACATTGCATGAAGAAAAATATTAATTATTTCATTAAGAGTCTCCAGTACACAGCTCATCTTAAGGTTTTCTGCACGTGTTAGAATAAATTACTAACTTAGACTAGATATATGGCTCAACTTTTGTCCATTTTACTGATTGATGTTGTAGAGCAACAAATCCAATTCTTTCAAACTACTTTTTATAGTTGTATAGTGTTGATTTTCCAATTGCATTATATTAATCTGACCATCTCTTGACATACAAACGGTGGCATTAGATTTCGGATTGGCTATGGGAAACAATTCAAAAGTCTACAAGTTGAATACCCATGTAAAGGTATGAAGAAGGTACTACTAAAAATTCCTTTTCTATAAACACTATAGAGTGCACAATAATTGGCAATGGTAAAGGTTTTGTGGTTCTATATCCAGAGATTCCAAAGATCAGGTTAACAAGACAGTATTTGCTACATAGTGTATATGTCCTATTTAGTGGCAAGAAAATGCATGTTACAAGCAAAGTGGAAAGAAAATACGTAAAATGCATGCACTATAGTCTTTTTTTGATTGAAGGCTATAGCATGCACTATAGTCATTGTCAAACATTTGTATTTCTTGATGCTAAATTGATTTATTTGGCTTGGATCATTCTGTTGCATTATTGGAATGAATCGAAAGAAGATTTTATGCTGCACTATGCTCCACCACTGTTGACAATGCACTGCCAAAACAATTGATTAAAGATGTATCATGTTATGCTTTCGAAAATTATTAATTTATGATTGTCGAACTTGCAAACAAGTTTGACAGGAGAGCCAACTTCTGCATGTCTACATCTTTGAACAACAATTAATTATGTAATAAGAAATATTAAAGATATCCAATTATACGTTCAATTATATGTCTTCCTGCATGTAACTTCAAAGGGTTTATGAAATATTTTTTCTATTGCGAAACAAGTAGGAATCCAAATATTATTGCCAACTCTAACTCATTATATGATCAAATTAAATAAGCTCATTCAGCTTCCTTATGCAATCAAATCTGATACTACCTCAGATTCTTGAATGCCATTTCAAATATGACACTACATCAATTTGCTAATGTCATCTTGGTGCAATCAAATACACACTACCTCAATTTGTTGAACATCATGTAGTCTATCATTTAAAAGTTAGTAATTCCACATCGTACTTCATCTCTGAAGTCCTTAAGCATTATTCTGACATTTTTTTAGATTTTGAAGGAAGAGAATAAACACACATAGTGAGGCTTGCCCCTATATACTTCTTCGACCGACGAGTTTTGTAACACAAAATTTACCATTGCCCCTCACCTCCCTTTACAACTAATATACATATCACATATGAATATGTGCCCATTTTGCTCCCTCCCCATTCCCTTGTGAACTCGAAGATCTTATAGAGATGATTGATGTAGTCCCCCTCTCTCTCCGCGCCCTCCCCAGCGCCCTACTCCCTCTCTCTAGCGCCCCCACTCCCCTTGCATAGACCCCCTTGATTTGCCCCTTTCTGGCTTTCTCTCTCTAGGGTTTACAATCTCTCTCTAGACCCAAAACCCCCAAACCCCCAAAAGGTGCTCTGTCCGCCTTCTTGAGTCCCCAAATTGGATTCTAAGCACCCTTTAGGCAGCCAGAGACCCCTTAAACTTTGGCACCCCCAAAACCCCCAAACCCCCAAAAGGTGCTCTGCCCGCCTTTATGAGTCCCCAAATTGGATTCTAAGCACCCTTTAGGCAGCCATAGACCCCTCAAACTTTGGCACCCCCAAAACCCCCAAACCCCCAAAAGGTGCTCTGCCCGCCTTTCTGAGTCCCCAAATTGGATTCTAAGCACCCTTTAAGCAGCCAGAGACCCCTCAAACTTTGAAAGTCATGGCCACAGAAGATGGGCCAGCCTGGGAAACCCAAGGCGAGGGGCCGCCGCACAAACGGTTCCGATCAGCAATCATGGACAGGGGAGAGTCATCCTCCATGAAGAAGGAGGCTCGGGCTAAGGCTAAGGCCCCCTCAGCGAGGCCAGCCCGGCCGGAAGGGATTGATTGCTCAGACCACATAGGAACTCCTGCCTCGGCAGAGAATTGGAGCCATGTCAAAGCGGGAGTGGAGGCTAACAGTGCTCGTATTGAGGCTACAAGCGGTGCACTTTGGCCAGGCATGACAATGGAGATGGAGTCCTCGGCATCCCATGTGCTCAAAAGGCAAATGGTGGTCGAGAAGAACCGCATCACAGGTCTGGAAACCCGCACGCTGCATGTGGAAGATGGCCTTGCCTTTGCCACCGACGAGCGGGCAAAGCGGGGGCAGAGGTCGCCATTACGGGCCATGGGCTCACAGGTTCATCACTGCGGACACCATGACATAGGAAAGGGGCCAATGTCTGTGAGGCGATGGTCACCGGCTCACCAAAGGAGGTGGAGGCAGCCACCACCATGGCGCGGAAGCGCAGTCGCCTCTTGCGCATGACGTGACACGCCCGGGATCTTCGTGAGTAAGATCGAACAGCAAGCCCGGGCGACCCGTGTCTTTGGGGCTCGAGCACGCCTCGCTTCGTGAGCACAGGCTCGGGGGTTGGGGCAACCATCCATAGACGAGCAGGGGTCTCCTCGCCGAGGTTCATAGTGAAGCTGCAGCGGTGCGAGGCGAGGGAGATGGCCAAGCAGCATCGAGGCCCCCCAAGAGCCGTGCTCTCGACTTCCGAGGCGAACGCGGCTGCACCCGGGCTACCCGCCCACGGCCTCCACGCGGCGGCCATGCCCCCGCGACCGCTGCCTGCACTCCATCCACTCCACGCCACCTCAACCACCACCACCACCCCCAAAGCGGACCCCGGCCCTCGCCCACCTTTTGACCCGCAGTCGCAGAACTCCGAGGAGGCGCAGCGGAGAGGCTACACCGGTAGTTCGAGGCATGCCGTAACGCGGGGAGAGTTTTGCCCACAACATCCGAACACACATTCTCGACGGATGACATTCCGAGGCGATTCACATTTCGAAAGCAGCCCGTCATGGGGCTCGCCGCGCCGCGGACCGCATTGTCATATTCACGGTTGCGGATGCACAGGTGCGTGATGCCATATTGCGCCAGGGCCAGATGCTGAAGGGGACATCCATGTACGTGGACCGGGACCTCACACCCGTACAACAGGAGGCACGCAGACAGGAGCTTGTCAGGGTCAGAGGCATTCGCCGCCAGGGGGGTGCCGCAGGATTGGTTCGAGGCAAGATGCACATTTTCCGGCAACCAAGCACGCTGTAGACTCGCTGCCCCAACCGCGCGGTACCGCGGGCCCTCGCTTACGCTTCTCCTACCACGGCCCCCCCCTTCTCCTGCTCCTACTCCTGCTCCCTCACGACCCATGCCCTCGGCCACATGCCTCCGCTCCATCTACTTCTCCTCGCCCCTCCGCCTCCGCCCCTCCCCCGACTCAGGCTGCGCATGCCATGCCTGCTGACAAATAGGAATTGTGCCTCCGGGTGGTCTCATGGAATTGTCGAGGCTTCCCTTGGCAGAAGGGGGACAGTCTGAACTCCGTGGCAGCCGATATGGATCTCATCTTTCTCATGGAGACATGGGAGCATCTTTGGGCACTGAGCTACTGATCTGTAGGGTTGCCAACATTTCTGGTCTTCAATACATGCAGGCCGAGAGGGGTCATGGTGGAGTGGCTTGCTACTAACGGACAACCTTGGCACATTGGTTACCCTCCGGAAAATGCATTGCACACAACCGGTACTTGTGGGTTCGTGTGCATAATACCAATAGCAACCCTCTTTTTCCGGCCTCTGTTATTTCCTCACGCGAGAGAGCACTTTCTATCGCAGCCCACCCCGATCGCGGATAGGATGGACCCTTATGTCGATCTATATGATGACATACTGAAAGGCTGCTAGCTTGGGTAGGGTCGTCCTTCTTGGAGACTTCAATGCCCCGGGACAGAGTAGAGCAGCCCATGCGCTTTGACCCCCGGCCGACGATGTCCTGCGGCTTCATGCATGAAGCAACCCCGCCCGCAGGATCGGATGGCCTGTGTCACTCGCTTTGGCATTGCTGTTGCTCTGCTATGTGGTATTTTGACTTGATAATTTGCAATGGCTCGTCGCGGTGGCCTGATTCTCATAAGTGCACATGCATGTGACAATCGTGGGGAGGGTCTAGTGTGGTGGACTATGTGCTCAGTAGTTGCGCGACGATATGCATCTCCCCGGGCCGTTTAGGGTGGGGCACAGACAGGGGATGAGGAGGTCGACTCTGCATCACCTCCCACTTTATTTGGACTTGGTTTGGCAAGCGAACTCCCCCACTATGCCAGCCCCCTCGTCCCTCGGTTGAGACTAGATTATGAGGCAGAGAGGACTACGCCGAGATGCTCATGGACGCCCTCCCGGTGGTGCGGACCTCCACACTAGAGCAGCAGACAGGACCGGGACCGCTATTACGGGGATGCGGCGGACGGTACTTTGGCGAGATCCCCCCCCCAGCGTCGCCGCCGTGGTCGGCAACATTCCCGTAAGAATGAAGATGGTTTGATGCGGAGTGTAAAGAACGCAAGCTTCCGTCACACATGCGGATCCGGTACCCGCCAGGCCACCACGCGATTACCGCCCATCCGAAGGAGACAAAGCGCCGTACCTTGCCGGGCATCAAGGGGAGATGTTCGACTTTCTTTGGACACTCATCCTCGAACCTTTTGGCCTAGAGTGCTTCAAGGCCAGCCCGACCCTTACTGGGGACATCACACGAGGCGGTGGGGAATGCGATTCCTTGCGGCGGCTCTATGACCCGCCGGGGACAGCGACGCCCATACCCCCACAGATGGCCCCCATTGGTTCTCGTGGAGGAGGATGTTGAGGAGGGCACCCAACGAGGCCGGGCTAATGGGAAGGCGGTGACCTCGATGGTATGCGTGCCGAAGTTACTCAAATGGGCGGGCGGCCGCTTGTGCCGGTCCTCACTACCCCTGTTCCACGAGCATTGCGGGAAGGTCTCCCGACAATGGACCACAAGCGGGGTTGTTCCCATTCACAAGGCTGGCGACCCACTTTGTCCGCCAATTGCCGGACGATCATGGTCACTTCGGTATTTGCCAAACCGCTATCGGCATTCTCGAAAGCAAGCTGATTGACCCGTTAGGCGAGGCGGCAGATGTCGCGAGCCCTCACACAGGCGAAGTTTTTAGACCGCCACTCAACGATTGACCATATCTTTACACTGCTGCACCGATTGAAGACGGTCGGAATCATCGGCGGAGACTTGTATTCTTCGCTTTGTGGACTTCGCGAAGGCTTTTGATACTGGTTCCCGGGAAAAGTGCGTGGGCTAGATGCGTCAAGCAGGGGGCTCCGCTGCACGGTGCAAAATGCCATATCTGATTGTATGAGAGTTGTTTTGGCGGGATCGACCCGGCCGGGCCAAGCATTCACCAGTAGTATCGGGGTCAGCGAGGGTTGCCCCCCTCGCCAACACTTTTGGCCTCTATATTGATCGATTAGAGCCCCGGCTTTCGCGAGCATGGGGGGATGGCATACGCTTTTGCACGGGTCATCCGCCCGGCTCATCTATCTTGAGGACGATGTTGGCTTGTTGGCCCACACCCGAAGCTATCGCGATCTCACGGATGCCCTAGACACATTTTGTCGCTACGGATATGGCGTGTGAATCTGGCCAAGACCGGTGGTTCTCATATCCTCTTCACGTCACCCCATGCCTCTGCACTCACATATCGGGGGGGCTGTCGGGCGCCACGCCCACCTACAAGTATCTAGGGGTGGAGTTCCCATCCTCGCCTGGCTGGAAGGCGTCTATCCGGCTATGGTGATTGCCAAGGCCGGAAAGCTTTATGCCATGCGTAACAACACCACCGTGCGAGAGCTCTATGATTGGGGCCATCAGTCCACGCCCGTTCGGGCACCGGTCGAGCCCTTCCTCAGACGGGTCGAGGTTTGGGGCCCGGTCGTCTCTTTGGCGACATGGAATGACTTGGAGCGAGTGCGTAAAGGCATTTTGGCACGGGCACTTGGGGTGAAACCTTCAGTTCCCTATCGTCTGGCTGCGAAACCGGATTCTTGCCACTTCGGGCTGGCAGCCCTTGATAGATAGACACATCGTCTATTTTCAGAAAGTGGTTACTATGGGTGATGCTCGGCCCTCCCGCACTGGCTTACATTGTGGCAATGACTCCGCAGCCGCTTAGGGCCCTGTTGGAGGGGTAAGAGAGATCGATGTGGTTCGCCAGATGGGAACGCGAGATAATGAGTCGTCGCGAGGTGGACCTGGCCCGATCGTGGCGGCTTAGCGGGGAGTATCTAGGCGCTTGTTTCCTTGGCAAGCTCGGGACCCCCGGCTCTAGAGCAGGTCAAAATGGCCCATTACAAGGAGCACATCAACCCAGTGTTAGCCCGGGGCCCATAGCTCTACCTGCGTTCCCGGCTGCCCAAAAAAGCCAGACTCATTGCCTCCATCGCGACGAGTGCCCACCATCTTCGCGATCGAGGCAGGCGGTGGGTTGGGAGCCCCGGACAGGCTCTGTCGAGTGCCGTCAAGCGGGTGCCATTGAGGATGAGTCTCACACTTTCGGGAGTTGCCCGCTCGGGTCGATCTGGGCTTGATACGCCCCCTTAATGCGGCGGACTTGCCCTTACATTCTTCGATGAACACACTGTCAAGACGCGTGCCCGGGTCATTACATTCGGAGGTCTTGGACTGCGAGTCACCTTTGCCCCCGCTTTGTTTGCTTTCGTGATTAGGCATCAAGCGGGTGCGGTGCATATTGTATATATTTGGGTGTTTACGCATTTTGTATGTTAGTTTGTCGGCAGGTGATTGCTGCCGCAGTTTTCCATCGAAAAACCCGCCGGGCGGGTTTTTAATCCGGGCAAGAATCCGCTTGCTGCGTTTTTGTATTGGGTCATAGACCGATTGGTCTCCGTGGACGATAAAAGTACCTTCCTTCCTTCCTTCCTCCCTCCCTCCCTCCTTCCTTCCTCCCTCCCTCCCTCCTTCCCTCCTCCTCCCCCATGTATATATCGCCCCTTCTATATATGTATTATGAATATGCACACACAAAAAATGCACTCGCACATCTTGATTTAGAATTCCATCTTCGAACACGATTGCATCTATCGGCATTTTATTTCACCTACAAACTTCAAGAATTGCGGATGGTTTTTTTTTTCGCAATTTGTTTTTAGTCATTAATATTCCGCAAATGCCCCCATCTAATTCCTATCCATTCCACGTGTTCATCGCTAATATCCGACCTCCCTAAAGCCTTGCATTTGACACTCAAAATTTTATAACTCTCTATTCCCCATTACATTACCCATTCCACACGGCCATGACTAATGCCTGGCATCGCCAGGCACATGTTTCTAGTAGGTACTTCATTTGTGTAGAAAATAATAATAATATCGTTGAAACTAAATTCCTTTCTGTCTGCTTGGATATATTTATGCATTTGACCATTTTGCACATGCCCGTAAGAGGCAGCATGTCCATGGGCTGCACCATTTACCTTTCTCATACTCAGAAGATCCTGATATTTGCATTTCTGGCTTGTTCAAGATGAAGGGTTTTGAAAAAGGAAGCCTTTATTATCTATCATCTGGAGAAGGTTGTCTGAGCCTAGAAAATGGAGTTGATATGATGCATATTCAGCTATTCCCGGAAACATTTATTTTAAATTTAAATATCTGATGAAACGAACGCATGTTGTATTCAAAATGTCTTCATATAGCAGAAAGTTACGGAGGTTTGGGAGAGATTTAGGAGAGGTATCACTCCAAAGCCAAGTGATAGGAAGAGCATAACCGTAACTTTTGCATCTTTGTTTTCTACGTTTTATGAGCTATGTAGGGTATATCTGCAGCAGAGCACAGAAGTCGGGGTGGGCATAGCAGGATTTGAATCTGCGACCATTAGGTTAAGGGCCCAGTGCTCTACCTACTGAGCCATACACCCGAACGAAGTAACCACATACCACTATGTATTGTATCTCTCTGCATGCGAAGTGAAATCGATAACTCAATTAGGGAAGCAATGGAACACAGATAGATGACAGCGTGCCAGTGGTTCTGTTCTCAGGGGGTCAAGCAAGCAAGGTGCAGCGCAATTCGGTAGCGCATCCGTCCTGGGCGCAGAGGTTCACAGGCCCAAACCCCGCGGTGGCTTACCCTATGGCAGATGTCAGCGGTTCGAGTCTGCTTGTCTCCAGTCCGTGATACAAGCCGATGTAATGCCATATCATAGCATGAGAAAATCCGGGTTGATCCATGATCCCCATCCAATGGATGTTGACGAGATACTTCTATTTAGCACTTTGGGATGGCATAGCCTTCAACAACAGCGAGGTTCAAACGAGGGAGGGCTTATGGTGGATACCTAGGTACTAATAAATCCCTTAGCTAAGGAAAGTAGGTTCTTAATAGAATATGAAAAACCTTAACTAACAATTGTTAAAGATAACTAAGCATGGTGGAACCTTGAAGATCATGAGAAGTTGGGCTGAAAGAGCTTTATGGGGCAGAAGAGGGCGTTCATATGAGGCTATGGCACTATGGCATGAGCACTACTAGTCTAAGTGTATAACTGTAAGTTTCTAAGCTGTTGCAATATTTTATAATAATAATAACTATAATTTATTGATCACGCCATTTTTGAGACCCAACAAGGATCTATATGGCAATATGTACATATCATACATCATAAGCATTTTCGAACACAATTAGAGTTCATGAGCTACTTCCGTCTCCTGCATATAATCATAAAATGCAATTATCTCTGTTCTTTGGTTGAACTTCCATAAGCTCTCGCAAGCTACAGCATGTAATTCTAAAGTCCCCCCGAATATCTTCATATGCAGGACATTCAATGAAAGCATGTATCTCATTCTCAATTTGTGCCAAACAGCATGGACAAAGGCGGTATTCACGTGGAATACGATGCCACCTACCTACTTCAGTGGCCAAATGATGCGATGACAGTCTCAGTTGCGAAATCGATTGCCGCTCTTTAACACTTAAATCTGCTCGCATATATGATTGCTCAGAGTCTTCTACAATAGCATTAAACTCATATCTATAAAAACTCGCTTTTATCTCTTCTTCGGGTGCCAAATGCCAGTATTTACTGACAACTTTTTCTCCAACAAGGCCCCTTATATCAGAGAATTTATCCGGCCAACTATGGGGAGTGATCCCCCAAGCTGCTGCCCATTCCAACACCTTTTGGTACCAGCCACCTTCCTTGAGCATTGACATATGTAAAGCCCATTTAGGGAGTCTATCTGAGTCCATATTCAGCACTCTATTTAAATAATGCAGTGTTTGACTAAGTGCTTCAGCTTCTATGGGCATAAACCCGACCTCATCCAACATCATTTTGTATGGTGTCTGGATTTTAACACCAAGCTCGAATGCCAGAAATTGTTTTTGCACCCTTTCAATGCATGCCCATCCCAATTTTGACAGCCCTGGAGCCCAAACTGGGCAGCCATACAGCATGACTGGCTTCACCAAAACACCAAATAGCAATTCCTTAAGATTCCAGTGTTCAAAATTCCTTTCGTTACAGATACGCATCATGCCATACAATGCTCGGAATCCACCAACGTGCCTTTTGGTAGCGGCCAAATTCCATTTATAATTTCCGCTTACCTCAACTCCTAGATACTTATATGCTGTCACTACCTCCAAAGGTTCTCCATCTAGCACACATATAAGAGATTCTGTAGTCCCAAAACCTATTACTTTGGTCTTCTCCTTAATCATACACATGCCACAAGCTGTGCAAAATGCTCGCAAAGCATACAGGTGTGTTTGTAGACCTTCTATTGTTCTTGATATGAGAACAATATCATCAGCAAAAAGGAGCATCTGAACAATATATCCATGAAGATCTATACCAATGCCTCCGTGGAAATATAACCACGGCTCTACCTCATTTATAAATAATCCAAATAACAATGGAGAGCATGGGCAGCCTTGCTTTACCCCTACTGTGCTATGGATCTTATGCAAATGGGAAGGAAAGCTCCACAAGGACACGCTGATACAAACATGTTACTGCCTCTTGTAACTCTGTTGGAACTCCCAAGAATTCCATTCTATCTTGCAACTTTCCTCTTTCCACCCTGTCAAAGGCTTTAGTAAGGTCAACAAAAGCACAGAATACCTTGTTCCTCAGCCCTTTTGCGGACTTCGGTTATGATCAGAGAGTTACCAAGTGATCTATGGTAGAGTAACCTTTGACGAAATCCAAACTTGACATGTTGCTCTCACGTTTTTTGATCAGCCCAAGCGTGAAATTTTCCTTTCCACCATAGATGCAAAAATCTTAGCTAGGATATTTCCCACCAAGACTGTTCTATAGTTGCTAACCATGTTTCTGTCACCAGTTTTATAGATTGGGACTACCCTACTGATGATCCATGATTCAGGGAAAGCTCCTTCGATCAGCGTCAAATTACAAACTTGTGCAATTTTCTCATAGAGCTCCTCATTGCCCCATTTGCATAGCTCAATCACAAGCTCCAAATGATCTTGTGCCTTAATATACTTCATGTTTTTTAGAGTGTCATCATTATCCTCTCTGCTAAAAATGCCTTCCTGAACTGTCCCAGCTTTAGCCATTGATCTGCAACCATCTACAGTTGCTCTAAGAAGTCTCCAATGATAGGATGCTGCTTAGTTTGGCGTCAGAATGTTTTTGGGTCTAGTTCCAAATCAGAAATGAGTTTTCGGATGTGTACTTTTTGCCATTCCCTTTTCTTATGCTTCATCACTTTTCGATATACTTTTATGCAAGTTGCAGCCTTATCAGTTGCCTGTTTAAATGCATCCCTTGCTTTAATACAATCCGAATCAAACCATTTCTTGGACTTATAATTTCTCTTCCTTGTCCATCCAAACGCCCCCCTGGCTGCCATGAGTATATCAACAATAAGAAGGTTATTGAATTCACCTACTTCTGATGGCCATTCGTGACTGGAGAGTATGCTCTGAAGTGCATTAGCATATGTGCCTACAAGTTTATAATTCAGCCTTAACCGCATTGCTTTCAGCATTTGTTTGGGAGGCTCCCATGCATATGTGATTAGCTCAAGCTCCAAAGGAGCATGGTCAGAGTCAGGGTGCTGATCCATGACCCGAAAGTTCACCAATTGATCATAGTTTGGTTTTTCCAACAAATCCACAACCGATTGCCCATTATGCTGAAAACATGTAAATTTATGAGAATCTAGATACTTTTTAATGTGGTTCATAACTACTAACTCCAATGCACCACAAGTCTGCAAAAAGGATTTGCCCATTTTGTTATAAACATCGGCATCATCGAGCTTGTCTAGTCCATAGTCTTCGGCATGACACTCTAAGAGCATGAGATCATTGCAATCTTCCTCAAATATTGGTGCTTGATGTGTACTAATCCTTGCATTAAAGTCACCTGCAATGTAAACTGTGCCTTTGGTCTGGAAACAAACGACATCCCGGGCAATATGCACAAATGGATCATTCACATCAAGTCCAACCTGATCATAAACCTTAGATGGAGTAGGCTCAATTGGTGCAAAATACACAGCTGCAAGGTAGACTGGTTTTGATCCATCTACATGTATCCATAGATACTGTTTATACTCATATACCTTAACCACTGCAACTCGATCAACTACTCCTGGCTTTGCAAAACATGCAATCCCGCCCCATCCCCTCTGCCCACTGCCTTTTCTATTCCAAATAGAGTGCACTGTAACAAAACCTTGAATCTTTGGTTAGAAGACATCTCATGCTCCCAAGTTTCAAGGGCATCATAGCTAATAGATTATCCTCATGGGAGAATGGTTATGAGTAAGTTTTGCAATGAAATACATAGGTGGGGAGCTACATCAATGATAGTTAGGCTTGTGACTTCCTTGACATGTTTGGATTGTGATTATCATCTTTGTTAGTAAGTTAGCTACTTCAACATGGGCAGGTTGTATGGGCAACATCGGAAGAGTATGATCTAGACACATTAAATATTCTAATAAACGTCACATGTCTTGGTCCATTTTACAGATTGATGTTGTAGAGCAACAAATCCAATTCTTTCAAACTACTTTTTATAGTTGTATAGTGTTGATTTTCCAATTGTATTATATTAATACAGCCATATCTTGACATACAACCAGGTGGCATTAGATTCTGGATTGGCTATGGGAAACAATTCAAAAGTCTACAAGTTGAATACCCATGTAAAGGTATGAAGAAGGTACTACTAAAAATTCCTTTTCTATAAACACTATAGAGTGCACAATAATTGGCAATGGTAAAGGTTTTGTGGTTCTATATCCAGAGATTCCAAAGATCAGGTTAACAAGACAGTATTTGCTACATAGTATTTAGTGGCAAGAAAATGCATGTTACAAGCAGTGGAAAGAAAATACAGAAATGCATGCACTATAGTCATTGTCAAACATTTGTATTTCTTGATGCTAAATTGATTTATTTGGCTTGGATCATTCTGTTGCATTATTGGAATGAATCGAAAGAAGATTTTATCTCGCACTATGCTCCACCAGCATTGACAATGCCTTTGCCAAAACAATTGATTAAAGATGTATCATGTTATGCTTTCGAAAATTATTAATTTATGATTGTCGAACTTGCAAACAAGTTTGACAGGAGAGCCAACTTCTGCATGTCTGCATCTTTGAACAACAATTAATTATGTAATAACAAATATTGAAGATATCCAATTATACGTTCAATTATATGTCTTCCTGCATGTAACTTCAAAGGGTTTATGAAATATTTTTTTCTATTCTTGAAACAAGTAGGAATCCAAATATTATTGCCAACTCTAACTCATTATATGATCAAATTAAATAAGCTCATTCAGCTTCCTTATGCAATCAAATCTGATACTACCTCAGATTCTTGAATGCCATTTCAAATATGACACTACATCAATTTGCTAATGTCATCTTGGTGCAATCAAATACACACTACCTCAATTTGTTGAACATCATGTTGTCTATCATTTAAAAGTTAGTAATTCCACATCGTAGTTCATCTCTGAAGTCCTTAAGCACTATTCTGACATTTTTTTAGATTTTGAAGGAAGAGAATAAACACACATAGTGAGGCTTGCCCCTATATACTTCTTCGACCGACGAGTTTTGTAACACAAAATTTACCATTGCCCCTCACCTCCCTTTACAACTAATATACATATCACATATGAATATGTGCCCATTTTGCTCCCTCCCCATTTCCTTGTGAACTCGAAGATCTTATAGAGATGATTAAAGTCCCCCTCTCTCCGGCCCTCCCCCGGTGCCCTACTCCCTCTCTCTAAGCCCCCCTCCCCTTGCATAGACCCCCTTGATTTGCCCCTTCGGCTTTCTCTCTCTAGGGTTTACAATCTCTCTCTAGACCCAAAAACCCCCAAACCCCCAAAAGGTGCTCCCGCCTTCTTGAGTCCCCAAATTGGATTCTAAGCACCCTTTAGGCAGCCGAGAGACCCTTAAACTTTGGCACCCCCCAAAACCCCCAAACCCCCCAAAAGGTGCTCCTCTTGGCCTTTTCGAGTCCCCAAATTGGATTCTAAGCACCCTTTAGGCAGCCAGAGACCCCTTAAACTTTGGCACCCCAAAACCCCCAAACCCCCAAAAGGTGCTATGCCCGCCTTTCTGAGTCCCCAAATTGGATTCTAAGCACCCTTTAAGCGGCCGAGAGACCCCTCAAACTTTGAAAGTCATCGCCACGAGAAGATGGGCAGCACAGGAAACCCAAGGCGAGGGGCCGCCCGCACAAAGCGGTCCCGATCGGCAATCATGGACCGGGGAGAGTCATCCTCCATGAAGAAGGAGGCTCGGGCTAAGGCTAAAGGCCCCCCCTGGGCCGAGGCCAGCCCGGAGGGGGATTGATTGCTCGAACCACATAGGAACTCCCGCTCGGCCAGAATTGGAGCCATGTCAAAGCGGGAGTGGAGGCTAACCGGTGCTCGTATTGAGGCTAATGGTGCCGCTGGCCGGCATGGCGGTGGAGATGGAGTCCTCGGCATCCCATGTGCTCAAAAGGCAAATGGTGGTCGAAGAACCGCATCCGCAGTGCGGAGACCCCGCGATTTGCATGTGGAAGATGGCCTTGGCTTGGCACGCCGGCGGCGGCAAAGGCGAGCAGAGGTCGCCGACATGCGGGCCGCCTAGACTCTGTGTTCATCACTCGGACACCATGACACCATGAAAGGGAGCGGCGCAATGCGGGGAGGCGATGGTCGGGGGTGTCTCGGCCCCGATAAGAGGTGGAGGCGGCAACATGCACCATGGCACGGAAGCGCCCGGTGCTCTTGCGTACAACCAGAACCGGCACCGGGATCTTGAGTAAAAGATCCGAACAGCAAGCCCGCCCTCGGCAGCCCGTGTCGGGGCTCGGCACGCTCTCGCTACTGAGCACGGAGCTCCGGGGTTGCGGGCAACCATCCATAAACGAGGGGTCTCCCTGCCCGAGGTTCATAGTCAGTGCGCGGCGGTCGCGGCGAGGGAGATGGCCAAGCGGCCGGCGGGCCCCGCAAGGCGTGCTCCCGGACTTCCAGGGGCAGAAGCGCTCGGGAACCCGCTACCGCCCGCGGCCTCCACGCCAGCGGTGACCCCCCCGCCGCTGCTGCCCGCCTCCGGCCACTCCGCCACCCGGCCACCACCACCACCCCCCTTTTAGGACCCGGGCCCTCGCCTTACCTTTTGACCGCGGGCCCAGAACTCGAGGCCTTGGCGGAGAGGCCCTGGTCGGTAGTTGAGGCATGCCGTATCGGAGGGGAGAGTCTCGCCCACAACATCGAACACACATTCTCGTCCGGATGACATTCGGGGCAGTTCACATTTTCTACCGAGCGGCCCGTCATGGGGCTCGGGCCCGCCGCGGACCGCATTGTCATATTCACGGTTGCGGATGCAGTGCGTGATGCCATATTGCGTTAGGGCAGATGTTGAAGGGGCATCACATGCGTGGACGGGACCTCACACGCGTGCAAAGTGAGGCACGCGAGGCGAAGCTTGTCGTGGTCGGAGGCATTCGCCACCGGGGGTGCGCGGATTGGTTCGGCGGGATGCACATTTTCCGGACACCCTGCTTCTCGCTGCGAACCCGCGGCCCCAACCGCGGTACGACGTGGCCCGCTTCGCTTCTCCTACCGGCCCCCTTCTCCTGCTCCTACTCCTGCTCCCTCCACGACCCATGCCCTCTCGGCCACATCTTTGCCTCCGCTCCATCTACTTCTCCTTTCGGCCTCTGCTTCCCGTCCTCCCCCGCGACTCGGTGCGCGATACCATCCTGGCGACAAATAGGAATTGTGCCTCCGAAAGTGGTCTCATGGAATTGTCGAGGCTTCCCTTGGCGAAGGGGACAGTCAAACTCCGTGGCGACCGATATGGATCTCATCTTTCTCATGGAGACATGGGAGCATGCCGGGCACAAGGCTACGATCTGTAGGGTTACCAACATTTCGGTCTTCAATACATCATGCAGACGAGAGGGTCATGGTGGAGCTGCTTGCTACTACGGACAACCTTGGCACATTCGGTTTACCCTCGAAGATGAAGACGGACACAACCGGTACTTGTGGGTTCGTGTGCATAATACCGATGGCAACCCTCTTTTTTACGGCTTTGTTATTTCCCTCACCTTGAGAGAGAGCACTTTCTATCGCAGCCACCCCCGATGCGGATAGGATGGACCCTTATGTCGATCTATATGATGACATCTGGAAGCACCAGCCAGTTGGGTAGGGTCGTCCTTCTTGGAGACTTCAATGCACGGACGGAGTAGAGCACCCATGCGACTTGACCCCTCGGCCGACGATGTCCTGCAGCCTTCGCCCGCAGAAGCAACGCCACGAGGATCGGATGACCCGGGTCACTCGCTTTGGCGACGGTTGCTCTGCTATGTGGTATTTTTGACTTGATAATTTGCGATGGCTGTCCGCAAGAGGCCCGATTCTCGCAAGTGCACATGCGACAGGACAATCGGGGGAGGGTCTAGTGTGGTGGACTATGTGCTCGAAGTTGCGCCATCGATATGCATCTCCTCGGTCGTTTAGGGTGGGGCACGAGATAGTCGGGATGAGGAGGTCGACCTCGGATCACCTCCCACTTTATTTGGACTTGGTTTGGCAAGCCGCCAGAAACCCCACTATGCCAGCCCCTCGCCCGTCCCTCGGTTGAGACTAGATTATGAGCGGCAGAGGACTACGCCGAGATGCTCATGGACACCCTCCCGAATTCTGCGGACCTCCACACTAGAGCAGCAGACAGACCAGCCGACCGCTATTACGGGATGCGGCGGACAGGTACTTTGGCACCCGCCGCCTTCGTGGTCAGGAAACATTCAGAATCGATGGTTTGATGCGAGTGTAAAGAACGCAAGTGGCAAATTGGGCCACATTTTGGATCCGTGTACCGGCTGCAAGGCCACCACACGCATCGCCCATCCGAAGGAGACAAAGGCGGTACCTTGCCGCTGTGCATCGTGGGAGATGTTCCGGCTTTGGACACTCATCCTCTAACCTTTTGGCGCAGAGTGCTTCAAGGCCGGCCCAAAGCCTAAGGGACATCACACCGCAAAGGGGAACAAAAGGTTTTGCAAAGCAGCTCTATGACCCGCCAGGGCCAGACGCCCATACCCCCGCGAGGATGGCCCCCATTGGTTCTCGTGGAGGAGGATGTTGAGGAGGGCCCGCGAACGGCCGGGCTAATGGGAAGGCGGTGACCTCGATGGTATGCGTGCCGAAGTTACTCAAATGGGCAGGGCGTAGCTTGTGCCGGTCCTCACTACCCGTTCAACAGAGCATTGCAGAAGGTCTCCCGGCAATGGACCACAAGCGGGGTTGTTCCCATTCACAAGGCGGGCGACCCACTTTGTCCGGCCAATTCACCACGGACGATCATGGTCACCTTCGATTTGCCAAACCGTTGGTTGGCATTCTCGGCAGCAGTTGACCCGGGCAGAGGTAGCAGATGTGCGAGCCCTCACCAGCAAAAAGGCTTTAGACCCCGCCACTCAACGATTGACCATATCTTTACACTGCGCACCGATTGAAGACGGTCGGAATCATGGGCAGGACTTGTATTGCTTTGTGGACTTCGCGAAGGCTTTTGATCTGATTCCCAGGGAAAAGCGTAGGCTAGGATCAAGGCGTCAACTGGGGCTCCCCACAATGCGAGAATGCCATATACGCATTGTATGAGAGTTGTTTTGGCAGATGCGTAAGCCGCGCCAAGCATTCACCAAGGGGTATCGGGTCCGGCGCAGGTTGCCCCCTCGCCAATACTTTTGGCCTCTACATTGATCAATTAGAGCCCCCGGCTTAATCGGAGCATGGGGGATGGCATACGGCTTTTGCACCGTGTCATCCGCCAAACTCATCTATGCGACGATGTTGGCCGGGCCGCCCACACCCTTAAGGTATGCGTCTCTCCGGATGCCCTAGACACATTTGTCGCTAAAGATATGCGCGTGAATCTGGCCAAGACCTGTGGTGGTTCTCATATCCTCTTCACGTCACCCCATGCCTCCTGCACTCACATATCGGGGATGACCCTATGGACGCCACCCCACCTACAAGTATCTAGGGGTGGAGTTCCCATCCTCGCCCCTGGGAGGCGCCTATCCGCTATGGTGACAAAGAGGCCTGGAAAGCGCTTTTATGCCATAGAACAACAATCACCGTGCGAGCTCTATGATTGGGGCCATCGGTCACATCTGTTCGCACCGGGTCGAGCACATCGGCCCTTCAGGGGGTCGAGGTTTGGGGCCGTCGATCTCTTTGCGACATGGAATGACTTGGGCGGTCTGAATGCATTTTTGGCACGCACTTGGGGTGAAACCTTCGTTCCCTATCAGATCGGGCTGCGCTGAAATCGATTCTTGCCGCCATGGGTAGCCCTTGATAGACACATCGCCTATTTTCAGAAAGTGGTTACTATGGGTGATGCTCGGCTCCCGCGACTGGCTTACACCGTGGCAATGAGTCCGCTGCCGCTTAGGGCTTTGTTGAGGGGTAAGAGATCATTGGTTCGCCCAGATGGAGCGTCGGCAGGAGCACGTGATGCGTCGCGGTGGACCACGCCGACCCGTCGTGGCGACGGAGTACCTAGACGCTTTGTTTCCTTGGCAAGCTCACGGGACCCCGGCTCTAAGCAGGTCAAAACGGCCCATTACAAGGAGCACATCAACCCAGTGTTAGCCCGGGGCCCACAGCTCTAGCGTTCCTGCCCTCGAAAAGCGGCAGACTCATTGCCTCCATTCGCAGACAGTGCCCACCATCTCGCGATCGAGGCGCGGTGGGTTGGGGAGCCCCGCCAGACGAGGCTCGGTCTTTGTCAAGCGGGTGCCATTGAGGATGAGTCTCACACTTTCCGAGTTGCCCCAAATTCGGGTCAGATCGGGACGGATATGCTCCCTTAGTGCGGGCGGACTTGCCCCTTACATTTGTTGATGAACACACCGTCAAGATGTGCCCCGGGTCGCGTACATCTGTGAGGCCCGGACTGCGAGGTCACCTTTGCCCCGCCTGCGGCCGCTACTGATTAGGGCGCTGCGGGGTGCGGTGTATGATCAGTATATATTTGGGTGTTTCTGCATTTTGTATGTTAGTTTGTCGCCAGGCTGATTGTCGCCACGTTTTTTCTTTAAACCCTTCGGGCGGGGTTTTTAATCACAAGGCAAGAATCCGCTTGCTGCGCGTTTTTGTATTGGGTCATAGACCCATTGGTCTCTCGTGGACGATAAAAGTACCTTCCTTCCTTCCTCCCTCCCTCCCTCCTCCCCCATGTATATATCGCCCTTCTATATATGTATTATGAATGTGCACACACAAAAAATGCACTCGCACATCTTGATTTAGAATTCCATCTTCGAACACGATTGCATCTATCGGCATTTTATTTCACCTACAAACTACAAGAATTGCGGATGGTTTTTTTTTCTGCAATTTGTTTTTAGTCATTAATATTCCGCAAATGCCCCCATCTAATTCCTATCCATTCCACGTGTTCATCGCTAATATCCGACCTCCCTAAAGCCTTGCATTTGACACTCAAAATTTTATAACTCTCTATTCCCCATTACATTACCCATTCCACACGGCCATGACTAATGCCTGGCATCGCCAGGCACATGTTTCTAGTAGGTACTTCATTTGTGTAGAAAATAATAATAATATCGTTGAAACTAAATTCCTTTCTGTCTGCTTGGATATATTTATGCATTGGACCATTTTGCACATGCCCGTAAGAGGCAGCATGTCCATGGGCTGCACCATTTACCTTTCTCATGATATTTGCATTTCTGGCTTGTTCAAGATGAAGGGTTTTGAAAAAGGAAGCCTTTATTATCTATCATCTGGAGAAGGTTGTCTGAGCCTAGAAAATGGAGTTGATATGATGCATATTCAGCTATTCCCGGAAACATTTATTTTAAATTTAAATATCTGATGAAACGAACGCATGTTGTATTCAAAATGTCTTCATATAGCAGAAAGTTACGGAGGTTTGGGAGAGATTTAGGAGAGGTATCACTCCAAAGCCAAGTGATAGGAAGAGCATAACCGTAACTTTTGCATCTTTGTTTTCTACGTTTTATGAGCTATGTAGGGTATATCTGCAGCAGAGCACAGAAGTCGGGGTGGGCATAGCAGGATTTGAATCTGCGACCATTAGGTTAAGGGCCCAGTGCTCTACCTACTGAGCCATACACCCGAACGAAGTAACCACATACCACTATGTATTGTATCTCTCTGCATGCGAAGTGAAATCGATAACTCAATTAGGGAAGCAATGGAACACAGATAGATGATAGCGTGCCAGTGGTTCTGTTCTCAGGGGGTCAAGCAAGCAAGGTGCAGCGCAATTCGGTAGCGCATCCGTCCTGGGCGCAGAGGTTCACAGGCTCAAACCCCGCGGTGGCTTACCCTGTGGCAGATGTCAGCGGTTCGAGTCTGCTTGTCTCCAGTCCGTGATACAAGCCGATGTAATGCCATATCATAGCATGAGAAAATCCGGGTTGATCCATGATCCCCATCCAATGGATGTTGACGAGATACTTCTATTTAGCACTTTGGGATGGCATAGCCTTCAACAACAGCGAGGTTCAAACGAGGGAGGGCTTATGGTGGATACCTAGGTACTAATAAATCCCTTAGCTAAGGAAAGTAGGTTCTTAATAGAATATGAAAAACCTTAACTAACAATTGTTAAAGATAACTAAGCATGGTGGAACCTTGAAGATCATGAGAAGTTAATGAGAGAGCTTTTATGGGGCATAAGAGGGCGTTCATATGAGGCTATGGCACTATGGCATGAGCACTACTAGTCTAAGTGTATAACTGTAAGTTTCTAAGCTGTTGCAATATTTTATAATAATAATAACTATAATTTATTGATCACGCCATTTTTGAGACCCAACAAGGATCTATATGGCAATATGTACATATCATACATCATAAGCATTTTCGAACACAATTAGAGTTCATGAGCTACTTCCGCCTCCCGCATATAATCATAAAATGCAATTATCTCTGTTCTTTGGTTGAACTTCCATAAGCTCTCGTTAAGCTACCGCATGTAATTCTAAAGTCCCCCGAATATCTTCATATGCGTGACATTCAATGAAAGCATGTATCTCATTCTCAATTTGTACCAAACAAAGATGGACAAAAGATTCACGTGGAATACGATGCCACCTACCTACTGGTGTGGCCAAATGATGCGATGACAGCCTCAGGGGCATGTAAATCGATTGCCGCTCTTTAACACTTAAATCGGCTTTCAAGATATATGATTGCTCGTAGTCTTCTACAATAGCATTAAACTCATATCTATAAAACTCGCTTTTATCTCTTCTTCGGGTGCCAAATGCCAGTATTTATTGACAACTTTTTCTCCAACAAGGCCCCTTATATCAGAGAATTTATCCGGCCAACTATGGGGAGTGATCCCCAAGCACGCTGCCCATTCCAACACCTTTTGGTACCAGCCACCTTCCTTGAGCATTGACATATGTAAAGCCCATTTAGGGAGTCTATCCGAGTCCATATTCAAAGACTCTATTTAAATAATGCAAGTGTTTGACTAAGTGCTTCAGCTTCTATGGGCATAAACCCGACCTCATCCAACATCATTTTGTATGGTGTCTCGATTTTAACACCAAGCTCGAATGCCAGAAATTGTTTTTGCACCCTTTCAATGCATGCCCATCCCAATTTTGACAGCCCTCGAGCCCAAACTGGGCAGCCATACAGCATGACTGGCTTCACCAAAACACCAAATAGCAATTCCTTAAGATTCCAAAGTGTTCAAAATTCCTTTAGCATACTGATACACATCATGCCATACAATGCTCGAATCCAATTAACGTGCCTTTTGGTAGCGGCCAAATTCCATTTATAATTTCCGCTTACCTCAACTCCTAGATACTTATATGCTGTCACTACCTCCAAAGGTTCTCCATCTAGCACACATATAAGAGATTCTGTAGTCCCAAAACCTATTACTTTGGTCTTCTCCTTATTAATACACATGCCACAAGTCAGGCAAAATGCTCAAGTAAAGCATACAGTGGTTTGTAGACCTTCTATTGTTCTTGATATGAGAACAATATCATCAGCAAAAAGGAGCATCTGAACAATATATCCATGAAGATCTATACCAATGCCTCCGTGGAAATATAACCACAGCTCTACCTCATCTATAAATAATCCAAATAACAATGGAGAGCATGGGCAGCCGTGCTTTACCCCTACTGTGCTATGGATCTTATGCTTTTTATCAAATGGGAAGGAAAGCTCCACAAGGACACGCTGATACAAACATGTTACTGCCTCTTGTAACTCTGTTGGAACTCCCAAGAATTCCATTCTATCTTGCAACTTTCCTCTTTCCACCCTGTCAAAGGCTTTAGTAAGGTCAACAAAAGCATAGAATACCTTGTTCCCTCGCCCTTTTGCAGACTCAGTTATGATGCGCAGAGTTACCAAGTGATCTATGGTAGAGTAACCTGCACGAAATCCAGCTTGACATGTTGCTCTCACGTTTTTTTGATCAGCCCAACGTGAAATTTTTCTTTCCACCATAGATGCAAAAATCTTAGCTAGGATATTTCCCACCAAGACCATTCTATAGTTGCTAACCATGTTTCTGTCACCAGTTTTATAGATTGGGACTACCCTACTGATGATCCATGATTCAGGGAAAGCTCCTTCGATCAGCGTCAAATTACAAACCTGTGCAATTTTCTCATAGAGCTCCTCATTACCCCATTTGCATAACTCAGTCACGAGCCCCAAATTAACTGGTGCCTTACCATTTTTCATGTTTTTTAGAGCGTCTTCAATATCCCCTCTGCTAAAAATGCCTTCCTGAACTGTCCCAGCTTTAGCCATTGATCTGCAACCATCTACAGTTGCTCTAAGAAGTCTCCAATGATAGGATGCTGCTTAGTTTGACGTCAGAATGTTTTTGGGTCTAGTTCCAAATCAGAAATGAGTTTTCGGATGTGTACTTTTTGCCATTCCCTTTTTTTTATGCTTTGTCACTTTTCGATATACTTTTGCGAAGTTGTGCCTTTATCAGCTTGCTCCGCTTAAATGCATCCCTTGCTTTAGTACAATCCGAATCAAACCATTTCTTGACTTATAATTCTCTTCCTTGTCCATCCAAACGCCGGGCCGCCATGAGTATATCAACAATAAGAAGGTTATTGAATTCACCTACTGATGGCCATTCGTGGATCGGAGAGTATGCTCAAGTGCATTAGCATATGTGCCTACAAGTTTATAATTCAGCCTTAACCGCATTTCTTTCAAAGATTTGTTTGGGAGGCTCCCATGCATATGTGATTAGCTCAAGCTCCAAAGGAGCATGGTCAGAGTCAGGGTGCTGATCCATGACCCGAAAGTTCACCAATTGATCATAGTTTGGTTTTTCCAACAAATCCACAACCGATTGCCCATTATGCTGAAAACATGTAAATTTATGAGAATTTGGATACTTTTTAATGTGGTTCATAACTACTAACTCCAATGCACCACAAGTCTGCAAAAAGGATTTGCCCATTTTGTTATAAACACTGTCATCTGAGCTTCTATCTAGTCCATAGTCTTCGGCATGACACTCTAAGAGCATGAGATCATTGCAATCTTCCTCAAATATTCGTGCTTGATGTGTACTAATCCTTGCATTAAAGTCACCTGCAATGTAAACTGTGCCTTTGGTCTGGAAACAAACGACATCCCGGGCAATATGCACAAATGGATCATTCACATCAAGTCCAACCTGATCATAAACCTTAGATGGAGTAGGCTCAATTGGTGCAAAATACACAGCTGCAAGGTAGACTGGTTTTGATCCATCTATATGTATCCATAGATACTGTTTATACTCATATACCTTAACCACTGCAACTCGATCAACTACTCCTGGCTTTGCAAAACATGCAATCCCGCCCCATCCCCTCTGCCCACTGCCTTTTCTATTCCAAATAGAGTGCACTGTAACAAAACCTTGAATACTGGTTAGAGAAGACATCTCATGCTCCCAAGTTTCAAGGGCATCATAGCTAATGGATTATCCTCATGGGAGAATGGTTATGAGTAAGTTTTGCAATGAAATACATAGGTGGGGAGCTACATCAATGATAGTTAGGCTTGTGACTTCCTTGACGTGTTTGGATTGTGATTATCATCTTTGTTAGTAAGTTAGCTACTTCAACATGGGCAGGTTGTATGGGCAACATCGGAAGAGTATGATCTAGACACATTAAATATTCTAATAAACGTCACATGTCTTGGTCTTTGCATTGTTCCACTGTTATTCTGATGTCTCTTGGATTCTCTGGGGTCGGGCTTCTAGGCTCGGTGGCCTACCTTGAGACGGCATGCTCATGTTCATATGTGATTTTCTGTGGTATTCTTGTACTCTGTGACACCGGGTGTAGTTCTCCGACGCAGGATGCTCGCCAACTCTTGGAGCTCATGGTAAGAGGTCCTCCAGCGCCAGATGGGCTTTGGAAGGGTATGCGCATATGCGGTTCGCCCCACCAACTCCGCCAGCGGGGCTCGAAATGTGAGCTGGCTGGGCATTGTTTTCTGCTAACAGGGCCTGCATGTAGGCTGGTTGAGCTTCCCATTGTCCCGGAGCTTTGTTTATGATGGTTTGGTATCTTGGCTATGTTTTTTTTTCTTGCTTTTGATGCTCCTGTTTGGTATTTCCTTGGATTATGTTGTCATTGTCTTAGCATTGTACTCACGTAGGATTTTCCGTCTGTATTTGTGCTTATGTTTGCTACCCAAGATTTGCAGAGTATTTTCATGCATCCAGAGACAGCCAAGGATCCCCACTTAGTCACGAGGACTAATCCCAGTGAGTGCATGTGTGGTGAACAAGCAAGGCAGTGGTTGCGCAGATGGTGGCAATGTAGATGAGGATCATGGTTGTGATCTAGAGTTAAAAAGCTTTTGTTTAGCTTGCTTAACAGTGTGTATGCATATACATTGAGAGTATTGTGAATAGTACATCCTTTGAATTTGTATTCTTGATGGATAGTGGGAATTTTATTGAATCTCAGTGAGGATGGACTTCATGCTTCTGCAATACTTCTTCCATGATGACCACCAAAGCTTTCTTCAGGACAATTCTTATAAAGTCATGATATCAAGTATTCTATTGTTTTGAAGTAGCAATTTTGATTGATTGTCAAAACATGACTTCGAAGTATGATTTAAGCCACTGCACCCTCAAGCCATGGAGGGCAACCCTCCGTGTGATTTAGTTTGTCGGCAAATCCGGTAGATTCTTGGATGCATTCGACTATTTTATTCAGTTTGTCGGCAGATTCGATGGATTCCTAGATGTATAATTGCACCCAAATGATTCCTCGACGTACCTGCCAAGGATTCCATTTCATTCTGGCTACAAAAAAAGATATTTTGTTCTGGCTATAAAAAGGAAGCCTATTGAAAGGTGCAAACTATTGCAGATAAACTAGCAATAGCAATGGCAATACCCTCCTTTGGTGGTGAGAGTATAACGACCTGTTTGCAAGACACCTTAATGATTAGGTGGTCTTTGATGCAACCAAATCCAAGTTCTCGAAGTTATTAGTAACTAACAAGAGGCCAATTTCTCGTGTCCATGCTTTAATTTACTTTGGACTATATATTTTTAACACAATTGGCTATATGCGATCTGAATGGATTCTATAATTTTTCTTTTTCTCTTTTTTTTCATTTTTCTGCAGGGCTACTTTTTCTCCGCCGCCTTTTCCATATCCGCTTGCCATGTTTTGCCCTTTTAAATACAACTCATGCGTTTGATGTATCTCGATGATCATTTTTTCGGGAGATGCCATCGAGATTGTGGAGAATCAGATTTTTGTGGCCAATATCCAACATAATCTAGTAGAGCCATATCATTCAGATCACCGAATAATCTGCATTACCAATCCTTGGGTTCAATTTTTGAAGTGCCCAATCTAGGAGCACGGTCTTTGGATTTCAAATTTTTCTTTTCTTTCCAATCTGTCAAAAAAGACTCTTCTTTGAAATTTGGTCCTAAATTCTTCTCAGACCTAATAGTTGTGGTGATTAGCCACACCCTTTTTAGTCGAAACTAGATAACGATTCATAATATTCAATAGAGAAGAATCAATTGCATTAATCGTACGATCGATTTGAATCTACAAGTATTATCCCAAAGGACAAAATTTTTGCAAGCATAGAAATCCGACCCACAGAACAATTTCTTCACTGTAATCTGTACTTGCAGAATTCAATGGAATGGATCCAAATTCACCGAGCACAAAGGATATCCAAACAATAATTATTTGTGGAATCTGTACTCGCAAAATTCTATGGATTCAGTTCAAACGAAGCATTCATAGAGGGTATTTAAACAAAATCAGTAGCTCTAGATAAAATCCATAGAGATACTACGTCTTTCCTTAAAAAAACCATATTTCCTTAAAAAATAGCTACTTAAAAACCACACCTCCAAAAAACCATACTTCCTTAAAAATAGCTTCTTAAAACTACACCTAGTTATAAACTACACCACTCAGGAAAACCATACTTCATTAGAAAACAACCACTTAAGAACTACATCCACTTATAAACCACACCTCAAAAACCCATACTTCTTTCCAAAACAGCTGCTTAAAAACTACACTCACTTATAAACCACACCTCAAAAAACAACACCTAGACTTAAAAAACCATACCACTTCAGAAAACTATACTTCCTTAGAAAACAACTACTTAAAAACTACACCTACTTATAAACGACACCTTAAAAAACTATATTTCCTTAAAAAATAGCTACTTAAAAACAACACCTTATTATAAACCACACCTCAGAAAACAACATCCTCGTAAAAACAAGTCATCTTTAAAAAAAAAACTACACTTCCGCAAAATGAAACCACGCCTAAAAAAAAACACACCTTAAAAAAAAAAAGCTATAGCTCCTTAAAAAAAACCTACATCGTCTTCCTAATAAACCACACCTCCACATAACCACATGTAGAGTTTTTTGAACAACAACATGTGGTTTTTCTTTTACTGTTGCTTTTAAGTGTGGACCCAGAATTGGGGTGGTAGTGTACCTGACTACTAGCCTACGTGGGGTACCGTCAATGGCGATGGTCAAAATCGTGGTGACAAATTGGCCTTAATGTTACAATTGGACCATGTTGTCTCCTCAATGGTGCAGTCGTGGTGTTGATGTGAAGATGGTCAAAAGACATATAGGCGCATACATCGTCTCCTTGTGAGAAATGAATTTTCCAAAGTAACAATCCCCTGTTTCTCGCTCTGTGAGACTCTAATCTTGGCTATGGCAGGAACAAACTCTTTGTTGGTGGTGATGTTGAATCCGTTGGCGATCATGGCACCATTGATGGCGCTTGCCATTTTGTTGCTGTGATACCACAGATTTCTAATGGTTTGGAATATTTTTCCATGAGATTTTTCATCTCAGACCTTTGTTTTTCCTGATCTTCATGTTTTTTGCGCCTCTTTCCACGATTCCCTCCAAGCTTTCATGGATTTCCTACTCTTGGCATGTTTCCCTCCAAGCTTTCATGCCTCTTTGGTAAGATCTGAGCTTCAAATCAAATGGATCATTGACCTGGCAACTCTTGGGCCTTAGATTCTTTGTTTCCCTCTTTCCATGTTTGAATTGAAGCATTCTGATCCTGTTTTTTCGTGCAACAGGTATAAAAAGATAGAACATGGGCTTGGTACTTCGTGGATCCTCTTCTTCCATCCATGTTTGCATCAATAACCTCTGTTATCACTCAAGCATTTGCATAAATTGCCTCCGTTGTCACTGAACCATTCAAAAAAGAGGTAAGGGCTTTTGAACTTGGCTTTCCTCGCCTGTTTTTGCTTGTATGCTTCTATGGAATAGTTCTAACATATTTTATTTGTTGCATGCGGTGTTTAAGGTGTTATATTGCATGTTTCAACTTCAGTGTTAAAATCATGGGCAAATGCAATGGTCCTATTAGTTATGAGATTCATCTCAATAAACAATATGGAAGGAATGGAAAATACAAGGAATGTCAAAATGCAAGCTTCTTACAAAGCTGAATGGAGAGTGCATTAAATGGCCTTCCTCGTCCTCCTAGGAAAAGCAAGTCCAGACCACTCATCTCTGCCCAGAAGTCCGTGAATGTTGGTAAGAAACTTGATAGAGCTTCTGCTAGAGGTGCATGGACCAAGGGAGCTTTAGAATCTGCCATTAATGCCATTGAGGATGGTGTATTTTCCATAAGAAAAGTTGCCCTGCATTTTGATGTGACGCTCCCAGAATCTATACGATGCTCCCATCGTACAAATATGGGAATTCCCCTCTCGTGGCGACTACATCACCATGATAGGGCCCTCTGTCATACTCGGACCACTTGGGATACCCAAGTGCCCGGGCGAGGAACACGGAGGTGTCATTCGTCCCACGTCCTCTATGGGAATCCTATATAGCAGAAGCGTACATACACGTTAGCATACAACAATCATGCTGAAATAATATACCACCACGAAGGGTGGCCCATCCATCATCATCAATGAAAAGACAATACAACCATAAATAACATGAGCAATACACCATGACAAGGGCGCTACCCGGGGCTCATAATCCATGGGATCAACTGACGGTCAAGGCCTCAAGATATCAACAGACGAAAGTATAACATGGCACTGGCTGGCATAAGACAATGTCTAGGGTAGTCCACTCCTTCCGCCCCTCTTGTGCACACTTTGCAGATAGGCTGAAACATGCTATGGCGTGATTGTAGCCTTTCAGAGACGCAGTCTCATGGAATCACCCTATCGGACCACTCCGGGTTGCATCTCCCCGGTCCGATGAGGCAGGTCAGGGACCCCTCCCCGAACATAACGGATCCCTGGATGTGCTAGAGACTATGTGCCACTAAATGCACATGCAGTCGTACCCGACTGGAACCCCCCAAAATCCATGGACCGCTAGGCGCGCCATCGAGCCCAGAACATCCATATAGGCACGCTCCCCTGACCGAAGAGGTGTCAGACCCATACTCGGCCCCACTGCGAGGACCGGCTATAAGCCTAGCACACTGTAGAAGTCTTGTCGCCATGCTAGGCAAGACCCCACCCCCGTTTCACCATTGTGCTCGTTGTCTGGTGCTGAATCACATGATAGCCTCCACAGCCAGGTGGGCTCTTGTGCACAGTCCGCAATTATTGGGTATTATGGGGTCTAGCTAGAAACATCTTTAGTTCTAAGAGGCTTTCAGGTCTCTACCCTTCCCTTAAACCCAATACACGGAGGGAGCAGAAAGAAAGAATATAAACACCATCCAAATATCCATTATCATCATAATAACATATGAAGGAGAATTTAACCATTCCATCTATTCAAAGAAGTGTTAGCGGAAGTACAAGCTATCTAAGGACTAACCAGTCTCTTGGCTGGAGCCATTATCACGGAAAGCCTCCATTCTTCGGGTCAGTTGGCAAGAACTGGTAGCTGCTCTTCCTCTCCCCTTCCCCAATCGATTTTGGGGCAGAAATGGGGGTAGGACCCCAATTTCTCCTCCCAAATTTTCCAAGTTCCACTTGGCCAATCGATTTGGGCCAGGTGGCGCTTCCCTATTGGTCCCATTTAACTAATTATAACATAATTAGCATAATTAGATTATTCATCCACTAATTTTATTAGCATAGCTAATAAAATCCCTTTTAAGTAAACCCAGGTTACCCCCTATTGACCCTTAGGGGTCTAGTTAAATACTAGCGACGTGTCGTAGTATGCATACGTATACCGTATAAATACCTAGAATGTCACATTATCCCTCCCTTGAATTAATGTTGTCCTCAACATTAGGGTTAATAAACAATGAAATTATAGGAGATAAGTCTTATTCCTTGAAAGTAACACAAGATTACATATATGTGTCATAGGACCAGAGTCCTTTAAGAAAACATAAGAAATTACGATGCTAATAACTTAAGAGTGCACTCATAAACAACAAAGTTTTAAATACAAGGGATGCCCCGACTGAGGCCTAAGATCTTTTACAGTACGTTAGTACGCCCTACTGGCTTGCAAAAGTAAAATACATCAGTATTTATAAAATAATTTAAGTAGTGTGGTTGAAGGGACCACCCCCTTAAAGTAAAAGAAATATGAATGCAAGAATCCTATCGTGCCTAAGTCTTGCATGTCGCCCCACAGAAGGAATGGCCATATTCCCATTATAGCCGCAGACAGATGCGTCCTATCATGAATGCCTATATGCCTAGTTCCTCACCTAGATGCATGTAACCCAACCCCTAAAATGATCTCTGTCCGATCCCTCTCATATGATCCGTGTCGGATCCATAATACAACGCTTACCATTAGGGTTGGAGGCGACCGCATCTTGGATGGTTCGACCCTGGCATTCTCGCATGAAGTCCGAGTAGGTCTTATCCAAATCCGCTTTGAGAACCCATGTCGCGTCCTCTGTTGGTAAGTGCTTCCACTTAACCAAGTATTTCAAGATTTGAGTTCGGTGGGTTTGCTTATATGCGCAATCTAGGAGAGCTTCAGGCACAATCTCCAACTGATCCTCAGTCATCTCCAGAAATGTTGGCGTGTCAAGAATCTCTTCTGGATCAGGATTATGCTTCTCGAGAAGACTTACATGGAAAACTTTATGGATCTTCAAATGAGCGGGTAGATTCAACTGGTAGGCTTGAGAACCTATCCTCTCGGTTATCTCAGAAGGTCTCGCCCATCTAGGTGCAAGCTTCTTACAATTGCCAATTTTAAGTTTGGCCTGCTTGGCCTTTATCTTTAGCCATACGAAGTCAACAACCTGGAACTCACGTGGTGTCCGATGCCAGTCGGCAAGACTCTTTTGTCGAGCTCGAGCAGTTAGTAAATATGCTCGAACCTCTTCCACTAGTGCCTGCATATCCGTGAGGAGTTATTGCGACACTTCCACCTTGGAGACTGGATTATGCCACGTGTCTGGAGTGATGCACTGATATCTATAATTGATCCTGAAAGGCGACATCCTTGAGGACTCCTGTCTAGTGCTGTTATAGGCAAACTCCACCAAATGGATGTAATCCGCCCATTGAAATTGCTTGTTCCAAACATAGTTACGTAGCATATCTTCAATTATGCGATTGGTACGCTCTGTTTGATCATCTGTCTGGAAATGATAAGCTGTGCTCATGGCAAGTTTAGTTTGAATAGTGCTAAAGAAATCCTTCCAGAATGCAGTAACAAACTTAGGATCCCAGTTTGAATAATGGTACGGGGCATCCCATGAAGGCGGAATATCTCCTTTGTAAACAACAAGGCAGTATCCAATGCAGTGTCGGTGGTACGACATGACAAAAAGTGTGCCATTTTAGAAAGCTTGTCGACCACCACCATTAAGGCATCAAAGCCCCTTAAAGTGCGCGGAAGCCCCACCATAAAATCCATGGTAATAAGTTTCCATTTTGCATTGGGGACATCTAGGGGTTGCAATTCCCCTAGAATACGTAACTGCTCTGCCCTCGTTTGCTGACAGATCTGACATTGCTTAATTACCTGGCAATATGCTTCTTCATCCCTGGCCATAAATAGTTGGAGCGGATCTTGAAATAGGTCTTCATAAATCCCGCATGTCCCACTATAGGACTGTTATGTGTATCATGGAGAATGAGCTTGCGAACTCCTGATGTCTCGGGAACACATAACTTATCCTTATAATAAAGGAGTTGAGCTTCCTTTTTATAGTGACAAAAAGCCTCTCTCTCCTTATCTGTTCTGGCTTGCTTGGATAGGCTTTGCCATATCTCCTGAAATTCTGGATCTATGGGTAGGGCCTGTTGTATCTGCTTACCAAACTCACTAGAGAGCATGGATATGGCATTACAATGCGTTCGAGTGACCAATGGATGTCTGGAAAGCGCGTCAACAACAACATTATGCTTGCTCGGCTTATAGACTACCTCAAAATCATACTCCTCGAGGAATTCCATCCATCGTCGTCGTCTCAAATTAAGGTGGGGTTGCGTGAAAATATATTGGAGGCTTTGGTGATCGGTATCCTGCTGGAATCGTCTCCCAAGTAAATAGTGCCTCCAAATGCGCAAGGAACGCACGACAACAAGCAATTCTTGGTCATGCATGGGGTATCACTCCTCCGCATCATTTATCTTTCTAGAATCATACGATGACCCGACCTTCTTGCATTAATACTCCACCGGTAGCTATCTTACTAGCATCCCTGGCAACCCACTTATCCTTCTGAGGGTCTGGCAAGCTGAGAACCAGGGCGGTTGTCAATGCATCCTTCAATGACTGGAATCCGACTTGGACCTTTTTTTTCCAATGTGCTATCCAATCCCTAACCTTTTCATGCTTGGTTAGCTCCGTCAAGAGTGCGGCGAGCTTAGCAAAGTCTTTCACAAACTTGCGGTAATATCTGGCCAACCCTAGAAAGCTACGAACTTCAGACACATTGGTTGGAATTGGCCAATTCTTTACTGCCTCAAACTTGACAGGATCGGTGGCTATCCCTTCTGTAGAGACAATATGTCCCATGTAATCAACCTTGGTGGTTGCAAACTGACACTTGGAGAATCTGGCATAATTGGTGGTGCCTTAGTTTCTGTAAGGCCAACCGAAGATGCCGCTCATAGTCCTCTAAGGTCTTACTGTATATTAGGATATCATCAAAGAATATGATGACAAAATTGTCAAGATATTCACGGAAGACATCATTTGTCAGTCTCATAAAGGTGGCTGGGGTATTAGTTAGGCCAAATGGCATCACTGTAAATTCATAATGCCTATAACGTGTCCAGAAGACGGACTTATGAATCTTATCCTCTTTAATTCAGATCTGGTGATATCCTGAACGAAGATCAATCTTCGTAAACTACTTAGCACCCTGTAACTGATCCATCAGATCGTCAGCACGCGGTAAGGCATACCGATTCTTAATAGCGTGCTTATTCAGCCGGCGATAATCAACGCACATTCTTAAAGTGCCATCCTTTTTCTTCACAAAGAGTATCGGGGCCCCAGAAGGTGACACACTTGGTCGAATGAAGCCCAATTTGAGGAGCTCTTGCAACTGTTTCTTAAGCTCGGTTAACTCACTCATTCTATATGGAGCCTTACTGGTAGGCTTGGTACCTGGCTCCAAGGTAATTTCGCATTCCACACCTCTAAAAGGTGGCAGACGATGAATCTCATCGGGAAAAAGGTCATGGTACTCTCAGAGAACAAGTGCTATCGCCGGAGGTAAGCTGTCAATAACCTCATCCTGTTTGGACTTGGCATCTACTGAAGCAAGTCGAACGATGCAAATTACTTGAGGCTTCTTGATAGCCTTATCCAATTGACGTAATGCGATACACTGCATAATGGGAATAACTGGTTTACCTGCTATGTTGACCCGGGCTCCATTGGCTGCATTGAAAGTAACCTCTCGCTTTTCACAGTCAATGTTTGCCTTTGCAGCAGCCAGAAATTCCATACCCACAATGAGGTCATAGCGACCAATATCCATTATCTCGGCCCCTTGAGCAACCGGTGCTCCCGGCAGCTGGATGTTCAAGTTAATGCATCGACTCCGTGTGGCGCGCACGGCCCCACTAGCCAACGTGACTGGACGTGGCTTTGACTTCAAGGGAGTGAGCTATAAAGCTTCTGCCATTCTAGGGGAGGCAAAATTGTGTGTACTACCCGTATCCATGAGAATGATAAAGGGCTTACAATCTATTTGGCCAATGGTGGATATGACAGAAAGCTGATTGGCTGCTTGTCCGGTCTCAATAGCAGCATAGATGTGAGACTCACCTTGGATATAGTCTGGTGCCTCATCATCCGCAACGTTTTCCTTTTCACAAGCTTCCCAATTCACCTGGCAAGAGCAGTCTGGGCAGCCTGGATAACATATGGACATTCTTGCATATGATGTCCCAGACGGAAACACCAATAACAAGCTTTGTCCCTTTGCAACTGTTCACGAGCCTCCTTTGGTTTTGCTTGAAGAATATCTCGGATAGCTCCTGTGGTACTACCAGACTTATCTGGGATGGTGAAGGAAACCTTCTTATCCTGCTTCTGATACCCAGTTGATGAGGGCGGTCTAGGACTAGATGAACGTCCCTTGTATGGTGTGTAACCCCTATTCTGACCAAATGTAGAGGGCTGTGGTGGCTGATACTTAGGGATGTCCTCCTCGAGGTTAAAAGCCTTAGCCTCTGCTTCTGCTACTGTTTTGGGGTTGATTGCTCGAACCATCTTCCGTAAGGTAGGGGATAACCCCTCAATGCATCCCTCGATTGCCCTGCGCTCATTTATCCCTGGGACATACAAGCGTAGCCTCATGAACTCATCCTGTGTATGCTTGGATGGTCATGTTCTTCTGCTCCAAACGGTAAAAAGTCTGAATCCGCTGGCAACGGTGAGCTCTGGGGACATAATGAGACTTAAAGGCTTTGGCAAAAACCTTGTATTTGCACTTATCCATCGTCAATCCATGGGAGCGGGCGTAGCCTTTCCACCAAATACGGGCAGACCCTGTAAGATTTGTGGTGGCCACCTTGCCAATATCCTTCTGTGTCATGCCATAGGATTTCCCAAACTCATGCATTTCGTCTAACCAAGATTCGGTATCCACTCTAGACCTGGTCTTGCCTGAGAACTGTGCCAACTTGCGGTTCTTCCAGATGCTAGTGATGGCAGAGCCCACAATTTTTTGATAATTCTTTTTCTTGGCTTTGGCATGGTCGTCATCTGATTTAGATGAGTCCGCTGAGTCAGACGACTCAGACGTGGCCTCTGAAGATGAGCTGCTCCGTGCACGCTTTGAACGGGTGAATGTAACTGGAGCAAGTACTGGTATCAATGGTGGTGGCTGCTGGTCTGGTAAAACAGAAACCTCGGGTTGGAGCTCAGTAAGCTGCCGCTTCATAAGGTTGAGCTCTTGTTCTAGAGCAAGACGACCAGTTTGCACTGGTGTCGCCCACGGAGGGGGACGTGCACCGTCTAAAATGTAAAATAAGAGCGAGATAAGCACGACATGTCACATGATTACTGTAAGGTCATTAATACAAAATTGCTTGATATTAAGATGGGGGTAGGGTTACATTTGGCGTAATGCCTACACAAACAACAAAGATGAAAGTTTATTTATACAAGAGGGTTTAACAAAAAGGTTGGTCTATGGTGCCGTAAGGGGATGGAGGACCGTATAACGGATATGCATGCACTAATTTATATTTGGCCCAAGCCTTGATGATAAGATCCTGATACTCGAGAGTCGGATTTATGATCCATAGATTAAAGAAGTCACGCATTGCATAATATAGCTCCCATAAGTGGTCATCTGCATCCATAAATGCTTCTTCGTCGGTGAATTCCCAATAGACCCAACTTCGTTGCAGGACTTGCAAGTTTTGGAGAGCTTTGTCATGAAGGAGCGTGACAATTTCCCACCCTTTTATGGCACAATACATCACTTATGGTCCTGCAACAAACCCGACAATAGATATACAATCCATAAGTCATTTCGTATACTTAGAACTTCTCAAGAGGAAAAACAAGTAATATAGGAAGAATAAAATTTGTATTTAGAGGAGCATAAAACTGCTGATACAATAGTACATATATTGTAATGGCCGAAGGCCATACTCTATTAAATGTATACTTTCGGGAACTAGGGTCAAGGCCCCGATCCATTCATAGGGAGGCGGTGGCGGCTGCCAATGGCGCAGCAAGGTAACCCCTGGATCGACGGTGCTGGCAGCCAGAGAAGCAACCTCTAGTGGGTTAGAAGTGGCCAAAGGAGCTTGTGGCGTTTCATGCTCATCCACGATGCTATATCTTGTCCCAAGGCAGTCAAAGAGCAAGTTCTGGCACACGAGCACGAGGGTGAAGGTGCGATAGGGGGAAGCTTCTTATGGCCCCGCCAAGGTGGATAATGCACGGAGGTTCCACCACGAAGCTTCGGCCTCTAAAGCTAGGTCTCGTACCACAAAAAGGACCTGTCCCTACCAGAAAGCGGATAGGAACAAGCGGGTGAGGTGATTTCCCAATGCTTTAACCCCTGGCTTGACAGAGGTAGCTACTTCCTTGTCAAGGTCCATGGTGACCTCTTCCTCCTTAAGTTCCCGCTTTTCTTCCCTCAGATGAGCTGGGTTATTGTAGGGATCCTCCTCCTTTTCATCCGACTCCAAGGAACATTGACCATATTAATATTCGGGACGTGAGGTCCCATGGCAGTGAAAGCTTCCTGAGGAGGTTGAGATGAAGGGTCCTGGAGCATAAGGTCTCTTAGCTGGAGGAGTGTGTCAACTGGCTCAATGGTTTCCTACTGAAACTGGAGTAGTTGCTGTACCTCTGTAGGGAGCTCAACCGACGTAAAGTCGATGAAGTCATCCACACAATACTCAGCAAACTCATAAATTACTTGCACTTTCGTTCGGGTCTTCACATGACCACTACATAGTACGCCCACATAATATCTTCCAATAGAAGATACCATCGCCCGGTGATAGATAACCGGGAGGGCATCCAAACCACCAAGGTCCCCCGGTCTCCGATGTGGAGGCATCTGTTCGCTAGTTGCTTCCACGGGACTAAGTCATCCTCTTCCGGATGTACTCGCCATCTTCCTCATCGAGAGGACTCCGGGTGTTTTGCCCTTTTCGCTTGCAAAGTTTCATCCTCCACATATTGATCCATGAGAATGGCTGTGCAAAGGTCACTTCAAGATATTGCTGGCCCTCATGTGTCACTACTAGCGATTTCAGCCCCATCCGAGCTTGTCCTTGAGAACATCCTAGGCATGTGATCACCTCCCAACATCTCCCTTACTAATACTGTATTCTTTCTAAGTAGAGCTGGGCCGGATCCCCTAGAGGGATGCAGAGAGGGAGCATCTCTTGAGTATAAAACTCAAGGAAGCCTGTATAATCAGGGTGGGCCTGCATGTTGGTGATGAGGTCCACCTTCCGGGAGAGCGTAAAAGCTTGTAGGAAGTCAAAGGAGACTTGAGAATCCCAAAGGTGCTCTCCGGCCTTGGTACCATTAGAGCAGGATTGGGATCGTCATTGAAGTTGCAAGTCATGGAGGAGGAAGAAGAAACAAAGAGAAGCAAGAGAAGGAATGAAACCCTAAAGGTCATTAAGAACACTTTTTATATGCTGACATCAGCATGAGTCATTAATGAATTTATATTTTTTTTTTCCAGACAAAGCTTGGATAGACAAGATTTGATTATATTGATACAACGGAAGATGCTTGAAGAACAAGCTAGTTATGGTCTCCCCGGATTCTTCGGGCGAGAGCCAAATCCTTCGTCATGATATTAACCCTTTTGGCATAGATGGCACAAAGGTTGGCATCCCCAAAAAGGGCTATCAAGTAAGCCTCGGCAGCCTCTTGCAACGCACGAAAGTCTGGAACCGCAGGTCGGTCTTGAATTCCTGGGTTATCTCACGGACCAAGCGCTGGAAGGGGAGCTTCCGTAGCAGCAGCTCTGTGGTCTTCTGGTACTTGCGAATTTCCCTTAAGGCCACGGTGCCCGGTATGAACCGATGCGGTTTCTTTGCGTCAGCTTCCTGGGCAAGGTCTTGCCCCCTGTTACTGGGTAAGGCCGGGCTGCATCCACTCGGTCTTGCCGGCGGGCAGAACTTGTGACCTTCCCAATACCCCCAACAGTCTTGAGCTTCTCCTTATATACGCACTCCCCGACTTATGGGCAGTGGATTTCCGTCGTCTCTTAACTGTAGGGGTCTCTGTCTGGTCAGGGCCGCCCTGGTTATCCTGCTCTGGGTTTGGTTGCTGCTGCTGGTGGTCGCGACTCTGCTTGGCAAGCTCCTCTACTTGACATTGCTGCTCGGCCCTATCGGCCTCTTCTTGCACTGCACGGGTTGCGGCCATGCTCGTCTCAACCTCAGCGTGGCACCGGGCCGTGATCCTCCATAGCAACTCCGCATGATAGCGGTCCGGTCGGGCTTGCATGTCCAACTGAATTTATATCAATCCACCTTAAAGGAGGGACATCACCCCAAGCAAAACTTTGGGTGGCTTCATCGTACTCGTAAGGAGGAAGGTCGAAAGGGTCTCCAACTATGATGGCTCTTCCATCACCCAGATAAACATATTCGAGCCCCCGGACTTTTGGGTCTCCCCTCTCCATCTATCGGTGTCATCCCCACGGGCAAGTTCTCGAATCCTGGCAGCTTCCCTTTGGACGGGTTCTTCCTCCATCCACACACGCAAGCGGATAAAACTTGACTAGGATCAAAACTTGGTCGGGTTGTTCGACCAAGGTGCAGGGCTACTAGAGGAGGTTAAGTTTTATCAAAAAGCACTCGGACAAATGGAAGATAGGATAAGGAATCCTATGCCCGGCGATGAAGCGTTGCACGAGCTCAGTCAAAAGTAGCTCCACCAGATACGGGTCAGTAACGAGGTGCTCTCCAAGTTGGGCAAATATTTGGGGCACACTTTGCTAGAACTTAGGGTACCTTTGGTGCGTGCTATATTTATTGCAATGGAGAAAGAAAGGCATGAGAGGAGGCGCTAGTAGGTGGCGATGGCGTAGGGCAAAGGCGGAGGCAGAGCGCTTAAAGCTTCTACTCCAATGGCTATGGCGGATGAGCGAGGCGAGCGCTCAAGCGAAAGAGACGAGTAAAAAAATTAACCGTCACTTTTTATTTTTAAGTTCAAAATTTTTGTCAAAACTTTATTTAAAAAAAAAAAAAATTATATGCTGGCGGAATACACGTTTTTATACGTCGGACGCCGCTGGAATTAAATGTGCTCCTCTCAGGATTCTAAGATGCCCAAATTAAATGTGCCCCTCTCAGGATTCTAAGACGCCCAAATTATAGTGGCGCCCGACTAAGGTTTTGGGCCCTATAACTGCCATTTCTATGGCGTTTGGAACATATGAACCCCTTGCTCCACCATCTGAACCTACTCACCCTGCTATAGAACACTCTCCTACTCAACTAAGTTAGTCCTCCCATAACTGGGTCACCCCACATGCTAACTACAGAGTTGGGAAAACTTTAACCTAAGACAAAGTCCCGTCAACTAACGAGTTAGACTATGGCCAGTGCAATGATTGGGTTACCAAAATCATGCTCTGATACCACTGTGACGCTCCCAGAATCCATACGATGCTCCCATTGTACAAATACGGGAATTCCCCTCCCGTGGCGTCTACATCACCATGGTAGGGCCCTCCGTCATACTCGGACCACTTGGGATGGCCAAGTGTAACGGGCCCATGGTAGACCGCTCGAGTATTCGAACCTTGAATGTGCCTATGGGGCGTTCCCGAGACACTGGCATAAATGGGTAGAAGCGACTACTCATAAACGTCTAGACGGTTTTGCCCAGTTGGTTAAGGGCATGTCGGTTAGGAGAACTATGCTCGTCCTCGAGCATCCAAGGCTATACCATGTCACAATAATTACCAAGTCTTTGCAAATTACCCATGCATATAGGCACCCATGGAGACTCGAACTCGAGACCTGCTCTGATACCAACTGTAACGTTCCTAACCGACATGCCCTTAACCAACTGGGCAAAACCGTCTAGACGTTTATGAGTAGTCGCTTCTACCCATTTATGCCAGTGTCTCGGGAACGCCCCATAGGCACATTCAAGGTTCGAATACTCGAGCGGTCTACCATGGGCCCGTTACAGTACTGTAACGGACCTAGCAATTTAGCACCAACATTAAGATGTAAGTAATGTTGCCATTATATAAGAGTGCATTTTCAAGGTAAAATAAATGATTATGTGCTAGGAATACATGCATGCAATGTGTCCATGCATGCAGTGTGTGCATGCATGCATGCAAGGGCATTGCTAGGTTATATAAGCGTAACAATATTATTCTTGATTTCTTGGGGAAGGAGTTTTCCATGGAAAAGAAGTCTTTTATGTGATAGTGGAGCATTCGGAAGGAGATAGATTGCAAATGGATTGTCAAGGAGCGAAGTTGCATGCAGAGATCTGGGAGCGTTGCTAGGAGTGCAGAAGAAGCAAGCGGGATTTCCAGGTGGGGATCAAGCCTTACACCTGGGGTTTTCTAGTGTTTGTATAGCTGTGTTGATTTAATAATGATTGCTTTGAACATAGTATAAACTTGGAGTTAAATCATATGAGCATGGTCATGAATAGGCATGCATGGTTAATGGATAGCGAGCATATTAACCAATTTAATAAGCTAGTTAGCAGGGTTATGGAAGCCACCGTCATTAAGGTTATAAGTAGTAATTTGAAGGAAGTTGATCTAGTTAAAAGTAATAAGATATTAGTGAAGGTTGTATTTTGCTTAAGCACCGGGCATTGCATGTTGCATGGTAGAGATAGTAATGTTTATACGAGCGTATAACTGGATTTCTTTTGTCGCATGAGGTGTAAATTATGGAATTTCTAAGGTAAATTTGATATGGAAATGTGCCTAGTTGATATTGGGTGGAATTCATAGTTTTGTGATCTATGTGTAGTATAATTCTTTGATATAGACCTCTCGGGGCGAGTCTAGGGTGCGATGGTCTAGACTCGATGTTATTGCACGATGCTATGTAATGGTATTATTTGAACATCGGCGTTGGTACCGTATGGTACAACGTCATGCACGCTAAGTGGTCCTCCAATGCCGGACGGCGTGGATGGGTGTGCACACACGAGGTTACCCCGCCTCTATGTCACCGGCCCGATCGACAAACCGAAGTTGACCTTGCTCGCACCGAGGAGGAATATTGGTTGCAATGTTGATGCTATGATTGCTTGGTTATTATATATGTGGTCGTCTTTGTTGGAATTAAGTGACATTGGTCATGCTTGTTGGACTAGTTACTTGGATTGCAGGGGCGAGGCTACGGTAAGGTTAGGCTGTTGTTCTAGGTTAATGCTTTGTATTGTTGATGCTAGACATCCTAGATCCATGATCCCCACTTAGTCCGTGTGACTAACCCCGTGGTTGATGGTGTAAGCAGAGGTGTGAGATGCTCCGGAAAGTAGCTAAGCTTCGGAGAGGCGAGAGTAGAAGTGTGTGGATTGCTATTCAATAAACTTGATTATTATTACTATTATTATTATTATATATGGGCTTGAAGTTACAATTATTAAGCTCATTCATAGTGTGCAGGGATATTGCTGAGTAATGGGCAAGTACATGTTTGGAACCTTAGAATATGTACAAAGACTAGATTCTTTACCTAAGTGTTATTGTTGTGGATGCATGAGTTTCTTAAGTTTTTAAGCTTAAGTAGATCCAATGGTCGAGATTGACGGGATCTCCAGTTACCATAAAGGTTAATCGCCGGGCCCGGCCACGGTTTGGTATCAGAGCATAGTTGGATCCTTGGATGTATGATGGCGAAGTCTAGATTCAAGTTGAGGTTGTTGGATTATGCTAATAGTATTATGTGGAGATGATGGCCTCAGAGGAGGCGTGACAAATTGTTTTATGAAGGTATGTGAAATTGATTACATGATATTTCTATAATCTTGGTTGATTTTCTATCTTGCAAAGCAGATAAGCTAGAAAATGTACGTTATCAAGGGGCTAACTTTGATTTAGGGTTCCCAATGTGCGCATAGCATGGAAGTGATGCTTGAGGGAGATTAAGTTACAAGTATTGCATTTCACTTTGGTAACCACTCCTTATAGTGTAGATGTGATCTTGTAGTAGTATACTCTGGTGGCAAGAAATTTTAGAATAAGCAGTGCATGATATATAATGCCTATGATATTCAGGGAAGGTTCATCTCACCATATCAGATGAATAAGATTCTTGATGTGATGTTAGGTGCATCCTTTTGAAGCTAAAATTGAGAAAACCAGGCAGCATCCATATATTGATATCCCAGTGGTAAAATAACAATAAGTTGCTAAGTTGATAGCATTCAGGCTATGGTTGGATAAGGTTACAACACGGTGGTTGTAAGACAAGTTTTGAGAAAGCTTAGATATGGTTATAAAATAAGATTGGCATGATAGTCAGATTGAAGCTCATGTGTAAATAGCAGATGTGTGACATAGAAGGAAATGTCATGATTACATCATGGTCCTACTTGAGATCTATAAAGTTGTTGGCCTTAGGGTTATGGCTAGAATAGTCGGTGATAGCCTTGAAAAAGTTCTTGGCCTTGCAAAAAAATTCTTGAAGTATAAGAAAGCACTTAATGGAACAAAGTGGTCAGGTTACGCATTTATATTTAGAGAATGATATCCACTTAAATTATGGCAGATTGAAGAATTGATTGGCCAAGATTGAACAATGTTATCTATCTTATGGATAAGGAAGAAGAAGATGATGAATAGAGGAATAACATATTTAATCGTGGTAGTAGGTAAACCATGAAGTTGAACGAAAGAGTTGTCAGATAAAGCCCAGACATGAGATAAAGGCAGAGGGAAATGTATAGATATGGGGAAGTGCCATTTTTGAAAATCTTGGAATGTAACAAAAGAGTTGTAAGCACATCTAGTAATGGTGCTTCCATGTATTGTAATTATTTGGCATGCTAGAAGTGATTGTAAATTAATGGAGGGATGGTGATTGCATTACTTGATTAAGGATATAGTCAAAGGATTGAAGTTGTGAACGAAATACATGAAGTAAGAGCTTCATTGAAATTAACGGCAATTGATGCCTATAAAATCTTGTTGAAAGACTAACCAGTGTGATGGGGTAATATGTATGGAAGTAGGCTAAATATAGAGGCCAAGTGTATAGCAATACTTCAATGTCATTGGATGAACTTGTAGAGGAATTCTCTGTACTATGGGCTATAATTCTTATGGGATCCCTTGTATCAACTTAAGTGAGTTATCTAGCTATAAGATACCCAGACTGGGGGGACTTGATTATGTATTTTGCTTGTTACTTTTTGGATTTGGCCACCCAAGAAGTCTCGAGAGATTACATATCTAGTTTGACCTGAGTATCTCTTTGGAATGGTGGGTTTTTTTTTTCTATGCCACGTACCTTCTTTATGAAAAGTTGCATTAACTGCATTACATTTATTATATTGAATTGGATATGTAGTATACTCATAATATTTGAGTTAGTTCTAGACTCGGCGGTATGTTAAATTGAATCTTAGAAGGGTCCTGCATTGGAGCTATCTAATATATATCTTTCCTTTAGCTTAAATTACTTGTATGAAGCTAGCTTTGAACTTTCAAGTTTGGAGAGGCATCATCTTGGATTGGAAAGCTAAGCAATTGTGTTTGACAAGGATGGGTCAGTTCTAAGGAACAAAATTGTATTCATTTGGGAGTATGTTGAATTGAGGATTAAGATGTGGAGGCATAAAGGGAAGAGACCCGAGGAATTAAGGAGGCAGACTATAAAAAGAAAAAAAAATTAGATCAATGGTTGGGTTTGTTCCAAGGAAGATGTCACAAAGGGAGATACAAACTAGATTTTTCATGAGTACTCTAAGATGCACCCATGAGGACATGGGTTGAATTTTTGGAGGAGAGACCAGAATCGGACCTAGCAATTTAGCACCAACATTAAGATGTAAGTAATGTTGCCATTATATAAGAGTGCATTTTCAAGGTAAAATAAATGATTATGTGCTAGGAATACATGCATGCAATGTGTCCATGCATGCAGTGTGTGCATGCATGCATGCAAGGGCATTGCTAGGTTATATAAGCGTAACAATATTATTCTTGATTTCTTGGGGAAGGAGTTTTCCATGGAAAAGAAGTCTTTTATGTGATAGTGGAGCATTCGGAAGGAGATAGATTGCAAATGGATTCTTTGAAGGAGCGAGTTGCATGCAGAGATCCGGGGCGTTGCTAGGAGTGCGTAAGAAAAAAGCGGGATTTCCAGGTGGGGATCAAGCCTTACACCTGGGGTTTTCTAGTGTTTGTATAGCTGTGTTGATTTAATAATGATTGCTTTGAACATAGTATAAACTTGGAGTTAAATCATATGAGCATGGTCATGAATAGGCATGCATGGTTAATGGATAGCGAGCATATTAACCAATTTAATAAGCTAGTTAGCAGGGTTATGGAAGCCACCGTCATTAAGGTTATAAGTAGTAATTTGAAGGAAGTTGATCTAGTTAAAAGTAATAAGATATTAGTGAAGGTTGTATTTTGCTTAAGCACCGGGCATTGCATGTTGCATGGTAGAGATAGTAATGTTTATACGAGCGTATAACTGGATTTCTTTTGTCGCATGAGGTGTAAATTGTGGAATTTCTAAGGTAAATTTGATATGGAAATGTGCCTAGTTGATATTGGGTGGAATTCATAGTTTTGTGATCTATGTGTAGTATAATTCTTTGATATAGACCTCTGGGGCCGGAGTCTAGGTGCGATGGTCTAGACTCGCGGTTATTGCACAGTGCTATGTAATGGTATTATTTGAACATCGGGCGTTGGTACCGTATGGTACAACGTCATGCACAGTTAAGTGGTCCTCCAATGCTGGACGCAGCGTGGATGGGTGTGCACACACGAGGTTACCCCGCCTCTATGTCACTGGCCTGATCAGCCGAGTTGACCTTGCTCAGACCCAGAGGAATATTGGTTGCAATGTTGATGCTATGATTGCTTGGTTATTATATATGTGGTCGTCTTTGTTGGAATTAAGTTACATTGGTCATGCTTGTTGGACTAGTTACTTGGATTGCAGGGGCGAGGCTACGGTAAGGTTAGGCTGTTGTTCTAGGTTAATGCTTTGTATTGTTGATGCTAGACATCCTAGATCCATGATCCCCACTTAGTCCGTGTGACTAACCCCGTGGTTGATGGTGTAAGCAGAGGTGTGAGATGCTCCGGAAAGTAGCCAAGCTTCGGAGAGGCGAGAGTAGAAGTGTGTGGATTGCTATTCAATAAACTTGATTATTATTACTATTATTATTATTATATATGGGCTTGAAGTTACAATTATTAAGCTCATTCATAGTGTGCAGGGATATTGCTGAGTAATGGGCAAGTACATGTTTGGAACCTTAGAATATGTACAAAGACTAGATTCTTTACCTAAGTGTTATTGTTGTGGATGCATGAGTTTCTTAAGTTTTTAAGCTTAAGTAGATCCAATGGTCGAGATTGACGGGATCTCCAGTTACCATAAAGGTTAACTGGCCAGGCCCGTCACACCAAGTGTCCGGACGAGGAACACGGAAGTGTCATTCGTTCCATGTCCTCTATGGGAATCTTATACAGTGGAAGCATATATACACGTTAGCATACAACAATCATGCTAAAATAATATACCACCACGAAGGGTGACCCATCCATCATCATCAATGAAAAGACAATACAACCATAAATAACATGAGCAATACACCATGACAAGGGCGCTACTCGGGCCTCAGACTCCATGGGATCAACTGATGGTCAGGGCCTCAAAATATCAACAGACGAAAGTATAACATGGCGTTGGCTGGCATAAGACAATGGCTAGGGTAATCCACTCCATCCGCCCCTCCTGTGCACACTTTGCAGATAGGCTGAAACATGCTATGGCGTGATTGTAGCCTTTCGGAGACGGAGTCGCATGGATTCACCCTATGGGACCACTCCAGGTTGCATCTCCCCGGTCCGATGAGGCCCATAATCCACAGGTCCCAGGATTGAAACCTGGCTCTGATACTACTGTGACGCTCCCAAAATCTATACAATGCTCCCATCGTACAAATATGGGAATTCCCCTCCCGTGGCGACCACATCACCATGGTAGGACTCTCCGTCATACTCGGACCACTTGGGATGGCCAAGTGTCCGAGCGAGGAACACGGAGGTGTCATTCGTCCCACGTCTTCTATGGGAATCCTATACAACGGAAGCGTACATACACGTTAGCATACAACAATCATGATAAGGGCGCTACCCAGGGCTCAGACTCCATGGGGATCAACTGACGGCCAGGGCCTCAAGATATCAACAGACAGAAGTATAACATGGCGTTGGCTGGTAGAAGACAATGCCTAGGGTAGTTCACACATCCGCCCCTCCTGTGCACACTTTGCAGATAGGCTGAAACATGCTATAGCGTGATTGTAGCCTTCCGGAGACACAGTCTCATGGATCCAACCTATGGGACCACTCCGGGTTGCATCTCCCAGGTCCGAAGAGGCAGGTCACGAAAGTATCCCCTCCCCGAACATAATGGATCCCTGGGTGTACTAGAGACTACGTGCCACTAAATGCACACGCAGCCGTACCCGACTGGAACCCCAAAAAATCCATGGACAGTTAGGCGCGCCCATCGAGCCAGGGACATCCATATAGGCACGCTCTCGTGACCCAGGAGGTGTCGGACCCATACTCGGCCCCACAGCGAGGACGGGCTATAAGCCTAGCACATTATAAGAGTCTTGTAGCCACGCTAGGCAAGACCCCACCCCCGTTTCACCATTGTGCTCGTTGTCTGATGTTGAATCACGCGATAGCCTCACAGCCAGATGGGCTCTTGTGCACAGGTCACAATTATTGGGTATTAAGGGGTCTAACTAGAAACATCTCTAGTTCTAAGAGGCTTTCAGGTCTCTACCCTTTTCTTAATTACAATACACAGAGGGAGCAGAAAGAAAGAAAATAAACACCATCCAACGTATCCATCATCATCATAATAACATATGAAAGAGAATTTAACCATTCCATCTATTCAAAGAAGTGTTAGCGGAAGTACAAGCTATCTAGGGACTAACCAGTCTCTTGGCTTCCAATCAATGTTTTCTTCTATTTATTGATGAATGTTATCCTGCTTTGGAGTGCTGTCATTATGAGTGCTGATAGTGAGGCCATAGAGAATTCAAAAGGCCAAAAAGAGTTGCAGGATCTGTTGTATGAATTTCAGGATGTGTTCCCTGAGGAACTGCCTGAGAGCCTTCCACCTAGTAGAGGGATTGAACATGAGATTGATTTAGAGCCTGGATCCAAACCTGTGTTTCGTAGCCCTTATAGATTGTCCATATTGGAGCAAGAGGAGGTAAAGAAGCAGGTTCATGAGCTGTTAGCCAAAGGGTTTGTGAGACCTAGCAAATCCCCTTATGGTGCTCCCGTCATTCTAGTCAAGAAAAAGGACGGATCAATGCGGATGTGCATTGATTATCGTGCCTTGAATAAGATCACGATCAATAATAGGTATCCTTTGCCTAGAATTGACGAGTTTATGGATAGATTAACAGGAGCTAAATATTTTTCTAAGTTGGATTTGCGTAGTGGTTATCACCAAATAAGGGTGAAGGAGTCGGATGTACATAAGACTGCCTTCAGGACCACCTTTGGTCATTTTGAATTTTTGGTGATGCCTTTTTGGTGAATTTTTGAATTTTGAATTTTTGGTCATGGTGAATTTTTGCTGAATTTTTGCTCCTGCTACTTTTTCCAGAATGATGAATGAGGTTTTTGCAGGATGTCTTGATACTTTTGTTGAAGTATTTTTAGATGATATCCTGGTGTATAGCAAAACCTTAGATGAGCATTTGAATCATTTGCGTTCTATGCTAACTCTGCTCAGACATCATAAGTTGTATGCAAAGATGTCAAAGTGCGAATTTTTGAAAGCACAGGTGGAATATTTAGGTCACATTGTATCTGCGGAAGGTGTAGCTGTAGATCCCAAGAAGACGGAAGCAATTCAGTCTTGGCCTGTGCCAAAGAATGCATCTGAGTTGCGTAGTTTCTTGGGATTGGCCAGCTATTATCGCAGGGTTGTCTGGAAGTTTGCCAAGATTGCAGCTGCTTTAACTATGTTGTTGAAAACTAATGTCCAAATGGCAATGGGCCGGGGAAGCGGCGAAGCAACGTATATCTTTGAAGAGGTTTGTCGACCTCGGCTCCTATTCTGTTGATTCCAGACATGAGTAAACATTATGAGGTTTACACGGATGCATGTGGTTATTCCATTGGTGTTGTTCTCATGCAGGATGGAAGAATAGTGGCGTATGAAAGCCGCCAACTCAATGCTGCTGAGAAGAACTATTCCACCTATGAGCATGAGTTAATAGCAATGGTTCATGCGCTCAAAGTCTGGAAACATTATCTCCGCAATAAGTGTGAGTTTGTGGTCTATACCGATCATAAACCGTTGAAATTCCTGCAAAGCCAGACCGAGGTAAGTCCAAGGCAAGCTAGATGGTTGGACTTTCTTTCTCAGTTTCATTTTCATGTTAAACATCTTCCCGGGAAAAAGAATCCTGTTGCTGATGCTCTTTCTAGGGTTCGGGAAGTAAATGCGATGGTTCAATGTGAAGTTGCATTGTTGCCACAGATTAAGCAAGCATATGACTTGGATGCCTATATCCATCCAAGTTACCTGATGCTTGGGATATCCAGAATGGGCTCTGGTATCATAAGGGACGTATTTATGTTCCTGCTGTAGACACTTTGAGAAAGCAATTATTGAGCGAATTTCATGATGCACCTTATGCTGGACATGGAGGTGAATGGAAAACCTATGAATCGCTCAAAAGAATGTTTTACTGGCCTAGCTTGAAAGAGGATGTGCAAGAATATATGAAAGTTTCTGAGACTTGTCAGCAGGTTAAAGCGGGTCGAGGCACGACTCCAAGGCTTTTACAACCTCTGCCTGTGCCAAGAACCAACAAAAATGTTGTAGTATGTGCAGCATATGCCCAATCAGATACTTCCAATATGGCGTGACGTAAAATTTCTTCTTCTTACCTTCAAGTTTGAATCCTCAAAGCTTGATGCCGCATTCTAATGGGGTGAAGAATAGGTGATAGACAATCCCTCTTCATATGATATGACTTTGCCTCCCGCCAACTATGAGATCCCGCCAACTATGAGAGCCAACTATGACTCTTGATAGGTATACCAACGAATATGGCTTGAAATTGGCCTCATTCTAGTCATGCACATGATGGCTTCTAAGTGACACTCTTGTGGATGTTATTCTAATATCAAGTATTAGAATGATGCATAATCAAAGTTTGTTGATGTCCAACCCATACCTTATGTCTAACCCATACCTTATGTCTAACCCATACCTTCATACCTTATGTAATTTTTTCTGCTAAACCATTGGATTGTAAACCATTGGATTTGTTAAATATGAATAAACACAAATAAATGCAAATACGAGCATCTGAATGGCCCAGAGCTTCAACTTGAAAAGCTCCTGTGACGCAACAAAGATCCGGAGGTAGAATCGACAACGGAATTGTCTGTACACAAATTCGGAACAAAATTCCGAAATAAGAAACTGCAGCAAGAGGAATGGAGGAACAAATAAACGGACCAAACCAACCAACCAAAAAAAACCGTCTAGGTTCAGAAATCTCTTCTGATAAGTACAGCCATAGCTATACAGACAATTTACTGGCCGGGTCGAACCCCGGCAATACCAGCCAGTTACAAACATCTGATTTAATGACAAGAAACCGCGATCGAATCGCCCCCATGGCAGAGCCATCACAGCCCTGTTCTGCTCCTCAAGAAAGCCCTGTTCCATTCCGCTCTGCAAGAAAATCAGGTTCGCCACAAATAGAAGCCCATGTGCCACTGAACTCCCTAAAAATAAACATCTGAAACTGCAATAAACAAACCCCAAAAATAATGAAAACCCACCTCAACCTTTAAGGGACAGATGAAAAGATCTTTCGGGGACCTTATTTTAACATAATAGCATCTTAAATTCTAAAATTAGCTTAGTAGCTTTGGGGAATATATTTTAATAGTTCGAGCATTAGGATGCTTACGGATTGGCCATGAAATCCAAAATGGAAATCTTAGATATTCAAAGATGCTTTCCACACATTGGACACTAAATTTCTTGTACCATTTCTAGTATGCTAAACACTTGCTCTAGAAATGGATCAAAAATGTCTATCTAAACCTGTTGTTTGCTCTCCTTTTTTCCAAAATAATTGTGTGAATTTTTTTATCCTTGGCTACGAGAGTTAAAAAGGCATCGGCACCCTTGGACATGAGATATATAGCTTACTAGATGGTTTGTTTTTATTGTAGAAACAATTTGTTCACATTGTTCATGCTTCAATACTGATGCTTCTTAAGCTTGGGGTATAATGCATCTCCATTTCGATCTCTTTCTTGGATTCTTGCACCTGAAATAAAAGCTCTAGTCAATCAATGCTTCAATTCTTCAACGGAAGACCATTTTTTGGAACTTACTAGTCTAGCCACATCATCTTCCGACATGTCATAACATAGCTCGGTTGTTTTAGCTGGCGTAGACGCCTCTCAATTTCCTACATCAAAGAATAATTTGAAAATTTAAGAGATCATAGCTCCATAAAGTCACTATTCTTACCTCACACTTAGCTTGAAATTCTCTCATGTCCTTCCGCTCAGCCAAGTAGTCATCAACAGCGGTTGTCATTACAAGTTGGTTTAAAGCTTTGGCAACAACTTCCTGCTGGATGGATTGTGAAAACTCCTCCGACGCGTGTCTGATTCTTTCTTATTAGTATCACCTGAGCTGTAGATTGGTGATGGCGGTGAATCTGCATAGTAGCATAAAATGAAGCATAAGAAAATGAACGGTATGATAGAAGATATTTGGCATTAGGCTTAACTAGGAACGAGAAAAGTAGTTGAGTTTGATAGAGTGACTGCTGTGACGTAAATAGTCATTTTAGCCTGCATCATTTCGACAATATCAACGGACTTTGTGAAAACCCCATCGACTTCCTCGAATGGAATTTGAAGGCTTTCGCCTGATGAAATGATGGCATGTGAAGATCTTAGCGAGTTAGAGTGAGATTTCGGTAACTCTTAACACCCCCTCTAAAGAAAAGCTAAATGTTGCTGCTGTAGCAGCTGAACTCCCAAAGGCTTGCTTCTTAAGAGAGGTAAATTCGGAGCCAATAAGAGGTTTTGTCATGCCATCAAGAAGATGCAGAGCTGAAGCATTATCTGTTCTCTTGCAAAGCAAGCCTTAAGATCGAGAGGCTTGTTATCAGGATGGAATTTGCGGTCTTTAACGGTCTTTAACAAGTTCAACGACCCCAGAATTATCAAGATGGAGTTTGACTATTTTGAGTGGTAGCTGAAGCTCCTAAAAATGATAAGAAGCCAAAGCATTTCCTGGGGATCAGCAGAAAGCTCAACTCAGCCTTAATGGAACTGTAATCTGCTTTTTAGATGTCCAAGTAATAAGAATGGTGCAAGCATAAAAATAGACCTGAAGACTTTCTGAGATCTGGATCATTTCAAGCATGATCTGCATCAGTAACGACAATAGTTCTGGGTCTGCTTGCTACTGAGACTGTTTCAAAGCATGAATAAACATACTTACTGCAAAAGCAATATCTGGTCGAGTAATAGTAAGGAGCCTACTAACTTTTTATATAAAGTAGGATCACATGAGTCTCCTTCAAGATCAAGAGTAAGCTTTGTACCTGCATCAAAGGGATTAATGGCAGGGTTTGCAATTTGCCATAAAAAACATTCACTATACCTCCTTAAAATACTTGGGTTGTGTAAGACGGCTGTAACTTGCATTCTGCCAGACTTCTACCCCCCATGAGTCTGATTTCAACCCGTGCCTTAATTTGCTCCTCGATATTAAAAATCTCGTCTGTAGCATCTCCTGTTACAATAATACCATAGAGATGGTGCAGATATGGAATAAGAGTGCAGATTTTCTGTTTATATCCTTGTAATATAGACAGGGATCAGCCCCAGACCTCGTGTAACCTGTGATGCCAATACCTAGGAGTCGGCTTAAGACCATACAAGCTTCTCCTGTACAATAAGCTTTATTATCAAGTAAGCCATAGTACCCACCTTCTGCTAGCTGCTAATGCGACAACCCTAAACAGTTTACTTCGAGCCATTGGGGAAAGACATCAATATAATCTTGTCCAAATTTTTGGCTGTAGCACTTAGCTACTAATCTGGCCTTATATTTAGCAATAGTACCATCAGAGTCTAATTTCTCGGCCCTAAACGCCTATTTGTTATCAACAATGTTAGGATGTTTAGGTCTAGGAATAAGCTGCCAAGTATCTTGCTTGGAGAGCATAAGCAATTCAGCATGCATAGTTTCTCACCATTCCTTAGACAGAGCTGCTTGGAATATAAGTGTGGATCATGATGGTCAAGGACTTTAGCCATCAATGTATTATTACAGGTACAATCCTTAGGAGATAAAGGAGTTGCTGATAAAGCAGAAGCTGCTGGTTGTGAATGATCTTCTGCACTAGGAAAATTGGTATATCGAGAAAAGGTTGGCTCCTATAAAAGGACATCTGCCAGCTAAATGTTGATCAGTAAACTCGCTACTAGAAGTAGAAGATAAAGCAGAAGACTCCCCTCGGCACAGAAATCAAAATCTATGGTGTGACAAGATCCCTGCTCAGTAGACATGCTAGAAGATGAAGTATATGAGACGAGATGCTAAATCAGATGCAGAATCAGTTCTGCTCAAAATTGAAGATGAGCAGGCTGATCATGGCTATCATATTCAGCATCCTCCATAAAATTCGCACTTCTGGAATTTTAAACTTGCTAGTATAGACATTCCAAGCTTTCTGCATGGTTGAATAACCTAAAATTATGCACTTGACAGCTCGATCAGCAAGCTTTCCCTGTTTCTTGAGCAACTCCATAGGTATGCCTGAATAAGCCAAAGAACCAAAGACCCTGAGATTTTTCACATTATGTTTCCTGCCAAACAAAGGATGAAATGGTGTTTGATTTTTCAAGGCTACTGTAAGTGCCGATTAACTAAATAGGCTGCTGTGCAAACTGCTTTGGCCAAAAGCCAAGACCTAAGTATTTGTGAGCAAGCATTCTGCAAACAAGGTCTTGAAGTGATTTATTTTATACTCAGTGTTTTTTTATGCTACAGACATTTTTATGCTACATCACTGGACAGTTTCTTGTCCATTATGTAAATACAGGATATCGTGACAACCTGAAGGTGCAGGAGATGCTGAAGGACAAGTTTGTTGGTTTGATTTTGACAGCATTGGGGACATTGAACCCGACTTTGATGGCCCCACTTATAATGCTCCAATCTAGCATCTATCTCTGCAAGTCGCGATGCCTCCTCAGTATCCAAGTCAAATGCCTGCTTGTAAAATACAAAGAGTTATTCAAAAGAATATACTTAAAATCTTTCTTCTAACTTTTTGCAGGATATAATACATCTCATATACAAATCACTTTTTCGTTTGTCTACTTATAAGAAGTTTTCATCTTGGTTTGGGATCTTACTGTTGATACTTTAGAAGACACACTATTGACATCGCTCTCATCATAGGTGTCAGGTTGTTGCAGTATCTCTTCAACAAGAGCATCCTCTTCTGGCTAAAAATATTTTGCCAAACAAGACTGGGTATTAGATAATCAGAACTAAAACAAATACAGGGCATGAAACTTGCATATAGAATTTCAAGACTAGATTGAAACTAGATTCAAAAATAACAAGCATTGACATCATAAAAATTCAATTTCTATCCAACTCTCTCTTGGACATAAGTCCTAACCACGGAAGCCACTTCCTATCGAGGACATCAATCCTGTCATCAAGGGCCACAACTGCATGGCCATGTAACTAGTCTGATTGGAGGATCGATATTTCAAAATGGAGTAGCAGGTCTTACTAGTTAGTAGAAAATCGATATTCCGAAATGGCCATGTACTAGTCTGATTGGAGGATCGATATTCCAAAATGGGATAGCAGTATCCATTTACTACTTTGCTGCCTTAGCAAAGAAACTTGCAAATCCAAATGTTTGGTAGGTGGATACTTAAAATCCCAGATATTAAACTTAGAAACTGATAATACGTGGCAACTTGTACAACACCACAAGAAGACCTGAGATGCATATCACCCTTGCTTTCAGATTGACATTCACTACCATTCCCCATAGCAATCACGACATTATGATCCTTCTCTAAATTAAATGGCTGATGTTCCAGTCGCATGCTTAGAAACACCAGAGTTCATCATGCATTTAGTCGATTTAACTTGCTGAGTTACCGGGATATTGATAGAAGAAAGATAAATATTATCCTCATTAAGGTCATATTCATATGTCATATTAAGTGTCCATTGCTGAAAAGTAGAAAGAGAATGGCTGCACCGGAAATATGATGAGTTACTGAGGAGATGAAGCTTGGGTTTGAGATGAGCTTTGAAGGTTGTTTGAACTTTAGAAATGCCCTTTGTAGTGACAAGCATAGCAAGTGACTTGTGATCTGTCTTGGGTCTATCAGACATTCTTGGCTTTATAGCTTGTAGTCGCTTTCGTTTATAAACAGACACTGCTACATTCAATGGTGTCATGTAGATTCTAACTCCACCAGCAGATTCTGAATTTGATTGAACGGCGAAGTAGCTCCCTGCTGAGTTTGTACCTTTATACAATCAGCTCTTCTTTTGAAGTTTTTAGCTTAGAGGATAAGCTAGAATTCCAGCACAACAATCTAGAGTAAGTTGTTCCATTTGCTCTTTGACAATTTGTTGCTTTGCCAACCCAGTAACGGCACATGTATCTCAAGATGATTCTCAAGCTTCATTAACTTTTTACAAAATCTTATTTGACGTCACAGATCTGAGTCTAATACAGACTTCAAACAGTGAAGTGCCTATCTGGTTTAGCTATAGGATCCCAGTTTTTCTTCAAAACTCACTTCAAAACAAGCAATCCAAGATAAATTTCAAAGAATGCCCTCCAAGAATGATAGTTATTATCTTCTAAAAGATGATTAAAGGTAATCTTCAATGGATTTAATCCAACCATACTTCTTGACCAGAAAATCCAAATCGAACAGTGAAAGACAGTGAAAATGACATCAAGAATCAGCCTAGTAACCCTGCCACCACAAATTAGAGCACTAGCTCCTATTTTGAGGATCAAACCCGACCTTCTAAAGCTATGCAGGCCAGCTCAACTCCAAGCAAGATATCCCTATTTAAGCTTGAAAATAGCACTATCTTACCTCTCTGCAGAGAAAGATTAAAATCTCCACTACTACTCGCCAGATCTTTCCAAAACTGATGCAGCGGACAGCTAACACTAATCCGACTTAGATCCCAAGCGAACTCGAACAAATTTCAATAGGTGAGAGAGATATTCCATATCAAATGGTCTACAAGCCCTGCGGTCTGATACCATTTTGATGTAAGAAACCTTTAGAAAAAGTTTAAGTGCACACTCACAACACTTTTTTGATTGGAAAACTTGGTGAGTTTAGAGTTTAGAGTAGTGTTATTAAGTTTAGAGTTAGAGTGACTTTTCTATACTTTAACACTAAGGCATCGAGATTAATGATCCATACACAACAGCCAATACTGAAGAGGCATAAGTGCCAAGAAGGAAGAATATTGGAACTTGACTATAGTTAAATCAAAAGTGGTGCTGTATTTGAAAACTTAATGCAACTTGTCATGTAGCCTAGCCATGGCCCCTCTACATATGTTAATTATACATGCACGGCCTGGGTTCCAACTTTAACTTTCACCAGTTCAAATTGGACACTGTAAAACTTCTTTTGAAGCTTACAAATCTTTCCTCGCTGGTAACAGGGATGGAAGACTAGTAAGAACATAGCCCAGAGCAAACATAGTAATCCATGGAACAAGAAAGATGATTGCACAGTCCAAATAGTACTTACTGTCAAAGTAAAATAACGTGCATTTGGCCCTAGGAGAATATTTCGTGATATGTGATCAGTCATCTGCGCATTGCTCATGTCTATGCTTTGCAATGCCCTTCTTATTTTTTGAAACTCTACGCCTTTTTCCTCTCCCTCCTACACATTAATAAGACATAAAAATATCAACCAGAACCTAGACTTTCCAAAGTTTTAAGCCATTACATAAGGTATATAAAATAACCTTAGACTTCTCCATGCACTGGATTGGGTGTCTTTGCTTTCAAGAGAGCCCGTCCAATCATCGGACACTACTGAATTAGCACATTTGTTTTCCAGTTGTTGCAGTTTCTTGTCAAAAGTTTCTATTGCTTCAAGCCTGTCAAATATAACGTGTTCATCTAATGCCATAAATATATATGGCTACATAATATTTAGAAAAAACATGCATGTCTTTTAAACATATCCAAAGAGCCTAACTTAGGCGGCATTTTACTCGCTTTTAGACACCTTCTGTTGTGCGTGCACAAAAGTGAATGTTTGGCAGACCTGGAAGTATGGACGGAATTTGAGACAGGCTCAGATTCCTGGCAGTACAATCTACCTTTCCAAAGTCTATCACAGTCAATGAAATAGAGGTAGAAGGAATATCTGTTACAATACAAAAGTGGTGATAATTTAACACAATTCACAGCCAGAATTAAAAATACTATCATGACTAGCCATAATTAAAAATACTATCATGACTGCTCATGTCTGTATGCTCCCAACTCTTTAAATCTTATTGGGATCTTCACAAAAAGGGAACTCAAGAAGATCTTAAAGAGCAAACCTCTTAATCGAAGTTGATTGACAATGAAGAATGTGCCTGATCCTGCATAGGTATCTACTGTATCCACATTTTTTATTGCAATAGAAGGCAAGTCCACAATTCTTTATGCAAATGGATGCATAAAGATTTTTACCAAAAGGTATACATGTTCTTATCTCCTTTCAACCTTAAGGAAAGGAAAGAATGTGTTGACCATAATCATTTCCAACACTTATACAATCTCCCATGTGGATGGAAATTCTGCCACTGCCAAGGAAAACTGTTGAATGGATGAGAAGCAAACCAGTTCAATCATATAGAGACATTTTAAGATTTCTTTTGTGATGACAGTTAATGAGAAGTCAAACATTGTGCAATCCATGTAAGAATTTACAAGTAAAATGCAAAGCTTTTACCTTGCATCAAAAATGGATTTCATCGAGAAGTTTTTATTGGTTATCTAATTAACATCTTAGAAAAATCGTCCTTGCGTACCCCTTTTTTATCTTCTCCGATTCCACTTGGGTTGTATCATCAATATGCCTTCTATCCTAATGTCATTAAATATTGATACTTAGCCAAGCAAAAACAATCCTAAAACATAATTATAATTCTTATTTTAATTATTCCTCTTCAATATTTAACATGTTCCTTTTGAACAACATCCAAGTAACTGCCCTTTATGGCTATATCATTAACCTTCTCAATTCTGATTGAAATCCATGTGTATAGACAAGGTTATGAAAGTATATTCATCTACACAAAGAACTACATTCCTATATGATGATACTCATTTATAAAGAAACACATCCCTATATGGCACTGGTTGAAGCCAATAGCAGAATATGGCACTGGTTGAAGCCAATAGCAGAATATGAAGTTCCAGCCTCCATTAAAGCGATAGAAGGCAGGAAGGATACTCTTGATAAAGCACCAGTTTAATAAAGCTTTTTTACTTGTAGCAAGCTTGGACATGCTTCCCAACATTGGTGATGTCGTGATGTTTAGGTTCAATTGTCAAACAACAGGCTTTCAATCCTCTAGAGCCACTTTATGATGTACTATCTCACTCTTAACAACAATGGAAAAACATACCTTGCATTAATGTGTTTAAGTGTCTCAGATTTGAGGCGCATTGCAAGGAACGTTAGACATAACAGATGTGTCGCAGAAGTAAGATAATATAAGAAGGAAAAGAAACAAATGCAATGTTGTAAAATGTCTTAGCATATTGAAGATGTACGCCTTGTTGCTAACATTCAATACAGCGATAACAGAAAGCAGAAAACTCTTGGATACTAATAAGACAAGGGGGAACTTCAAAAAGAAGAAAACTTCGTCCCATGACTTTGTGGCATGATGGATCAGATGGTGACAATTTCTCATTTAGATTCACATGCATGGGTGAAAATGAAAGAAACCAATGTAAAGCTTGTTATTTGCAGAATTTAAGTCTTTCACAGCATACCTTCTCAATGAGTTGTAGCCTTGACGTGCTCTTTTGTCTCATGTCCTCAAGAAAACTCTGGATCTCTGCTATGATTATTTGCCTGTTCTTATCTGCACCAAAGTTCTCCTTCCATGTTCGCCTAAAGGTTTGTTCCTCTATGTTAGTGCATTGCATACCATCCTCACTTGTTCTTTTTTCCTCTTCGTCTTTCATCAAAATAGAATCTGAATCCACGATAACCTGCTGATGTTGCAAAGAGCTAGAACATCCCTCCATTTGCCAATTCAGTCTATTATCATACAACTCAAACTTATCTTCAAACAAAGCATCATCAGATGGGCTTGAATCAGAACCATCTTCACCATGTCCATCCTGAATTGTCTCAGTTGATTTGTTCTCGTGAAGAATGTCTTGTTTTACTAAAGAATCAAATGCCTCGGCATTGCAATCAAGATGCAATTCATCCAAGCATCTAATTTCTAATTTATTTTTTAGAGAATTACCCTCTTCTACAGCTTCCTCTGCAGCTCCACCCATTTTCTGAAGTCCAACTGCCAAGTTCAAGGTACATAAAATAATATCAGCCAACTTAGTGCTGCTAGTGCACAACCACAATCAATTTGAACGCTACTGCCAATCGGTTATACAAAGGTAAGTCAGGCTCTTAAGTTCAGACACACAGTAGTACATTAACAGTTGTGATCCCAACAAGAACAGTTTAAAAAAATTCTTCATTTCCGCATGAGCAAATACAAGATTCCATATATGTAACGATTCAATGTTCGGACAAACAGAAGAATTTGATGCTTTGAGAACTCACAAGAATCCAAAAGCTTTTTTATGACACAGAATTGGAAGATAATAATGCATCAAGCACATCAAAATCAAGCAAGACATAAGCATAAAATAAAATAAAAAGAAAAAAAAAAAAAAAAAAAAAAAAAAACCACCAGTAAAATTAACACATCAACATCAAGAGAAACATAAGCAATGAAATTAATTGAGATCTTAGGAAAAAGACTTTTATGCTGGCCAGGGAATGGCTTGCATTGTTTCTGTCAATGAGAGTGGTTTCTTATAGGTTATCGTGGTGGCCTTCAATGTCTCACGCTGGTCCTCCCGAAAGTACGAAAAAGGATTGTAACTAATTGTTTGCATAATATACTCATACTACACTAAGGTGAATTCTATGAACCACGCATCTTATTATTTGTTACTGCTTGGGTTCATGGATTATTTGATTATTGCAGGCTGTGCCACATCCTGATCTATAGCTCCAAGAAATTGCTTTGGCAAGTAAGGGGGGATGGATTATGCAGGACACTAACTATTATCCTCCGTAAACTTTTTTCTGGTTTGAACAATTCTAGATATTGGTGGCATGATACTCCCAGATAATGCAAGTGACTTGTTGCAATTTAAGGCTGGTTTGCCTTACTTTTTCTTGGGTGTAAAAGTTTGATAGCAAGCATGTCAAATCTAAGCCAATGTAAAAATCTGTGCTGCAATCTTTTCAAGGTCGTGAAGGCGTATAAAGAGCAAGGTGAGGGATTCGGCCATACGTATTTAAAACAACAGAAAGATGACGCTGATCTGTTCATATGTGGCTCCTTATTTTTCCAAGCTCCATCATTAGAGTAGAGCTTGACATCCACATAAGACTGTGCTACAGCCAGATGTATCATTGCAGCCTCATTCAAGTGCCTTCTGATCACTAAGCATCGGATTTTTTTCTGTACACAGAGGGCAATTGATAGAATGTGAATGATATTATGCAAGAACCTCTGCTCAAGCAAAACCGACAATAGATTTGAAGAGAAAGTAAGATAACCTTAAGATCAGATACAATATCAAATCTAGGTTTCCAAAATATACAGATCAGAGTATGATCTCAGATTTGCATTCGCCCAACATATCTGTCTTCTGCATTTCTACGCTCGCCGCTATCAAGCGGGCTTTAGGGTATTCGGTTCGGCCACAACGCTTACATCTGGCTCCATCAATGAGAGTGGTTTCTTATAGGTTATCATGGTGGCCTTCAATGTCTCACGCTGATCCTCCTGAAAGTACGAAAAAGGATTGTAACTAATTGTTTGCATAATATACTCATACTACACTAAGGTGAATTCTATGAACCACGCATCTTATTATTTGTTACTGCTTGGGTTCATGGATTATTTGATTATTGCAGGCTGTGCCACATCCTGATCTACATAGCTCCAAGAAATTGCTTTGGCAAGGTAAGGGGGATGGATTATGAAGGACACTAACTATTATCCTCCGTAAACTTTTGCTGGTTTGAAATAATTCTAGATATTGGTGGCATGATACTGCCAGATAATGCAAGTGACTTGTTGCAATTTAAGGCTGGTTTGCCTTACTTTTTCTTGGGTGTAAAAGTTTGATAGCATCTAAGCCAATGTAAAAATCTGTGCAGCAATCTTTAAAGGTGGTTAAGGCGTATAACGACCTTCAGGACAATTCTGTCTCATATCATCAGCCACAACACATCTCAGACTCGCCATTGGTGCAGCACCATATGGGACGAATGGCGTCCGCTTGAAGATGAAGTTTTTGAAGGATGAAAGTTTCCAAGCTGCTTGTAGGGGTATTTGGTCATAAGCATTCGTGGAATGGCAGGAATCAATAAAATATTTGGCCAAATACTCCATAATATTCTCACTCTTAGCAGGTTGTTTGTCCATTTTCCCTAAACTAAACCAGTGGTCTTATTCTTGTATTTCTTTTGCATATCCTATGTTTGGTTCACAATTGTTTTACTACTGTTTATCTTGCCTTGCAGGTCATGGAGCTTGGTTCTTGCAGGTCATGGAGCTTGCTTCCCTTTGGCACCAGCACAAAATAGAGTGATTTTATCATTGCAAACTAAAACAAGTCGATTGAAGCCTGTTATGATCGGAACATAGGTTGCCAAGATGAACCGGATGTATTTGAAACAATGATTTGCGATGGGTTATCAGCTTTGCTCCTTATGAGAAATGGATTACAGTGGTTCTGAAGGTTGAAGCCATTTTATGGCAAAGAGTACACATGAATAAATGGCCAATGTTCTTCGGAATAAGTTTGTGAACGTTCTACTCCACAATGTCCTCAAATAAGGAATTGAACATTTGTTTTCTTATGTTATCAATATTAGGCCGCCTCAAGACAATGCATCCCTGTTAGTTGGAGAAGTCGGCTTGAAGAGGATATGAAAGGACTTCTAGCATAAGATAATAAGAGACATATCTAAGAGGTTTTTTCCTGTTGTCTATGACATATGCTTAACCAGGGGACAAGTTTCCACATACTGAGTCCATGTGTCGGCTTGCAGTTTCTCTTTGCAAATAATGTCGAATGATGATTTAGAATCCTATATGTTTCAATCATAGTTAGAAGTTAGGAGTTAGCTAACGCCTGACGTATAATAACGTCTAACTAGCTATTCTCAAACATACTAACGCCGTTAGTTTCAGCCAAAAAAAAAAAATCATGCGAATATAATATATCATCTAGACTAATTTTAGCACGTAGATTACGAATTTGCAATAAAAAAAAACTAAACTAGTACTCTATCTTATCCCAATCACAGTTGCAATGTTAATATAAACCTGTCACAGTTGCTAGAGGAGAGAGCTTTAAGCCTGCCATTTAATCTCTACTCAATCATTTGATTCCATTGGCTTTTGCCACAGTTTTTCTCTTAAGGCCATTGATGTTATCACAGTTTGACGTGCTCTGATGAAAAATCAATCTTGCAGGAAGGCTTTTTCCAATGGCTGAAATGTACAAGTGGTTATCCTATGGAAATGGTTGGCCTTCGTTCACATTTTAAGAACATAGTTTTGGGTACAGGACTCTTCTAATCATGCCTAGATTTGACTGTGCAGATGGGAAGCATCCTGGATGTGACTCGTCTTTCTTCAGCAGAAGGGAGAAACAAGACCATAGCCTAGCTCTCTTATTAGCCTCGATAGCATTATAGAAAACCCTTACCTCTGCAGACTGAGTGAGACGAATCACATCAATAGTAGAACTGAAGAAGACTGAGAGTCTGACTCTGAGACACACAACAGAGACCTCGATGGCTCATCCTCGATTTTGGGCAGGATCCGCCCCTCTGGCCGCCAAAACAACCGCACCACAGGCTTCGGGAGGGAAAAATGAACACAGGGTTTTTTTTTTTTTTTTAGCACGCCAGCCTAACCAAGCGTGCAACCCTCCCTACGATTCTAGGCTATCCACGTATTAGTTCCAAATCAGCAAAATGTGAGGTGGCATGTCCTGCACCTTTAGATGCTGTGTTTTACAAATCAATGGCGGAGGAAATTAGAAAATTGGGCAAAAAAAAATGGAACGGAGATGGAGAAGGTCGCGAAATAACTCCCTCCTTGCATCGAGCCTTTATTTTTATGCTTTCGCTCGTCCAAAACCGAGATCGTGCATTCCCATTTGTACCGAGATCGTGCATTACGTTTGCAAGTTTGTAGTTGTTGTAATTGTAAAGCTATCTACATTAAAAATCATAGCCCTGTTCAATGATTCAGATGCACGACGTATTTTCATCTGCCCTTTAGTGATTGATGGCTCTCGCCCTTTAGGGTTGAATGAAGAAAAGAAAGGTCTGTCTTAAATTTCTCTCTGGTATTGTTTGCATACAAATCAAGCATATTTTCTAGGTATTGCCGTGTAATTGTTGTAATTGTAAAGCTATCTACATTAAAAATCCTAGCCCTGTCCAATGATTCAGAAGCAACGAAGGTTTAGACGATTGAAGATGTCAATTAGCGGGTTTCATAGTCTTTTTCGCATTAAACATTTCTTGTTTTTGTAGGTGCATTCATCCAGGTGTTTGATTTGTAGACGATTTCTTCAACGAAAACATATTCTTCCGTAAGTTTTTTGATGCTTTTTTTTCGTTGCAACTCTGGAAATATGATTTAATTTATCTTGCTATAATCAGTTCCATGTATTCCCATGGAATTATCTGTACTTGAAAATCATCCGTGATGGCTTAGATGTCAATGAACAAAATCCGAGCAGCAGTCCAAGCCATGCCAAATATAATGTACAAGCCATGCCAAATATTTCCTGCATGAGCATATTTTGTTACCTGCTTATCATAGCTGTCTAGATCACATGGATTAGTCTGCCAAATAAGGTCCAAAGCCTTAACTTTTCCCAATAGATATACTCAGCAGCTTGAAACATAACTTGGGTATAGAAAATGCATGCCTCTAGTCAATATGATTTCCGAAAAATATGGTTTCACTGAGAAAAATGCAGTTCTGAAAAGCCATGGCATTAGCTGGGCACAAATATTTTACTCCATTCTAATGCTCTGCATAGGCTTCAAAATAGCAACACGCATAATCTTGTCTGCCTCTAATCTATAATGAGGCAGCTATAATGCGGCAGCGAAAAACTCTTGTCTACATGCTCATCTAGATAAGGAATAAAAAGGCAACGAACTTTCATAAATATATTTTAATAAAGACTTTGCACTCTCAGAGCCTTGCTTGCTAGCGATTTGAATTTCACATCTAATTTGAGTAGGATTGTTGCTCTAGTTCTATGATAATCCCTGTCTTCATGTTCCTGGGCACGTTTATGATGTCAGTGGACTCTTTTGTCAGAGTAAATACACTTGTTTCAATTCTCGAACAGAGTAAATACACTTGTTTCGATTCTCCAACATCCACAATCATGCCTTCAAGGCTTTTGCCTTCGTTTCCATCTTCTTTTCTCCAATCTTACCCTGCATGACGAAATTTCTATCAAGGTTTAAAAATTATAGTGCGTTCCTGGTATTTTGCCAAACTTCTCTCCTGCCTGCAGCTCAATGCATTTCTCTCCAAGAAATACTCGTTGCGCAAGTTAGCATGCAAGCTGGCAATACTTTCCATATGTGGTTTTCAGCAGGTACTTTACCCACTCAGTTTCCCATGGACAGCCATTCATGTGCGTGAAACTCTTTCAGAATAAACCCCATCCATATCCATCAAGCCAGCAACAAACGTTTGATCCATTGATTTTATCATTTCTAGCTTTGCAACAAAATCCCTGACCACATTGAATAGCTTCAAGCCATGTTCCTGGTATAGAAATATGGACTGTCTATTCACAGGCAAATGCATCCATTGGTCCCATTGGCATCCCTTCAGCAAGAATCTCTGATCTTGCCTCACCCCATTTTTCCATGATAGCCCAGATCATTTTCCAGATTGCATCTCAGGAACCTCTCATCTTGGCCACCACTGCAAGTGGCAAGTCTATTTCACTTTGTCATTTTCGTGCCAAAGCTTCATAGCACACCTAATCCATATGCTACTTCTCCTCTGTTCTTAAATTTTCCTAATACATAGAGCTCTCTCCTTCAATAGCCAACACACTCAGATACTGTATTACATAGAGAGAAAAGTCAAGAAAGCCAACACACTCTGACATAGAGAGAAAAGTCAAGAACACACTAGGGCGTCCATACTACATAAAGAAAGGATACATTTTGTAGGAAGCGAACTATCTGATTCTTCATTCTCAAGCTTGCATTTCATCTGCATCTAACCTTGATAGCAATTCTTGTGCTAGTCTTCAATGACAGTACGAGGGCAGATACTTGTAATGGATAGAGCGAGTCTCATAGCTTGAAAATGGCATTTATGAGGGCTTTCACCATCTCTAAATGCCTCTGAGTATAGGTTACACATTTGGTTAATAGCTAGGGCTTCATTCTCCGCATCTTGTTCTCGTGTCAATAAGGCAGGTTGCATTCTCAAGTCAATAAGGCAGCTTGCATGTACATGTCTATAACATCCTAGGCATAATCCATATGGATTTCCTCATCCTCATGTAAAGCTTTATCAATAGATGCATGATGTTGAGACACTTCATGTAGCCAGAGCTTTCACTATTGCCAATATCTTTGATCCCTTGCTTAAACATACATTCTGCCAAAATCTTATGCCCAATTATAACAAGCCTCTAGTCAATATGGTATAGCTAGTTGTCTGCATGCCTCTAGTCAATATGGTTTCTGAAAATAAGTAAATGTAATTAAGTTCCTTAACTGCCCAGTCAATATGTTAATGAAAATCAAATGCATGCATGACATAATCTGAAGGCAAGAATGAGACAGTTCTGGAAAAAACATCACTGTCCAAATGGGTAGAAAGCTTATGCACTTCATAGCATCATCCATTTTAGTTTCAGAACCTTGATGGTGTGATGTGATGGAATGCCATTGAAGCTGTGCTAAAGAACAAGCCCATTAAGACAATCTATTCATCTGCCACCCATGAACAGAAAAGAACAAACTTATTTAATGGGCTGAGCTTTTACATGTGACTGGGCCAGTGTGTCCATAGAACAATGTTCTCCCACCAAAATTGTTAGCAATTTTGAAGAGATGAGGACACTTTGGTATAGCTTTCCACAACAGCTACAAGACTGGTGCTGTCAGTCACAGAAGTTTTTCATCTTTGCAGCAGTTGTTGCTTATCATTGTTAGCAGCATGGATGATTAGGAGTCTTGATGTTTCAGATTCATGGTTTACTGTTGTTCCTCAATTAACTAGAGAAATAGGGGATTTAGCCACATGGACATTGTACATTATCTGCAAATTGGCGTGATGCAAAGTTGTCTGTGATGAAGTTTTTTAATTCTTGCACTCATTGTTTCTGAGGTAACTTAGTTCCTGGTCGTTTTAATATGGATGCATAGTTGCAACTCAGTAGGGATATTTTGCATAGTTGCAACTCAGTAGAAATTTTTTCCTTTCTCGATCTTGCATTGTGCTTGGATGGGCCTAACAGGTGACCTCTCTCATGTCCCTGTGGGTATGGAATGCAGGACCTCCTACTAGCAAGCCAAGTGTTTTACTGTTCTTTCTGTCAAATAGGCTTGTCCATTATCACATATCTCAACATGCAATGATATCACATATCTCATAGGTTTGTGCTATGATAGAGCAAGGTGCATGCAGTAAGTACGATGGATGAAGCTGTATTTCAGTACATTGCAAAGCTTCAAAGAAAGTGCAGAAACAGGCTGTAATCAATTTATGTTCTTTGACAACGTGTTCTTGATTTATCTTGTCATGTTGCAATACATAGGAATCTCTTTTCTGTATACTAATATAGGTCTCCATTTTTTTTTTTTTTTTTTTTTTCCCTTTTTTCCTTTTTTTCATTTGATGTTCATGGTAAGTTAATTAGATACATGTTCGAGGCAATTTATTCAAGGCAACCACTAATATTCCAGTAATTCTTTGCCATCTCCATTAAGATCATAACACGTGTTAGTAATTCTTTTTGCAAAGTTGTTGCTCCGCTTTTGGGTTTGCATTTGGGTTTGCCATGGACCAGTTTATAATCGTGGACTGGCAAAGTATTTAGAATTCCTAGAATTTGTTAGCCAATTTGATGATGGCTTGAAACTCTGTAATTGTTTGCCAAACATGAATGGAACTTGCTAGATCTGCCTTAACTTTTTCCAATAGATATACTCAAGCTTTTGCAAACTTCCAGCTTGACCTAGCGTCACAACGATGCTGTGATATGCTGCCATATCTTGATAAAATTATTAATGAACTGAAGCAGACTAGATACAATAAATTGCAAATATGGTTATGAAGAACATTTATTTTATGCACATGGATGAGGCCTACCTTTAGCCTCATTTTAAGCAAGAAATAGGCCATCTAGGAATAGGATTTAATTTATCTTGCTATAATCAGCGACATGTATTCGCATGGAACGATCTCTACTTGGATCATCCGTGAAACCCCCTTTGATAAGATGAATAACAATAGATACAAAATCACTTTGCATCTAGCAATAAGATGAATTGAGGTATATGAAAAGAATGTAAATTCAGAATAGTTTAGAAGACTTGTTTTAGCAGTCAGAACATGTTGGAACATATCAGAAGCATAGCATAAACTTTCTTATAACATACCCCTTACCTAAACATAAGAAAGACCATCCTTGGAAAAATGCATGTAATGTCTATAAAACCATCCTTAGAAAAATGCATGTAATGTCTACAAAACCTATGCGTACATATCAATAAATTCCCATGTTGAGCATAAGCACTCAAAACAGTATTCCATTGGAGCATACCTTGAAACAGTTGTAAGTCCTCCTTGCATCCATTTATGTCCCTTTAAGTCTTTTTTAAGTGTTATTTGTAGTATTCTAATCTATGTCATCATGTTAGAAAGATGTTATGGAATCGACGTTGATTTTTATCTTTCTACTTTTAAATTAGGGTTCGCATGTCTTTCTTTTGGAGGGATAATATTTCCAATCTCTACCATTTCTAAAGACTTGCATTGCCAAAAAAGTACAAGACATTCAACTCAATCCATTGTCATGATACGTGCTTATCTTCTATTGTATCGAGTACTTTGGAAAAGCACATGTCAATGTTATGCCTAGACATCATGGTTCGAAAATAGGGGAGTTCCTCCCCTAAAAATCCGCCCACTTGTGTTAAATTCCTGTCGTGCTAAAAACTTTCCGGCAAGAAAATAAAAAATTTCCGGCATAATACACTAAAAAATACAATAATATATATTTTTTCCGGTAGCCTCAAATACCAAGGGGCATTTTTACTGGTTAGAGACATTGCTATTTTCGAGCCCTGCTAGACATGTTTGATATAGGGGAAGTTAACATTTGTTTTATACACTATAATTGATAATTGATACAACAAAAAAAGGGGAAGGGGATTTGTTCTCAAATGTCAAAGCGGCAAAGGTTGAGACACAAACAAAATCTGACTAAGCATGTCAAACAAAAAGTCAAAGCTACAAAGGTTCTCCGACACACAAAACAAAATTTGTTTATATGAAATGAAGTAGTTCCATCTTGATCTTATTGGAAGGATATATTTTTATGAAATTAGTATGCCACTCGTAAATCAATTTTGATTTTGTATATCACAATAATAATTGACACACTTCAACCTTCCAACAATAGACATATGCTATTTCAACCATGAACAATAAATTTCGATACAATTTCTCAATTTCATATCCAATTTAGAAAGTAAAGGCTTCTCTTGCGCCTTTACTTTCTATGGCCTCTGGCGTGCCTTTTTGCTAGTTTTTTTTTTTTTTTCCAAAATTGACACCTGTAAAATCTGGGCAAAACTAACCCCGTTAGTTTCAGGTTAGCAAGTTATTTTGCGTTAGCCATTTGGGTCTATTAAGCAATTGTAAGTGTGCCAACTTCAAGATTTGTGTGTGTTTCGGAGATGTAAGCTTTATTTATCTTGCTATATGAAATGTATTTGGGGCTGCTTTTTTGTTTGCATTCGTAGCTAAAGTGAGGGCTCTGAAAAGTCCGTTGTGGCCTTACCCTCGATCCTCTTTTGTGGTGGGCAGCGGTTAAGACAATTGCAGCCCAAATCTTTGAGGCTCAACCCCCCGGAAATTGGTTACAGCCGACCTTGTGGGATAATTGTTACGGTTGTTTTGCACTTCTATCAATCCCTTTGAGGCAGAATGCAATGTGTATCTATCTTTTGTTTTTGATGAAAATGTGTTCATGTAATAGCATTGATTTTGGAGGGTGTTTTTACTAAAAATGGCATCCTCACCACTAACGTGGAAGAGTCTACATGATCTAAAAGCTATAAACATTCATGTTTAAATTTGTTTATTCATGTTGCACATTCATGTTTATCACAATTTGGATAAATTTTATGTGCAAAGCACCTGCTACTCCTTATAAGCATGGTGCTATTTGAATGGTTGTTAAGCTTGCAACCACTTGTCCCGCCATTACACTAGTTAGACCATGCAGCATCCAAGGAGGCGGTTGGCTTGTGGCTCTTATAGCAAAAACAATTTTCCATTGTGGCATACTATACATGAATCCATCAGCTGAATTTGACTAGATTATTAATATAAGGCTTGGATATAGACAATACTAGATACCAACACAAAATAAACAATTCATTTTAGCCATGCTTCAACAATAAAGGGATTGTGAAGGTGAGTCTTTCATTGGAACCTTAATGGCACTAGAAGAGAGCAGGTTACGTGGCAAGTTTGAGTGTTTATATATAATTAGAGCACTATAGTAGCACACCAATTGATTGTGTCAGCCTATGTATTATGCTTACTTATTACATTTTAGAATACTTTACTTATTACGAGATCATAATGAACTTAGAGAAGTATCCACTCCCTCCACTGAAGCATGGTCCAAGCATCGGCAAGGAAACGGGCACAAATATAAGAGTGATATATTATAACTTTTAGAATAAGCCATGCAAGTTAGTGTTTATAAAATGCAAAAATAGAGTCGTGTGAATAGTTGCACCGGATCAAACTCTAGAATCATAACTTTGATTTGTGGGTTAAATAGGAAAGAAATTTGAAAAGCTCTTTACCTTCACAAACAGATCTTGTAGCTATCCGTGATTACCAATAGAGGCTATGGCCAAAACGCCATCGACTTTTAAATATCTGTCCATTTTGTAGATCATAATCGATTGGCTTAAACCGCGATCCAAGTTTAATTTTCATAGGAATTGACGAAAGTGGGACATTATCCAGCAAGAAAATGCTTCATTATCTAATATCTCCTTGCTTCTTAAAGATGGATAAATTGTTTGGTCCCCATTTTTGGGTTGCCCCAAGGGCAAACCCTTGGGAGGTGGGTTGATGGGATATACAATTTGAATGTGCAATTTCAAGGGTCCAGATTGAAAGGCAACTTGCATTATTTGGTGTAAGGGCCTCCCTTGCCGTCAACTCGTGTCAGGTGGCATTAGGCCACCTTTTGACTACCAGCTATGCCTTACAAGCCTCCCTTTCCTCTCGCCATGTTGCAAGGAATTGCAAAGGCCTTCCTAGGACGAGATAAGTTTACCTCCAGCAGAAGGCCTTCATGTCTTCCTATAAGACACTGCCAGACATCAGAGCTATAGCTATAGTTTCTAATGTTAGGTGATCTCAACATTCTAATTCCTGTACTGTGGAAATTTTCACAATCCAACATCTATCAACACATTTAACAAGTTTTTATTCTTGCTTCTTTTGATCGGGGATGTCTTTTTTGTGATTATTCCTTTGAGCAGCCCATTCATGGTTTGAAAAAGGTGGTGCTTGATCTATTTGTATTCAAGGTCATATAACACACATGCTTTCCCACCTAGGCCTTATCCAGCTTTACTCTACCTCAGTTTGTGATGTCTGTCTCTTGTTACTTCTATTCTCAAAAACTGATGTAATTCACCAAGATCAGTCATGTGAAACCTGTTTTTGAGAACTTGTTTGCATTGATTCAAAATTTTGCCACAATTTGCTGCCATTATGCAGTCATCTACATATAGAGAAATAATGCCGAATTTATCTACATCTGAATACCTATAAAGGTTTCCATCATTTTTAAGTTTTTTAAATCCTTGTTCTCTGAGAAAGTTATCCATACAAAGATACCATTCTCTGGGGGCTTGTTTCAGACCATATACTGCTTTGTTCAGTTTCCAAACCATGTCTTTTCCAACTTCATACCCTGGAGGTTGTTTCATATAGACGTCTTCATCCAACTTAGCATTTAAAAAGGTTGTTTTAACATCCATATGATGTAATTCTAGGTTCAAGGCTGTTCCCATAGCTAGTAGCAAATACTTGTGAGTTTGACAATTGGAGAATATGTCTCATCATAGTCTTTGCCTTTCTTTTGAGTGTATCCTTGAGCCACAAGTCTAGCTTTAAATTTTTGACTCCCATCAGCATTTGTTTTGATTTTATAAATCCATTTGCTTCCAATGGCATTTCTATCTGGCAGGTTGTGTAACAAGATCATATGTCTCTGTTGTTTTGAATGACTCTAGTTCCTCCTCCATTGCTTTTAACCATTTCTACTTGTCTCTACACTCTAGTGCTTCCTCATATGATCTGGGAATTATTATATCATCTAAAATGGCCATGATCTGATCATATTCCTGCTCAGTATCCATTTGTTCCAATTTCTTAAGTCATTTGCTTTTGCCTATTGCAGATCTTCCATATTCATTATTGTTTACTTGTATATTCTCTAGTAGTTTATCCACCTGTGTTTTTCTTTTCTTAATGAGTGTATTCTCAGTTGATCCTTTATTCTTTTGTTCTTCCATATATGTTTCATCATTATTCCCTTCTACAGATTCACTTTCTGACTCTGAATCATATTGCTCTGCTTCTCTTGGTGTAACTTCATTGTCAACCTTTACTTCTTCTGATTTGATTTCATGCATGTCTTTGTACAAAACTTCCTCATAAAAAAATCACATCCCTGCTTATTACTATGGCCTTGTCATTTGGAATGAATATCCTATATTCCTTTGATTCTTCATCATATCCCACTAGAAATCCCATTTGACCCTTGTCATCCAGTTTTTTTCTTAGTTCAGTAGGAACATGAGCAATTGCTAAGCAACCATAGTCTCTAAGCATACTGAAGTTTATTTTTTCATGAGAGCCTGACCACATTAATTCTGGCACATTACTTGCTGAGGGTAACTTATTCTGTATAAAAATGGCAGTTTTTAATGCTTCCTCCCAAAGGTAGTTTGGTAGCCCTGAATGCTTGATCATGGATCTTATGGCATCCAATATGGTTCTATTTTTTCATTCTGCAATTCCATTCTGTTGGGGGCTGTACCTGCATGTCATTTGTCTTTTAATTCCATTAGCTACACAAAAAAACTTGAATTTTGTGGAGAGAAACTCTCCTCCTCTGTTAGATCTCACACATTTAATTTGCTTATCAGTTTCTCTTTCAACTTCCTTCACATACCGTTTGAATGCAACAAATGCTTGTGACTTCTTCTCAAGGCAGTATACTTTGCATTTGCTGCTATAATCATCTATAAAAGAGATAAAATATCTCTTATTTGTTCTCCCTCTTACATTAAGGGGTCCACATAGATCAGTGTGTACAAGATCAAGAATTCCATTTGATCTTTTACTTGATTTTGTAAAAGGAAGTCTATTAATTTTCCCAAGCAGACACCCTTCACAAATAAACCTTTGATTCCATGTTTCCTTGTAATCCAGCCACCCTTTTTTACACAAATATTTAATGTTATTGCAATGGTTATGGGCCAGCCTGTTGTGCCAAGTCCTTATTTCTGAAACATGCAGCATTTTCTCATTGTCATTTTGTATGCTATTCATTTGAAATAAAATCCCAACTCGTTTGGCAAAAAATTTCAATTCATTTCCAAGGAAAATAGTACAGGCTTTAGCGTCAAAAGTGACTCTATAACCCAAGTCAACAAGTTGACTGACAGAAATAAGATTCTTTATAAGTATTGGAACACATAGAACATTTTCAATGTCTATTATTTTTCCTTGAAGGTCAACTAGCTGCAACAATCCGTTTCCTTCAATTGTTTAAAGTTCTCCATTTCCTACTTGGATATTCTTGGCATAAGATCCTTCTAGATTCTTGAGCAGATCAGAGTTTTGGACTACTGATCTCTCAGCTCCACTATCAACTACAAGCACATTAGATTTAGAATTAGCTTCCTTTCTACAAGAGATAGATAAAGCACATTGTACCTCTTCTTCATCTTCAGTTTCATCTTTTTCTTTCTTTTCTATCTCAGTTGCCACAAAGGTTCCAGCAGATCTTTTTCCTCCTCGACCTGAGTTTGCATTTCTAGTTCCCCTTCGATTTGAACTTCCTCTCCCTTTCCCATAGTCTTTGGGTGTTGGGCATTTTGCGGCTGAATGTCCTTTTCCTCCACAATTAAAGCAGTTAAACTCTTTGTTTAATTTTGGACAAGCATTTTTGTAATGTCCAGGCTCATGACAGTAAAAGCAATTATCATTATTCATTTTGCCAGCAAAAAGAAATTTCTGCAGATTCATCATCATCATTTTTAAGCATTTTCTTTTGTTCTGCCTCAGTTCTTATAATATTTTTTGCCTCCTTCCTAGTCTTTGCCATATTTCTAATGAACATGGCAAGTTGTTCATTTTCACTAACAGACCTAGCAATGGCTAAGACTTGGTATCTTTCTGTTAGATTTACTCCCCGCACCATTTAAGTCTCCGCCACTATATTGTCAAAGCTTATTAAAGAATTCTCAAACATCATTTTTTCTTTTAACTTTAACTTCCTTAGCTCATTTTCAAGGAGATCAACTGAGAGGAACTTTTCTCTTCATAGTGTTTAAGCAAGAACATCCATATTTCTCTAGCACTTTTGTTTCTAAGCTTCAACCTTATTGTAGCACTAACCTTGCAAGTAATAATACCTTGAGCATGGATCAACCAGATCCCATAGTTCTTCTACCTCCAAAATATGCTTAATAGCATCCTTCCACACCTGAAATCCAGGTCCTCCTTTGTACACTTCTACAGTGCTCAAGAGGCTTGCTCCAAAACGACTTGACATGATTAAATCACAAATAGCTCAAACCCGAGCACTCAAAATAACTCCATTTCGACTTCATTACAGTCGGATTTTCTCGCTCTGCTCTGCCATTTAACCACATAATCCGTCGGTGTAGGCATAGATTCATGAGCTCGGCAAGCCGTAATCTCTGGTCTTGCTATTTTCAATTTTCTTCACATAAATATCCCACATGCACATGTTCATTTTCACGACCCCGACCATTGGATTAGAATGTTACATAATAACAATTTTCTACTTACCTTATGAGACTTGGAACCTTAAGTTAACCCTAATAAAAACTGTTCTGCAACAATCTCCTTGTCTGTATGACTGATGACCATGTTGTTCTGCAACCTTCTCTTTGTCAACATATGTGATGAACTTCTTATTTTCTAATACCTTGTCCACCCTGGCCGGCCATAAGAAGCTTCCTTATCGCACTTTCACATATGTGCTTGTGCGCGGGACTTCGCTCTTACTGCCTTGGGACAGGACATAGCATCGTGGATGAGCATGAAGCTCCTAGTGGTAGCCCCTTTGGCTACTGCTTATCCACCAGAGATTGCTTCCCTTGCAGCCACCACAGTCGATCCAAGGGTTACTCTACTGCGCCATCGGCAGCCACCACCACCTCCTACACCGATGGATCAAGGTGTCGGGCCTAGTTCCTAAATGTACATATGTGGAATTGCAAAGTATGGCCTTTGGCCACTACAATATATGTATTATCATATCGGCAATCTTGATGCCTTTTTTAATACAAAAATTTGTTCTTCCTATATTACTTGTCTCTCCTCTTGAGGACTTTGAAGTATAAGGAATGATTTATGAATTGCGGGTTGTTGCAGGACTGGAAGTGCCATACGATGCCATAAAAGGATGTGAAATTGTCAAGATCTCTGCGACAAAGCTTTCCAAAACCTGCAACTCAAGATGCGACGAGGATGGTCATACTGGAACTGCACCAAAGATGAAGCGTTCATGGATGCCGATGATCACCTCTGGGAGTTATACTACGCGATGCGCGACCTCTTTAATCTCTAGTCATCAGCCCGATCTTCGAGTATCAGGATGCTATAATCCAGACTTGGGCCAGATATAAACTAGTCTGTGCAGTGAGGAAGAGCATCCGCTATTCGATCCTCTATCCCCTTACAATACCCTAGACCAATCCTTTTGTTAACACCACTTGTACAAATGAAATTTCCAGTTATGTTGTTTGTCTCGGCATTACGCCAATTGTAATCTTATCTTCTTCATAATATCAAGTACTTTCTTCGCAATGCTCTCGTCATAGCTATCTGGCATGATGTGCTTATCTCAATTTCATTTGTATCTTAGACGGTTGCATCGCCCTCCTCCTGCGGGCTTACACCTCGCGGTAACCGGGTCGACTTACACAGAATAGGAGCTCACCCTTATGAAGCGCCGCCATCGAGCTCCAAGCATATGCGTGTTACAAACCAACCCACCATTGGTACCACAGAATATGGGCCCGAGGTTCCCGCTCCACCAAACCAACAATAAACGCCGCCATTATTCACCACCGCTCCAGTTAAGCACCTCTTGGGCATTTTAAAGCGCATAAGAAGCATTATAGGTGGATTACCAACGCCACCATACCTCTTATACCGAAGTCGCTCGGTTGTGCACGCAGCAGCCTCATCTTCGTGATGCCGATTCGAAGTCTTTCGACTCGTCCGACTCTTCGAAGTCCGAGGTCAATGACCATGCTAAAGCCAAAAAAAAAGGATTATCAAAAGATCGTGGATTCTCGCCATCACTAGTATCCGGAAGAACCGTAAGTTGGTGCGGTTTAGAAAAAAACTGGTCGATTGGATGTTCAATCTTGGTTAGACGAGATGCGTGAATTCGACAAATCGTATGGTATGACCTAAAAAGGATATTGGAAGGTTGCCACCACAAATCTTATAGGGTCCCGCTCGTATATGGTGGAAGAACTATGCCTGCCCCGTGGGTTGACGAGGGAAGGTGCCGCTATAAGATTTTTGCTAAAGCCCTTCAAGTCTCATTACGTTCCCAGGGCTCAACACTGTCAGCAGATTCAGACATTTTATCGCCTGGAGCAAAAGAACATGTCCGTCTAAACCTACACAGATGAGTTCATGAGGTTGCGTTTGTACATCCCAGAGATAAATGAGCGCAGAGCAGTTGAGGAATACATTGAGGGGTTATCCCCTACCTTGAGGAAGACGGTCCGAGCAATAAACCCTAAAACAATAGCAGAAGCAGAGCCTAAAGCTCTTAGCCTAGAGGAGGACGCTTCTAAGTATCAGCCGAAGCCGTTACCCTCTTCTTTTGGTCAGAATAGGGGTTATGCACCTTACCCAGGGGACGTTCATCTAGCACGGGCCTCCCGCCTCGACTGGATATCAAAGGCCAGAGAAGAAAGTCTCCTTTACAATACCAGACAAGTCCACCAATGCTACCGGAGCTTTCAGAGACATTCTCCAGGCCATTCCCAAGGAGGCTCGTGACCAGTTATATAGGGACAAGGCTTGTTATCGGTGCTTTAAGCTACCGACATCAGATGCGTGGATTGCCCCTATATCATACTGCATCGCGGCAGCCGCCTCTTGTCAAGTGGATTGGGAAGGTGCGGGTAACCCAAATGATCCAAATAATGCTGCTGATGAAGATGCGTCTGACTATATACAAGGTGAGTCTCGTATTTATCGCGAATTGAAATGGGCTGCTTTAATCATCAACCTTTCGCCATTTCCACCGCTGGCCAAGTAGACTGTAAGCCCTTCATTATCCTCATAGATACCGGCATCACGCACAATTTTGCTTCCCCTAGAATGGCAGAAGCTTTGCAACTTACTCTCTTGAAATCAAAGCCACATCCAGTTACGTTCGCTAGTGGGGTCGTGCGCCACACACGGGGTCGACGCATTAACTTGAACATCAAACCGCCAGAGCACCGCTGTTTTAGGAGCTGAGATAATGGATATTGGTCGCTATGATCTCATTGTGGGGATGGAATTCCTGGCTGACGCAAAGGCCAACATTGATTGTGAAAAGCGAGAAGTTACCTTCAACGCAGCCAATGGAGTTCGAGTGACCATAGCAGGTAAATCGGTTGTTCCCATTATGCAATGTATCTCATTACGCCAGTTCCATAGAGCTATCAAAAAGTTTCAGGTTTTTGAAATGATTCGACTTGCTTCCGTAGAAGCCAAGTCTAAACAAGATGAAGTTCTTGATAGCTTGCCTCCAAAGAATATCAATTGTTCTTCGGGAATACCATGACCTTTCCCGTAAGAAATTCATCGGTTGCCACCCCTTTAGAGGTGTGGAATGTGAAATTACCTTGGAACTGTGCACCAAAACCCACCAACAAGGCTCCATATCTAATGAGTACTCAATTAATGTAACTTAAGAAGTAGTTACAAGAACTTCTTAGATTGGGCTTCATTCGACCTAGTGTGTCACCTTTTGGGGCCACGATACTCTTTGTGAAGAAGAAGGATGGCACCTTGAGAATGTACATAGATTACCGCTTTAACCTAATAAGCACACTATTAAGAATCGGTATGCCTTACCGCGTGCCGACGATCTAATGGACCAGTTGCAAGGGGCTAAATATTTTACGAAGATTGGCCTTCGTTTGGGATATCACCAGATACGAATTAAGGAGGATGACATTCACAAGTCTGCTTTTCGGACACATTATGGGGTATTATGAGTTCACTATGATGCCATTTGGCCTGACCAATGCCCCGGTCACCTTCATGAGGCTGATGAATGATGATTTTGTCATCGTATTCTTTAATGATATCCTCATATACAGTAAGACCTTAGAGGACCATGAGCGGCATCTTCGGTTGGCCTTGCAGAAACTCAGACGCCGCCAACCGTATGCCAAGTTCTCCAAGTGTTTGTTCAAGAACCACCAAGGTTGATTACCCGACATATTGTGTCTCATGGAAGGGATAGCCGAGATCCAGCTTAAGATTGAAGCAAGAAAGGATTGGCCAATCCCAACCAATGTGTCGGAAGTTCGCAGCTTTCTAGGCTTGGCCGGCTATTACCGAAAGTTTGTCAAAGACTTTGCCAAGCTCGCCGCGCCCTTGACGGACCTAACCAAGCATGAAAAGTTAAGGATTGATGGCACATTGGCAAGACAAGGTTGAAGCTCTGGATTTCACCGTTGAAAGATACTTTGACAATGGCCCCATCCTCACCTTCGCGCAGAGCCATGAGAAGGATATGGGTTGCCACTGGGATGCTAGTAAAATAGCTACCGATGGTTGTTGATGGGGAAGGTCGGGTCATCGCTTTCATTTTTTTTTCCCATCTTTTTAGCCGCCATATTTCCTCCTTTCCCTTTTCTATTCCCCTTTTTTTTCTCTTTTCCCATGCTTTTTTTTTTCCCTTTCCTCACCCTTTCCCTCTTTTCATTTTTTTCCCGCGGCCTTTTCCCCCTTCTTTTCCTGCTTCCATTTCCCTTTTTCTTGTGCCTTTTTTCCCTTCTCTTTTTTCCTTTCCATCTCCCTTTTCCTTTTTTCTTTCCCTTTCTATTTTTCCATGCTCTTTTTCCCCCTCTCTATCCCCATTTTTCACTTCCCCTTTTTCCCTTTCCCTTTTCCCTCTTTTCCTCACCCCTTTCCGCTTCCCCCTTTTTATCGCTTTGCCATCCGGTTTTTTTCCCTTCATTTTCCTCCCTCCCCCTTTTCTTTTCTCTTATTCTTTCCGTTTCCCATGCTATTTTTCCCCTTCCTCACTCTTTCCCTCTTCCTCTTTTTCCCATGCCCTTTTTCCTAGCCTTTTCCCTTTCCCTCTTCCCCTTTTCCTCGCGGCCTTTTTACCTTCATTTTTTCCCTTTCGTCCTCCATTTTCCTTTTCCCTTTCCCCTTAAGAGATCAAAGCGATGACCAATCACGGTGGCGTGGAAATCTTGGCCTTCACATGCAATCTGATGATCTTAACCATCCAAATTAGAGCGTGGACCATTACATACTTACACTATAACATTATAATATAAGATGAATAAATAAGAGCAACATAAGATTAGATGGGAGAAGGGCCATCTCTGGTCCTCTGCTTACATGATCACATGACATTATCCCCTTGGTTAATATGCAGTTAACCAAAATAAAAGCTTTCCAATTTAAAAGCTCTCAAAGCCCATAAAACTTTCAACAAAGAAACTATACGTTAAGATTCACAAATAATTTATATAGCATTTTCCATTTTGTGGTATCACATAGTAGCCAATGTCTCACAGAAGAGTTACCAAGTAAATACATAGTTTTCTTTTGCATATTTAATAATTTAGAAGTGTAGCTACCTTGAAATGGTATTTGCTAGACCAACGCATCTAGCTATTGGTACTAACAACTCACTTCAACAAATTTCGTTTACTCTGAGGATACAAAATGCATTCCATAGTTGCATTCGGTTTGGCTCTATGGTATGGGGGCAGTGCAACAAGCCTAGAAAGTCACCCCGAATTTCTAAATTTTAATATGTATGCCAATTATGTCGAATCACTCCTACAATAAGCACGAATTAACTTAGCAATTAAATCAAGTTTTAACATGCAACCCCGTGCCTTTGCCACCACAATAAATTCTTGTAACTTAAAATGCATAAAAGCCGCTTGTTATTTGTAGAGATACACTTGTTTGGAAAAGTTGTCCTATAGCGAACTTTCTTCTTCGTCAAGTGTGGGAGTGTGGGATTGAATATGTTAACCTTACCGTACTATTGCCAACTACCCAATAAAATCACTATTTTTTGGCCATTTTTTCATCAACAATCATCTTGGTGAATATATAGTATTCAAGTGAGATATATTATCTAGATTTCTATGTTTAATCTGATGTTATCAATGTATCGTCGAGGAACTGAAGAACACGACTATTGAATTCCTTAGGATTCTCAACTTGGGGGATGTGGCCTGTCTTTGGGATAATCACGAGTTTTGCCTTGCCATTGAGATGCCTGCAACACAAGTTTAGTTTTGCTCAAGGATAAGAGTAAGAATGTGAAGTTTACATAGGGGAAAAGTGTGATGTTATTGGATTTAAAGTTTACCTTTGAAGCTTATAAGCTAGATCGAGGTCAAAGATCTTATCTCCTTCACCCCATATGATGAGAACTTCTTGATTAAGTACATGAAGACTAGGAGGATTCTTATGGCCCCTATGATCATACCATCCAAGAGCTCTATTCTCTCTTCTCTATTATGATCAAAGACCTGCAAAGGCAAGAAAACCTCATCAACACACTTTAACTAGGAAAAACGAAACAGAAGCGCACATGCAGAGAGGAAGGGGGCTCACGTCTTGGAAGTCACTGAATACGAAACCGGGGATCATGTTCACGAGCTTGGAGGGCTCATGCATGAGTAAGTTGAAGGTCCTTCTAAGATGAGAAGGATTGGTAGGCATGAGGACCTCAGAAATATGGGAGGCATTAATCTCATTCAATAACTTATCATTAGAAGAAGAATCCATACAAACGCCAGAGCTGGCAATGACCACTTTCTTGACAAAAAGGGGGGCCAGATGGCCCAAATAGAAGGCCACCATACCGCATATATCGGGTTCCCAAAACGTAAAACCCGGTTACGCCTTTTGCCGCAGCAGCAGCTTTTGAGCATACTGAGGGCCCTGAATTCTTCGCACTGCTCTGCGGCTTTTCGTGATAAGATTCGCCCAAGAAAACCGTGATCGGGAACAAAAAGGGAGTAATTTGCAAATGCCTGAACCTCGAGAGATCCAACTCAGGTGGTGCTTTCCTCCAAACCGTGAATGAGGAGCAAATTGGGCTTGTTTTCTCGCCGCCGCTGTGTACCCAACACCGGATTCTGCTTCCGTTGTCTAGTTCCACCAGAATCGAGACCAGGCCCTGTGCCCTAAATTTTCTGTTCAGATTTTGGAGCCAAATAACCACATTGAACCCCATGCATCCCATTTCTGCTTCTTACCCTGCATCAATATGGCTACCTTTTAATCGCCAAAAAAAAAAAAAAAAAAAAACATCAATGTGTCATTTTTGGCACTTCCCCATTTCTTTGAATGTTTGATTGTTGGTCTCTTTGTTGGCCTGTATGGTTTATCTAATAACTTTTCCTATCTTGTGAATATAAAAGCAGTTCCCTTTCTTAAAGAAAAAGAACCTATATGTGTTGTTCATTGGAAGCACATGCTGCAGTGCTGTACTGCACTCCTTGTCTCATTTCTAACGTCATCAAATATGGCACACATTGCATGATACAAAAGGTTTTGTTTGTCCTGGAGGAAAAATCACTACTATGGGTCCCTTAAAGATACCCTTCTAAAGATACCCTTCTAATATTTGTCTCTGGAAATTCAAAGTTTAATTTGTATATAACCTTAAGAATTGTAAGCAACATGTCTAGAATCCTTGAGTTACATATTGGGAGCACGTAACTAATATCCTTGAGTATTTTGGGACATCAATAAGTTTTAAATCTATTTTGCTTGGGACCAACACGAGTTTTGTGATCAACGGTAGTTGGCATTGCTCATTCAACATCTATAGTTTTGACTGAATGAGAGGAATTGTGCAATGTAAAAACAAGGACCACACCACTAGGTATATAAAAACTGTGCATAGTACAATATGTGTCAAGAATTATTGACTAGTACAAAACAACAAACTAGACATTTGATAATGACAAATGAATAAGAAATGTACAAATAGTTTACAATGGCCTCGAGTAAAAAATGTACAAATAGTCTACGATGAGCTTCATCGTCACCTGCACATTGGACTATCGTGGCCCAAATCTCTTCTTGTAGTTATATTAGGAAACAAGCCTACAAGATAAGACACTACTAAGAAACTTATAGAAGAAATGCATTTCCACACAAATATATATGTACTACCAGTGCAAGGCTTCTCAATCTTAAACAAATACCTATACTTTTTCTTTAATTTCTCAAAGAATTTGCGAAATGCTAATTGATTCTAGATCTACCAATTGATATATCAATATAAGAGAAAACCCACTACCAAGGAGCTTTGCTCAAGTTCTCACTGATGGGTATACTAGTTGTTTAAACATCCATAAGGCAACAAAAATCTTTCACCATTGTAATATAATAGAATGTTTAACGTCCATTTGACACAAACATGTCTTGAGATGTCCTATTAGACCAAATTTGCATCAACTAGCCTATTCATTGCATTTGGTGATTTTTTTGGAAACAAACAGACTACTCTTTGTGAAACAGCAGTATGAAAACAAACTTAACCAAAAAGTAATCCTTCTATACCAGATTTAGAAGGGGATCGTTTATAACCAAAGGTATAAATTTGGGAACTTATCCAATCCTAAATAATAGATTAAAATGCCGCATATAGGCAATTACGCTAAAAATTATATAGAATTAAAGTATAAAGATCCTTGAAAAAAGAAACCCTTTATGGTGATGCAAAATGTGCTAGTTAGAATAAGGATAACCTAGGAACTTGTTTAAAAACTTGGAAATATGATATTTGGTTGCAACAAGACCACCTGATGGGGCGTGGTTGTTCACTCTTTCCAGTGTGTCTCTCACTACCAGGAGCTCCTACTTGCACTTTATCCTCCTGTTTGGCCTAACTTATGCAAGTTTTGCATTTCATCTTGCTTCTAGTTGGATTTTGTGATCTATCTGGCAGAGGCGACATTTGTATATTTTCCAAGATGCACACATCTTTGATCAGCAGCTTCTTCGTTGTGCTCAGCACAAGATCACTAAAGCTTATCGTTGCTCATCTCTAGCTGATGATAAAAAAGAGATAATTTGGCAGACATATTTACGGTGTTCCTCTTATGCATAGACGGGTGTTTGTGCCTAGTTGGGTTAGCATATGCACTAGGGTTTTATTCCTGTCTGTGCATTATGTATTGCGCCTTTGTTCTTGTCAATAAAAAGAGTCTCACGTCCTTCAAATAAAAAGATCACCTGAAATGAAGGTGTCTTGCCAATGAGTCATTATACTCTCACCATCAGGGAGCTATTGCCATTGCTAGTTCATTTGCCTTAGAAAATATAGCTGGATGTAAATATGGTACATTGGCACTTTTCTTAACCATATTATTAAGAAAATTATTCGTATAACTAAGATATTATCATTTCCTAGGTCGACACAATCATCTTCCTAAAGATGACCTCAACTTGCATAGGCTTGAACTCTAACTTGGAAATTCAAACAACTCTACTACTGGGAAAGTGAGAATTGTCTCTATATCATGCAACAACTCAAAATAGAATCCTTTTTGGGGCACTCATATACTACAAAGACATATCATAGGATTCTACCCAATCCACACATACTAGATCGCTTTTAGATCGCTTACATAGGTTAATTCAAGCAAATGTGGTAGGGTAGCTAATCCTTCCACATAGTTAACTTCTCATGGATAAATTTTACTCCCAACACATCTTCCGTAGGTAGGTAGGTAGGTAGGTAGGTAGATAGATAGATAGATAGCTCTATTAAAATAATTCAATATAGGTAAAAGCACATTATGGTGTCCCACCGGATGTCCCCCTCCCCCCCAAAATGTGGTCACGCGATCCACTACTTTTGTGGTATGAAACTATAATTATAGCAACCGCCAACCGCCATTATTTAAGAATAGAGTTCCAATTTTGGGGAAATTCTAATTTCAAAACTAAAATTCAAATTCCTATTCTTCGCCCCTTCTTGTTCTTTTTGCCTACGCCATGTTTCTTTATCTCCCTCGCCGCAAAGCTCCAATCCATTGTGGGTATGGATATCAATGAGGTAATCCGCCCACAAACCGGTATTTCGCATGTAAGAAAACTAAGAAGAACCAAGGAAGAAGAAATGTCAAGAAAAGACGCAGAGGAATAGAATAGAAGGAATAGAATAGAATAGAATAGAATAGAATAGATTTTTAACGCCCACGGAGACCAATAGGTCATGGGACCCATACAATGGGCTAGTACAATCATTACTACTAGGATTTAAAAACGCCTCGAAAAGGTTTTCAAGGGAAAACCTTTGCAAGAATGATGATACTAGACAATCGGAGATAATGACCACCGAGGGCTCAAGAATTGAAGACGCTTTATCTCCAGAACCTCAAGTATGTATAATGCCAAGTCATGCACAGATGGTGCTCTGAGAAGTTGTGGAAGCGTGGAATGGAATGCTAAGGTCAAAAAATGATTCCGGACTATCTCAAAAGCAAGGCAACTCAGAAGAGTATGGCTTTCATGTTCAATAACCTGTAACTGGCAACAGGCACATAGTCTCGCTTCTCGCGACAATTGCGGTCGGCCCCATCTACCGCCTCAAGATTGGACAAGAAGAAGAGAGGAAAGATTGAGCTTGCGTGAACTGGCGTATGATCCGGTTCATCAAGAAGTGCAAGTACTAAACGTTGTATTGTCCTTAATTTGCTAACATCTTTCCATAAACAGACCAAAAAATTACTTGAGTTTTTGAGGGATAAAACATTAAAAAAAATTATAGGTAAAGAAATAAAGGATTTGGAAGCCAAGATCATTGTCATTAGGAACCTCTGGAACTCTATGCAGACTGGAAAACTCTCTACCAGCAATGACTGCCTAGCAGCCAAGAATGTCTTGCAATATCTGTACCCGCCGTATAGATTATGAAACAAGTGACAAAATCAGCCAGAGGGATCTTGTGGGAAATGGGTTTCTTGTAAGAGGGCTAAATGATTTGATGCAATTTCAGATGAACAGATAGAAAAGATTCAAAGTTTATAGATTGAGAACACTAGAGTGTCTCCTAACACAAAGGATGTTAGAACTAGAGAGATTCTGGCTTCATTGCATACTTAGATCAGGGAGGCAAAGCAATTGTGATAAAGAGGAAAAAATCATAGGGAATAGGGGCTTTGAAGATCCTAGTCTGGAATGTACATGGTGCATGTCAAGCTCGCTTTGACGCTTCAATTGAGACTTGGAATACAGCTGATCTGATTTTGATTGTTTAAACATGGCAACATCAAGCTAATTCACTTCCTGAATTATGCGGATTCACATTAGCAGGAAATGCTTGAAATCACAACAAAGGCGCTGGGAGAGGTCATGGAGGGCTGGATGCATATGTTATAATTGATTTGGCAAAAATGGTTACAGTGCGCACACTAGATGAAATGAAGCAATACATGTGGCTCATATTAAATGGAAGCAAACCTTTATTCATAGCCATATGTTATTTTGCACCGCTCCATGCAAAGATTTACAAAGATGCTAAAATTGATCATAATGATCCGTTTCGCAGTTTATGCTTAGATATAGTAGCTATCGTGAGACCTTTACTTAAATCATAATCATTGGGGATTTCAATGACCGCACTAGTAACATGCAAGTTTAATTAGTTTTGAAAATCTACAAGATTTGATACTAGATGAAATCCATGAAGAGATTTATTCGAGAATCATGGATGAAGAAATGAATACTTTAGGTCATAAACTATTGGAGTTTTGCACTATTTGCAATCTTAAAATTTCGAATGGCACAAAGGTTTTTCCCAAACACTAATGGGTACACCTGCATTACTCATTCGAGAGGTCTTCGTGGATTATCTATTGGCATAAAAGAATACTTGTATAACCTCCTTCCAAGTCATGGATAAAACTCCCCGAACCGATCATGTGCGCTTATGCTTCAAAGATGGGATGCTTGTCCTCACTACGAGAAAAGTCAATGTTTTTAAATCACGGTTGAAGTTAGATTTGAAAAAAAGAGAGCAATACTACAAAGCATTAGAAGCAAGAATAGCTGATACCATATGGTCTATAACTTGAGAGTGATGTCTCTCTATTTGCACAGATCCTCCTCGATGTGATCAAGAAATCTTTGGCGACACAAAGCCAAGAAACAATAGGCGACCAAGAAATGGATGGTGGGACACTGATTGCTCGCAACAAGGGAGCTACCCCAAGGATGTATTATTATTAAGCCACTAGTACAAAAAGCTCCTAAGATAGAAGAAAAGAAAATACATTAAGGTAAGCAATTAGATATGTTTAGCAAGTTGCGTGACAATCCAAAGACATTTTGGAATAGTGTCCTAAAAAAAGACAACGCACCTATTTTAGGGAGTCGATAAGGTATTTGAATTTGTGAAGGAAATGTATTATGTGCAAAATGCGTATAGGGATGCCCATGATGATAGTGCCAATGGACATGCTCTCTATGGAAGATGTTTCGGATGCATTGCATAGAATGAAAATGGTAAAGCAGCCAGATTTATGTGGATTGCACATAGAATTGGTAAAATGGAATGGAAAGAAAATGCTAGATGTTCTTACTGTGCTGCTCAACGAAGCTCTAAGTGAAGGGCTTCCCAATCATTGAGAGCAAACAGAGTCCATAGCATTCATAAGGCTGCTAAAGATGATGTATGCAATTATCGCACCATATTGATCGGTTCAATCTTTTGCTCAAGCCAACATAATACACTAGATCATGTTCTCACACTCAAGGTGTTATTTGAGGAAGCAAGAGAGCCGAGACAATCTTTTATACCTAGCTTTTATCGACTTCTCTAAGGCCTTCGACATAGTACCAAGAAAGAGCTTAAGCGCGAACGATGAAACGTATAGATGTGCCACAGCTTAATCCAAGGGAAGTTGCAAATCTTTACTCGGATGTACTTATCAAACTCACTTAAAAGGCGTGAAAATATCAGAGCACACCGGGTCCCACAGGTTGCCCATTATCTCCAACGCTATTTGGTTTATACATTGATGAATTAGATACTTGGATGAAAGATGATGCTTACCGGGCACGCCAGATAGGAGATTATGTCTTTGCTCTTGCTATATGCCGATGATGTGGTGCTCATGGCACATAGGAAAGGAGGACTTCAAGAGCTCTTGAATAGTCTTGCTCTCTTTTGTAAAGCCCATCATATGACAATGAATATGGCAAAATTCAAGATAATGATTGTAGGAACTTCAGATTGCCCGTCATTTAGCTAGTAGGGCAATGTGTTAGAGACAGTAACCAGACTGCTGTAAATACAATTGGAAGAAGTGCATAAGTAGGAGGATTACAGGAGATAAAACAACCTTGTATGCCATGTTATTGAGATGCCACAAGGCATCTATATCCGATTGGGGGCTAAAAAAACTACTATTTAAGACTCTGGTACATACAGTCACACTTTATAGAGCGCCAATTTTGGGGGTCCAGTCTCTCCCAAAATCAATGGAAGCAAGTGGAAATGGTTTTGAAGAATTTTTTGATGAATAAGCTTGGAGTGAAGCACCAAACGCCATATGCATCATGCTTGCTGAGTCAGGGATGTTACCGCTTGAGGTCGAAGCACTATACCAATCAATAAACTTTGCAAATTGGGTGCTCGATCAAGCACCACATAGGCTCTCCAGGCAAGCACTTGAATTATCCAGTAATGGTTGGCACAAGAATCTTAAGGTTTGGGCGGCTCGGTGGGGCATAACTGAGTCTAATTGGCCAGATAATTAAACCCAAGACAAGGGATTTGTCGCCGCTTTGGTCATAGAAAGGCTCGAGCAACAAAGGTGCTAGAATGGAATACTATGCGGCCGAGGTCAATCCTATGTTGATCTTCTCGTAAAAGGCTTATTTTGCTCACAGATACCTTCGCCCATGAAGCATGTCATTGCCGTAGCACAAACATCTTCACATCATTTGAGCATCGGAAATTGGGCGTTGGCATGGTATCTCGTGGGGGTCCGTGCTCGCAGATGCTCTGTGACCTAGCCATGATCAAAGATGAGGATCATGCTTTGGCCAAATGCCCAAAGATATGCCACATCAAAAGCAAGTTTAATGTCACAGCCCACTAGTTTCCATTCTATTCTTGATATAGAACCATTTAAATTGGGACAGTTCTCAAAGCGATGGAATCCCATCGCAATTTGTTATTGAAAATTGAAACATTGTAAACTCCCCATCGCTTCTATGGTCTTCAAGGCCCTTATGAGCACGACATTAATATTACATTACATTTAATAATTAACGTAATAGATCCCAATAAACATTCATTGGGGCTTTGTTACCTTGCCTTTAATGTGCCCTAGTACTTTTCTTCTAAGATGCTTAAATTGCGGCCTCAAAGATTAGATTCTCATGAGTTGGTGTGTGGATGCTAAAATGGACTAAAGGGTGCGTGGAGGCTAAAGATGAATTAAAGTACCAACTCCCTTCTAGTGTGTGGATGCTAAAGATGGAGTAAAGGGTGTGTGGATGCTAAAGATGGACTAAAGTACCAACTCCTCTTGTTGCATTTGAGGGCTTTTAATTTGTTCATTTTATGGTTCATTTTTGTGCCCATGTTAATGTTTACAAGCTCGATAAATGTATGAAATAACAGATGAAAGGATGGATTTATATACAAACTCCCAAGCCACTTCAATATCAACTATCGATTCATTTGACATGCAATGCCATCATGTAATATTGTGCATGGGAGAAAGTTTATCGCCTAGCATCAAATTACAATGGAAATGGTTGTAGGTCTTGTATGGAATACTCTTCTACATTTTTAGGGGTAGACAGATGTTCATTATGTCCATTTTGGAGCATAAGCATAATCATTCTTGTTATAACAATTAAAGTATATTAGAAATTATATATCAATGTGGATCCATATGCAATGGCTCTCTATATGTATGGCTTCCACTAATTCCACATGCTAAACAACTTTCACTTCATGCACAAACTCCACAAGACAAATATGTCAAAATAAGCCTCGCTAATATAACTACATTATCCTTGTCCCGCTTTTTTTTTTTTCTTTGTCTTGTTCTTTTGTAACTACCCATTCAATTGTTTTAGGGCATGGTCTATAGCTTTAGATACGATCATTTATACATCTAAATCAACCCCTATTATTACGCTTACATATTGAATGGCTAGAAAACTAGTATAGCTATCTAACTTGAAAAGGCGACAAACCAAGATAGATATCCTAGTATAGCCATCTAACTTGAGAACTTGAAAAGTTGACAACCAATATAGCTATCTTAGTATAGCCATCTAACTATCGATCGTAATGGTTGCTCCTTCAATGACTTTATCTACCATCGTGGTTATCCTCCCAAGAATATGAGACTATATTTAGTTTCAATGTGGAAACTACACATAGTTTCATTAGAAACTATATTCGGTTTCGCTCCAAACCCGCCTTTTCATTGACCTTTAATAATTTCAGCCTTGCCCATTTGCGCTTCCATATCCACCCAATAAATCTTTTGCTTGTAAACAAATTTGATAGCATTTAATGCACAAAGTTAAGCATTCTTCTCTCATTTCTAAAATTTCAGCATTTTTCAACACAAAATTTGATTCTGAGGGGAATTTTGAGACGCTGGAGTGTTCTTCTATATAAGAGTACTTCTTAGTGATTTCTTCATGGTATTTAGTGTGATTTCATACCTATAAGAATGGAATATCTGTTTCTTTCTATTGATTCAAAAACTACTCTCAAATCTTCCCAGCGATGGTGTTTCTTGCCCCTGCTGTCCACCCCGCCGCACCCCTTTTATGAGATGCCGTGGCATCGTCCTATATTTCTTGGTATAGTCGATTTAGCTTCGGAATAGGATCTAAAAGAATGGGATAGGCATACCCAGCTGCTGAAGGAGACAAAAGAATAAGGGTTTATGCAAAGACTCCCAGTATCGAACATGATAATTTTGAGGAGATAGTTCTTAAATCTGATGTCACAGTTTTGGTGGATTTTTGGGCGCATTAGTGAAAACAAGATATAATATAACTCGATGCGCCTATCGCTCGGATCAGGCCATCTCCTGTCTATGTTGTAGAAATTTTTGGTCGATAGGGATTCCGGGTGCCTGTAACGCAGCCCTTTTAAATTACATATTGAAACTTTAATGCATAAGCAAACTTAGGCTAGACGATGCAATTTGGATGCGAAAACATTCTAATATATTTTTTGCCACTTCCCATCCCAATGTTCTCCGAGCACCCACTACATAGGTGTGACGTTCCATGTAAGTATATGGTATACGTATACCTAACCTGACACGTCACCAAGGTATTTGGACCATTGGGGATTAACCTAAAAGGGATTATTGGGATTAAACTAACCTAAGTAGACCAACTATTAGTATCAATTAGCCAAATAGGCTAATTAGAGTGTGCCACTTGGCCTAACTCGACACAAGGGCAAGGGGCAGGTTGCCATCTTTGAGTGGCAAATTGAGCTCCAGCCCCCACCCCGCCCCAAATTCGAAGTTTGGGAAGGGCAGAGGGAGGAAGGAGAGCTGTTGCAACCTACCACCGACCCAGCTTCTATGGATGTTCTTCGAGACAATGGGACCAGCCAGACACAGTCAGTCTTTTAGGTAGTTTCATTGCTATTCTAATCCTTTGTTTGAGTAGATGGATGATTAGATTCTATTCTTGATCTACTTATGGCGATGATGATGGATGTTGTATCCGATTCTCCGCCTTTCTTTCGTTCCCTCCTGTATTGTATGGGATTAAGGGAGGTAGAGACCTAGTTAGAACCTCTTAAATCCCAAAGAATGCGGCTCGTGGCACAAGAGCCCACTTGGTCGTGGATGCTATGATGTGATTCAAAGACCAAATAATAAGTATGATGGTGAATCGGGGTGGGGTCTTGCCTAGTGCGCTACATGACTCCTATAGTGTGCTAGGCTTATAGCCGGGGTCACCGAGAGGGTCTGCATGGGTCCGACACTCCCGGGTCGCAGTGACGGCCAAATGTTATGTGGGCGCTCGACTCGAACGGGCGTGTGAGCCGCCTTTAGATTTAGGGGAGTAAGCCCGTATGAACGCTGGGGTCACCGAGGTGGCACGGTTCTCTAGCACACCCGTGATCCATCATGTTGGGGAGGGGATGCTCTTTGACCGCCTCCCGCTTTGCCTACCACTCCGCCCTATGTTAAACCATCGCCGCACTAAGGAACACAAAGCTATTCCTCCCCGTAATGTCTTCCAACTCTTCGCAGTGCTTGGCTATCACATCGGTGACACACCCAGCGACCCTAAGAAGGTCGATCTTCTTCTCGAGCAGCTAGTGCAGAGGTTTGTGGAAGGAGACCGGATACCATACCCTATTTTTCACCTCACAGAGAGATTTTTGTTGAAATTGAATGCCGAAGAGGAGACCTATACCCTTGTGGAGCAAGAGGACCAAGTCTTGACTCTTGTTCGTTATTACCCTCCGGACATGCCCCAAGATACTGCCGATGCCGATGCCGATGCTCGCCGAGAAGACGACAGGATTATGGCTATGGTACAAGAGGAGGACGCCCGGCAGATTGCAAGTGGAGACCCAGCTGTCCGAGGATATGAGTATATTTATCTGGGCCGAGGGAGGGCCATTACCCGAGGATGCAAACTTTACACTGTCTCCCTATTACTATGATGAGGACGCCCAAATCTTCATATGGGAAGATATATCGTCATGTCTCACCCAAGAGGATCTGCAACCCGTAGAGCTTGATATGGCGGCCCGACCCGACCGATATCTTGCAGAGATCCGCAGGCGTACCGCGGTACGTCTGTTACAAGAGCAACATGCCGAACAAGAAGCGGCTCGGCTAGCAGAGGAGCAGGCAAGGAAGACTACTGAGGAGGCCGCCAACCGTGTTTAGGAGGCCACCAACCGTGGTGAGGAGCCCACCAACCGTACCATACAACGGAAGTTTTTAAGACCACTAACCCGGCGCTTGGGGCCCCAATATAAAACCCGGCTCCAAGCAATGGGTGGGATAGCAAAGGAGGGGGGATACGCTGCCGAAACGCCAGTTTCACGCTGCATAACCGCCATCGGCGGCAAGACCTTCTTTTGGTACCCCTAATTGCCGAGGAAAGCCTCACGTGTTCAAAGCCGGGAATGAGCCTTGGCGGAAGCTCAAGATAAGTGAAAGTCGACGGAGCTCCTCTTCATGCGAAGTTACCTTTTCCCGCTGCTCGCCCGAGAAATTCCTCAAGAATTTAACAAACCTAAGGTTTTCGTGCCCATGCTATTCTCGCTTTGGTGAAGTCGCCGAGAATTACCTTTGTCGCCCTCTTCTACGATGCCAACCTTTTGTGCCATATACACGCTTTTTGCGGACTATTATGCCAAAGGATTTGGCTTTAGCACATAGGATTTGCGGGATCGCAACTAGATCCCCCATTTTGTAATATAATTATATCGGAAATGCATCACCGCTTCCCCTTCATGCAAACCACACACAAAACTCGAAGTTCAAAAAAAAAAAAAAGAAAAGAAAAAAAGAAAAAAAAAACAATATTAATGATAAAGTAATAGACCCCAAGGAATATTCCCTGATAAAAGTTCTCACTTTTTAAAAAAACAAAGGGGGCTTCCTGTTTTTGTGGGTTTCATTCTTGTTTAGCCTTCCATACTCGCCCTCCTCCTTCCATCAAACCGTTATGGATTACGCCAAGCGCCACCAGTGGTACCAGGATGGAGAGCACTGGGACTCTCAGGTTCCATTTGAGTTCTCCACCCTTATTTGTTGCAGCAAGTGGATCTTATAACCAATATGGAGGCGGATCCCAATTACACAGATTTCTTGGAGTTCTACACCTAAAAAAATGGTTCCTCAATGTCGACCCTCATGGCTTACCCTTTTCACTCTATCTTCACAGGGATATACTCATGCAAATGCTAGGTGATGATCGACATGTAGAGGACACTCTTCGCGGCATTCAGCGCCGGGCCAAGCATGCTCCCATTCTTCATCTTGGTCGCCAGCAGACTTATTTTGAGGTCCGCTTTGCTTTGGCCATCCTTATGGACCAATATGTAGAGGCTGACTCCACTCCATTGGAAAAAGGGAAGGTGCCTATCCCTGATGATCTCGAGGAGGATGGGCGGATTAGCCATACAGATTTTAACTGTTGGAAGCAACTCACCACCGAAACGCCCGTGCCATGGACTCAGGGCCACAAGTCACGGACTAGATGGACTTCCCATGATTCATCTCAATAATCAAGAGTACCCGCCGCCGACGACATCTTGTATGCATCATGTAATCACATTCCCCTGGTATGAAGAAAGAATATATTTTGTACGAGCCCCCAATATTGTTAGGGTGATTTCTTTGATTTTTTCGCCTCGAAAGTACCCACCCCTGCATCCAAAGAAATCGCAGCTGCTTAGGTTCCATCCAGAGGATCTTGAACCTGTGGAAACCTTGTTAGAGTTATGCGATCTCATGTTACAAGATCCTCCCTGTCCCCCACCTAAATATGCTTTTGCCGCCATGGGGCCACAAGTCCCTAACATCAATGATGTGGTGGTATCTATGGACTAAGACTTAAGGGAAGATCTCTATAATAACAAGGAGCATCTCAAAGAGGAGAAGGAAGAAATCTAGGAGGAAAGTTACACTAATCTTGAGGCGTATGGCAATTCCACAACCGAGGTAGCAAACTTTGAAGAATCATTTAACAAGGTTTTTCCTCTCGCCTTTCCACCAAGGCCAAGTGCTATTCTTTTTCCGTGAGCCGCCCCAGAGGCCAAGCATCTTTTTGGGCACTAAAGGCTTTGTCCGCTATGGCCTGGACATAGGAAGCCCCTACAATCTTTCATGCCAAGCAGTGCTCGTGGAATCAAGATTTAGCACTTGCCGCTTCTAGGCCGTGATATCGCCACCGGGATGAGCATGAAGATGCTTGTAGCCGCTCCTTTGGCCATTGCCTTTCCTCCCCGCTAGCCGCGAACAGCTCGCCACGCCTTCACGATAGCCCCGGTGGTCGCCTTTGTTCGCTTAACGACAACCACCAGAGCCCCCTACGAGATGGACCAGATGCGTGATCTAGTTCATGAGCATATTTTTTTGTTTTAATATTGGCCTCCGCCATTCTTCTATGTATTATTCATATAGGGCTTTATGTCGATTTATTAATACAAATTATAGTTTCTTTGTATTAATTGTCTTTTTCCTTGTTATTCACTTCTATGTAAGGCCTAGAATCATTAATTGCGATCTTCTACACCGCCTATTACATGGACAACTTTGCCACAACACCGCTAAGGGGTGGGAAATAGTTACTTCCTTCAAGACAACGCCCAAGAACTTACAAATGCAAGATGCTAAGGGGTTGAGACTCATCGAGTCCACTAATGTGGATGCTGCTCAACGATATTGACGCATCATCCGTGGGAACTTTTACTTGAGCGAAGGAACATCTTGTCTAATCTCTTAATTATAAATCCAACTCGCATACCGTGACATCATTATCCGTGAGTGGGCATAAATATAACTTGGCGCGCCAAATGAGGGGGACTATATTGATATTCTGCTCGTCCCTTTGGGACTTATCTTAAATGTAATCTTCGCCTACTTTAATGATAAATCTTTTCCTTATACATTATCTTATTATAACAATGTGCTAAAGTTGTGCTCATTTTTGTTTTATTGATATTTTAGACGGTGCACGTCCCCTTCTGTGGACGACGCCCGTGGAACTAGGCCGCCTTACGCCTGAACAGGAATTGCTCATCATCAAGCACAAGATGGCGCAACTCCAATAATACGTTCTGCAAAGGCCTATAGGCCCCGGCCATGGTGGAAGAGGGACCGTATGTCGGCCACCGAGGTGCCCCCACCCACGCCGATACGCATCTAAACGCCAAAATCTTTGCTAAGGCCTTTAGATCCCACTATGTTCCTCGTGCACATCGCTGCAAGCAGATACAGACATTTTATCGCTTACGATCGCGACATGATACCGTGCTTATACCGATGAGTCTTATACCGATGAGTTCATGTACCTCCTAATTTCATGTTCCGTGGATCAATGAATGTCGCGCTTGAGGGTTATGTTGAGGGGTTGTCACCCACTTTTAAGGAAGATGGTCCATGCAATTGACCCCAAAAACGGTAGAAAGGAGGATGAAGCAAAAGCCTTGAGTTTGAGGATGACACACCAAAGGCTCCATACCAACGACCTCCAAATGCAAGCCGAAAGCAAGCCATATGTACCATATAAAGCCCGCTTCCTAGTCCCGGACCTCCTCAACAAATTTCTTTATCGAAAAGCGTAAAAGAAAGTCAGCTTCAATGTTCCCGATAAGTCGGGTGGCCCAAATAAGCAAAGGCAAGAGATCCTCGCCTATTCCTGAGAGGCTCGGAATCAGCCTACGACGCCGATAAGGCATGTTACCGCTGTTTCCATTCGCCACCGGATGTAGAAATGTCCATATATTACTCAAAGACACATTGCATAATACTCGGCGTAAGTCGATTGGGATGAGTCGCCACCTTTTTGTGGACTTCCAGCTTTTATGAGGAGGGGCCCACCGATTATATACAAAGTGAGTCCCACATTTTTGCCGCTATTGAGACCGGGTCAGCCGATTCTCAGCCCAAGGTCATCTCTACAAAGGTCAAATTGATAGCAAACCTTTCATTATCTTTATGGACAATGGTAGTATCCACAACTTTGCATCCCTAGGTTGGTCTGGAAACTCGCAGCTAGCCCCTTTGAAATCTAAGCCTGCACTCACCACGCTATTAGTGGAGCCGTCCGCCACACCTAAGGCCGCCGTGGTTAACTTGAACATCCAATTAATCGGGGCACCTGGCCACTTTGAGAGCGGAAATTATGAATATTGGAAAGTATGACTTGATTGTGGGAATGGAATTCCCCGGCAACAAAGAATGGCAAATATAGATTGTGAGAAGCATGTCGCCACCTTCAATGCAAAGAAATGGGGCCCTATGTTACTATATAATGTAATGCAAGATATCCTATTATGCAAAAGGCATCTCCTTGCACAACCCCGATAAAGCCATTTGACGAGGCGCTGGGTTTGTATTGTTAGGTTTGGCGCCTTTTGAAGCCCAAAGAAGAAGAAATCATTCAAGGATTTAGGCCCAACCATAGCCAGCCTCATTCACGAAGTTCCGATCTCTTTCCGTGATGAGATTCAAAATTACCACCTTTCGGGAGTAGAGTGCGAGATTGCACTCCAACCTGTACCAAGCCTACCAAGAAGGCTCCCTACCGCATGAGTACACCCGAAGTTAGCGTAACTTAAGAAATAGTTACGTAAAACTTCTGAAGCTAGGCTTCATTCGCCCAAGAGTTTCACATTTTGGAGCTCCTATCTTGTTTGTTAAGAAGAAGGATGGGACCTTATGTGATGTGTATCGATTACCACCAGCCTAAATAAGCATACCGTTAAGAATTGATATGCATTACCGAGGGCCGATGACCTTATGGATCAGCCGCAAGGAGCTAAGTATTTTTCCAAGATAGATCTTCGCCTGGCTACCATCAAATAAGGATTAAGGAGGAGGACATTCACAAGTCCGCCTTCCGCATCTGCTATGGACATTATGAGTTCACAAGCTATGCCTTTTAGACTCACCAATGCACCAAGAACCTTCATGCCTCATGAACTATGTCTTCATAGACTATTTAGATGAGTTTGTCATTTTTTCTTTGATGACATTCTTATCTATAGTAAAACCCTGAAAAAAGATCATGAATGCCATCTTCTTCGGCTGGCCCTCCGTAAGGGTGCACCACCAACTCTTTGCTAAGTTTTCCAAATGTAAATTTGGCGTAACCACCGTGGTATTTAATTATTTGGGCTATATTGTTTCTCGCTGATAGCATTATTGCTACCACCAAAAATCAAGCAAAAATCGGCAAGCCAAAGAGTGGCCACCACCTATCAATGTTTCTAAGTCCTGAGTTTTTGGGATTACGGATATTATCGCAAGTTCGCTAAGGACTTTGCTAAGATTGCAAAGACTTTCACCGAATCTATCGGGCATGAGAAGATCAAGGATTGGGCAGCGATTGGCAAAACAAGGTTCAATCAGCTTCCAACAAATTTAACGATGCCTTGACGCCTCAAGACTGCCTTTACTTTTACCTAATCCTCGAAGGATAAGGCTATGATCGATGCCGAAGATAGCAACCGAGCTGTTTTGGTGTAAGAGGGACGAAGTCATAGCCTATGACTCTAAGAAAATGAATAATGTAGAACAACGATATCCCATTCATGATCGAATTGCTTGCAATCGTATGCCTTTTATGATCCGGGAGACATTATCTTCTTGGATGGCGGTTCCAATCGACATGCATCACCAAAGTCTTCATCTTTACATGTGCTAATCTCAATCTTCTAAGAATGTGGATAGAATTTTTGGAGGAATGTGATTTTGAGGTTCTCAGATAAACCCCAAGAAATACAATGTTGTTGCATATGCCTTGTCTCTAAGATCCTTTGACCACACGCGCATCATTGCAATGCCATTTCCAATCTTGTAAGTGAATTTGGGAAGACTATTGAGTAATCTCTTCTAACGGATCCCTGATTTAGCTTAAGTGTGGGGCAGCCTTCTAAAGAGGCCGTGACAAATAAGGAGAGGGACACATTTAAGCATTATAAGAAGGCGATAAGTTGTGTGTACCCGAAGTCATCGGAGTTAGGAGGCTTATTCTTCATGACACACATAACAGCCCCTATTGTTGGTCACCGGATTTATGAAAACATATTTCAAGATAAGATCCGCCATTTCGCTTGGTATGAAGAAGCATATTGCTCGCTACATTAAGCAATGCCAACTTTGCCAGACAAAGGCAGAGCAACTAAGAACGCTGTGCACTTGGAACCTTTGGATGTCCCTAATGCAAAATGGGAAGTCATTACCATGGACTTCATTGTAGGCCTCCCACTTAACACTTCGAGGATTTGATGCCTTGATGGTCATAGTTGATAAACTTTCCAAGATGGCGACTTTGCCATGCCGCACCACCGATCACGGCTTTGAATACGCACTTTTATTCTCCAAGGAGATTTTTCGACTCCATGGGATGCCCACGCATCGTAATTTCTGATCGCGGATCCTAAATTTGTTAGTGCTTTCTCGAAGGACTTCTTCAAAGACTATACAAATCAAGCTTGCCATGAGTACGGCCTATCACCCCCTAATGCATGGGCAACCGTAACGCACTAATCGAATCATTGAGGATATGCTACTTAAATTATGTAAACATAGGCAATCTCAATGGGCGTAATACATTCACTTGGTAGAAGTTGCCTAATAATAGTACTAAAACAGAGTCCTCAAGGATGTCTCCTTTATGATCACCTATGGTTATCAATGTCTTACTCTAGATACATGGCATAACCCAGCCAAGGTGGCGCTTTCACAAAAGTTGCTTGTGGTATCTATTGACAAAGACGGAGTCGCCAAAAGTGTTTAGCATATAGACACCGCATCTCGCTGCGGAGTTCCAAAGTTGGTGAATCGGTATGGTTGAAGATCAAGGTTAAGCATGCCAAGCTCAAAATTGGGAATTGCAAGAAGCTGGCACCACGATGGGCGGGACCATTTCAGATTATTGAACGTATAGGTCCTCAAGCCTATAGGTTGAATTTGCCCGCTCATCTTAAGGTCCATTGTGGTTTTCCACGCGGAGCCTCTCAAGAAGCACACCCCGGATCCTCATGAGATTCTTGATATACCAAGACTCTCGAGATGACTCGGACGGCAATTGAAATTGTTCCGTAAGCTCTTCTCTACGTGCAGCATATAAACAAACGAGAAGAACCCAGATATTGCAATATCTAGTTAAGTGGAAACACTTGCCTACTGAGGATGCCACTTGGGTGCTTAAACAAGACCTTGACAAGGCTTACCCCGACTTTATGCGGCAATGCCAGGGTTGGACCATCCACGATGATATCGACTCCGACTCCAATGGTATGTAGTTGTGCAGTAGATCCGATAGGGATCATGCATGGGGATTGGGGTAGAGCATTTAGGCATATTAGGATGCAAACCGCCTACGCTAAAATAGGAACATTACCATTCCTTATGCCGATGACTTGCAAGCCCTAGGCATTATAGGATTCCTCATTTTCATTTGTTTTTCCTATGTTTACATAAAGGAGTGGTCCCTTCAACCACAATTTTATATATAATGTCTTGAATAATGATGTAATCAGAATCCCGCAGTGTTTAATGCAAACAACCCCATCTCCAATTTTCTGACGACTCACTTTTGGAGTCATGCTATGTTTTTATATTCATTCCTTATGGTCCACTAAGGACCTTCTTGTTATTGTGCATATTAAGTGTTCTATGTTATGTTGTAAAAGGACTCAGGTCCGAAACTTTGATCGTTGATGATCTTGTTGTAATCTCCTATGTTTTTATAATAACTCTCCTTTTCCTTTATTAAATATTTTCTATGATCCTTAATGTCAATGCACAACATTACTCTGGGTAGAATGTGACGCTCCATGTAAGTATACCTAAACGATACCTAACCCGACACGCCACCAAGGTATTTGGACCATTGGAGACTAACCTAAAAGGGATTATTGGGATTAAACTAACCTAACTAGACCAATTAATAGTATTAATTAGCCAAATAGGCTAATTAGAGTGTGCCACTTGGCCTAACTCGATTGGCCAACCAGCCCAATTCCGCCCCAAATTCAAGTTTGGGAAGGGCAGAGGGAGGAAGGAGATGTTGCAACCTAACACCTCACCAGTTCTATGGATGTTCTTCGAGACAATGGGTCCAACCAGACACAGTCGGCCTTTTAGGTAGTTCTCGCGGCTATTCTAACCCTTGTTTGAGTAGATGGATGATTAGATTCAATTTTATGATCTACTTATGATGATGATGGATGTTGTATCTGATTCTGCCTTCTCTTTCTGTTCCTTCTGTGTTGTATGGGATTAAGGGGGGTAGAGACCTGAAAGCTCTCTAGATTTAGTGATGTTCCTAGTTAGAACCTCGTAAATCCCAGTAAATGCGGCCTGTGCACAAGAGCCCATCTGGCTGTGGATGCTATGATGTGATTCAGTTCCAAATAACGAGTATGATGATGAATCGGGGGTGGGGCCTTGCCTAGCGCGTCTACAGGACTCCTATAGTGTGCTAGGCTTATAGCCGATCACTGAGAGGGCCGGGTATAGGTCTGACACTCCCTGGGTCGCAGGTGACGTCCCAATTGTTATGTGGGTGCCCTGAACTCGAACGGGCAGGTGAGCCGGCCTTTAGATTTAGGGGAGTAAGTCGGGTATGAACGCGGGGGTCACTGAGGTGGCACATGTTCTCTAGCACACCCAGGGATCCATCATGCTCGGGGAGGGGACGCCTCTCTGACCTGCCTCATCGGACCGGGGAGATATAACCCGGAGTAGTTCCATAGGGTGATTCCATGGGATTGTGTCTCCGGAAGGCTACAATCACGCCATAGCATGTTTCAGCCTATCTGCAAATTGTGCACAAGAGGGGCGGATGGAGTGGACTACCCTAGCCATTGTTCTATGCCAGCCAATGCCATTGTTATGATTCTGTCTGTTGTTATCTGGAGGCCTTGACTGTCAGTTGATTCCCAGGAGTCTGAGCCGGGGTAGAGCCCTTATTTATGAGGCATTTCCTTGTTATATTGGTGTTCTATTGCATTCTTATGGATGATGATGGGCCACCCTTCGTGGTGGTATATTATTTGTTGTATTGTTGCCAGGTGCTAAACTTGTATGTACGCTTCCGCCATATAGGATTCCCATAGAAGGCCTGGGATGAATGACACCTCCATGTCCTTCACCCGGAAACTTTCCCATCACAAGTGGTCCGAGTCAGACGGAGGGCCTTTCTATGGTGGTATTGTCGCCATGGAAGAGGGAATTTCTCGTATTTATACGATGGGAGCATCGTATAGGGTTGAGGAGCGTCACAACAGGTAACTACATAAGATATACGTTAAACAATTGCTTCAAAACAATTGCTTCAAAATACTTACCTAATTTTAATTCAGAGAACTTGAACCATACCTTATTACATCTTTGTTGTCCTCATGAACCTCAACAAAATCATTTAACCGGGTTGAGGTATTTCCAACTCATTTGGCCTGTGGATCCTTCTTGGCCTATGATCTAGAACATCTTGAAACCTTATACGCTTCCATATTCAAATTAAAAATATTTGCATGTTCGTTATGCTAAGAAGATGCCATTTAATGCACTTTTATCATACAATCTTACACATGTGCCACTTGATCTTACACGTGTAGACTCATGTATTTTATTTTCAAAGCCAGAATCAGATATACCCTTCCAAATTGAAAACTATATATAGTTTTCAATAAAAGAAACCTAATGTAGAATCTGTGGAACCCTAATGTAGTTTCAAGGGAAACCTAACGTAGTTTCAAGGAAACAACATTAGGCTTCCATTGAAACTACATTAGTTTTTCAATAAGAAACCCTAAAAGGTTTCCAAAGTGAAGTCCAACCAAATGGGGAGTAGATAAAACCATCTGGTGCTCCCTTGGTGTTGCATACATTAGTGAAATAAGGTATTAGAGATTGTCGGGTCTTAACGATGGTATTACACATATGTTTGAGTGGAATTGCATCTCCTATGTAAGTTTATTATATTATTGTCTTGTCTTGTAGCTTGTTTTTCACTATAACTATTTTGTAGGTTTGTTTTCCAATGTAACTACAAGAAGAGTTTCTAATAGAAGGTGCAAGGATGTAAACCCACTACCCCATTCTTCCCTCCTACCGACTACCACATTTTTCAATTTGTAGAGATTTACTTTGTTTCCACTAGACGTAGATTTAGTAATTATCATCAAATGTCTGGTGTTTTGTTTATACTAGTCGTGCACAGTTTGTGCGATGCATAGATTTTATGCCTAGTGGTGTGGTATGTTGTGGGTGAAAATACGTTTATCTTTGTTTTGTGATTCCTTCGCAAGGTATTCCTTCCAGCAGAATCATAGAAATAGCACAGTAACTGTGCAATCACGTTGACTGCGCGCCGCTCTTCTAGCCAATTTTTACTCATATTTTTGAGCATGGAAAGCTTGGCCAATCCCGCTTCAAATCGGGTTGAATGACTTCCAAGCTGACCGGAATGAGAGGAATTAGGCTTGTTGATCCCTGCAAACCAAAAACCTCTTCAAGCGCCTCCGGATTCGATCAGTTCCAAGATCACAGAAATCTGCCCTCAAAATGCGCAGTAACCATAAGGGATATCTAATCACCAAAACAAAGGTAAACGTATTTTCACCTGTAAATTGCAATGTTTTTGGTCCCAAAATAAAATCACATTGGATCTACATGAGACAAAGTTTTAGGTCCTAAAGAAGACAAAAGTGGATTTGAAACTTATTCTTGTCCTGAAATACTCATATTGAAAAGTCACAGAATTATTTTTTAACATCCATAAAATAAAATTGTGCCATACGAAAGCAAATGCAACTAGAATAATTCAATTGCAAATGTAACGCAAGGATACTAGTCATTTGCGCCTAGTATGTAACTCAAGGATTGCTTCAAGTTCTTAAGTTTATATATACAAATTAAATTTTGAAGCTTCAGAGACAAATCGCACAAGGGTATCTGCTAGGGACCCACGGTAATGACAATTTCCCCTGGCAAACCCTTTGTATCATGCAATGTGCGCCAAACTAGTGGGAAAAACTTTTGTATCATGCAATGGGTGCCAAAGTGGTGGTTGCAGAAGTAGGCCATACTTGATGACGTTAGGAGAGTTCAACACATTATGAACACTACATATAGTTCTTACGAACAATGACATGTATATGTAGTGAAGTGATAGGCGGCCCGATATATATAAGTCCTTTAGAAGCAAAATATAAAATCCGTGGAACTTTCGAAAGGAGAGGAATTTCTACTGAACTGAAATGCGAGTGTCGTACAAAATTTCACACATGGATAGTGTGAAAAGCAAGAAGGCAGTTTTTTTTTTTTGAACGTGAAAGAGATATGGGTTCTTGGGATTAAAAGGTGAATAAGAGGAGCCATTATTGGTGCAGAGTAGCAGAAATGGGATGCATGGGGTTCAATGTGGTGGATATGGTGCTCCAAAATCTGAACAGAAAATTTAAGGCACAGGGCCTGGTCTCGATTCTGGTGGAACTAGACAACGGAAGCATAATCCGGTGTTGGGTACCTGAAAACCGGCCAGAAAACAAGCCCAATTTGCTCCTCATTCACGGTTTTGGAGGAAACGCCACCGCAGGTTGATTTCAGGTTCCGGCATTTGCAAAAATTACCCTTTTTGTTCCCGATTTGGTTTTCTTCGGCGAATCTTACACGAAAAGCAGAGACCGGTCTGAAGAATTCCAGGCGCTCTGGCATGCTCAAGTTGCCCAGCACCAAAACGTAACAGAGGTTTCTGTTTTGGGAACCAGCTATGGCGGTATGGTGGCCTTCTATTTGGGCCATATGGCCCCCCTTTGGTTACAAAAGTGGTCATTGCCAGTTCTGGGGTTTGTATGGACTCTTCTTCTAATGATAAGCTATTGAACGAATTTAATGCCTCCCATATTTCTGAGGTGCTAATGCCTACCAATCCTTCTCATCTCAAAAGGACCTTCAATTTACTAATGCATCAGCCCTCCATGCTCATTAACATGATCCCGGGTTTTGTATTCACTGACTATCAAGACGTGAGCCCCTTTCCTCTCTGCATGTGCGTTTGTGTTTTCTTTTTCCTACTGTGTTGATGAGGTTTTTCGCCTTTGCAGGTTTTTGATTATAATAGAGAAGAGAGAATAGAGCTCTTGGATGGTATGATCATAGGAAGCAAGAAACCTCCTCCTCTTCCTGTACTTAATCAAGAAGTTCTCATCATATGGGGTGAAGGAGATAAGATCTTTGACCTCGATCTCGCTTATAAGCTTCAAAGGTAAACTTTAATCCAATAATATTACACTTTTTCCCTCGGTAAAATTTACATTCTTAACTAAGATTTTTGAAGCACTCCCTCTTATCCTTAAGCAAAACTAAATTTGTGTTGCAGGCATCTCAATGACAAGGCAAAACTCATGATTATCCCAAAGACTGGCCACATCCCCCAAGTTGAGAATCCTAAGGAATTCAATAGTCATGTTCTTCAGTTCCTCGATAATACATTGATAACGTCAAATTAAGGATAGATATCTACATAATGTACCGCACTGAGTACTATATATTCACCAAGATGATTGTTGATGAAAAAATGGCAAAAAAAGTAATGATTATATTGAGTAGTTGGCAATAGGATGGTAAAGTTGGTATATTCAGGTCCCACACTAGATGGAAAAAAAGTTGGCTATAGGACAACTTTTCAGCGTATCTCTAACAAACTCAGCAATCCATTATGTGCATTTTAAATTAGAAGAAATTTATTGTGTTAGCCAAGGCCTAGCATTGTGTGTTTAAACTTAGATTTGATTGTTAGTGATTCGACATAATTGGAGCCCATCTATACACTCATACACATAAACAAATTGCAAATTTGGGGCCACTTTCTAGTCTTGTTGCAGTGCCCCTATCAGAGAGTCAATGTCAGATGCAACCATGGATTGTCATGTTGTATCCTGAGAGTGAACAAAATTTGCTGAAGTGAGTTGTTAGTACCAATAACTAGATGCATTGGTCTAGCAAATACCAAAGATAGCTACATTTCAAAACTATTTAAAGATGCAAAAGAAATCTACGTTTCTTGGTAATTATTATTGTGAGAGATTGGCTTCTATGTGATACCACACAATGGAAAATGCCGTACTACTTATTTGCAAATTTATATTTAGCATTTGTTCTACCATATAATTTCCTTTTTGAAAGTTTTATGGGATTTGAGAACTTTTATATTGGAGAGCTTTTATTTTGGTTAACTGCATGTTAACCAAGTGGATAATGCCATGTGGTCACGTAAGCAGAGGGCTAGGGGTGACCATTCTTTTATCTGTTCTTCTGCACCATATGTTGCTCTTACTTATTCATCTAGTAGTAAGATGTTTTTGGTTTTACATTTGGTCTTTGTTTCTAGGTTCCCATCTTTTGATAGAAAGACATTTGAAGTCTTTCCAACAAGGTCCAAATTTTTGTTTGACATGGTTAGTTTGTGATCATGATCATTGAGCACGGCAAGAAATGCATCTCTAGGCACATTGAGTTATTGGATCCTTTGAGGCCAAGTTTCTAGATGCCCTAAGGTACCATCGCATTGCTTATTTTCATTTTTTGACATCGACCGTAATATATGGGGCAAGTGGATGCTACATAAACTCCTTGGCTCCATTGTAAGAAGTCTTTCTGTCCCAGACAGGGGTTGGAAGTATGAGATTCATCTCATGCTCCTGCTACAAGACTTATTTTACAAAATGATTGGACATTTCTCTATTGATTGGCTAGGCATCATTTTTGGTTTGGATTTTTCCAACATGAGATGAAGTTTGTCCATATGTGGCCCCAAGCATGTCGCGAACCACAATTTTTGAGAAAATCTCATCATATTGGAATTCGATTCACAGGGATGGTGCATTTTCCAAGCATCCAACAAAAGGAACATCGTATATAGTTATTTATTGCGAAGAACATCGACAACTTAGTATGTGCATTCTAAAATGGCATGAACAAAAATCACATGGAAAAAAGAGTCCACCTGGATATCCATTGTGGAAATGTGATGCTGCACTTGAACAAGATAGAGGCCAATCTCTACCACCATATATGTGACTGGGGTGAATGTCATTGGATTATCAGGAGTCCTGCCTATTGCTCAAGAAGGCCCTACAAGAACATGGATGATCCATCTAAAGGACATAGCGAGGAGCAAAGATTGACATGGCCTTGGGTGCATCTTTAGTTATTTTATGGTGCAATGAAAGGGGCTCTTACCACAGGGCTACATTCGATGAGTATGGGGCCATATGGTCCATATGGTAACAAAGTAAATCTCTACAAATTGAAAATGTGGTAGTCGGTAGAGGGGAAGAATGTGGTGGTGGTATAGTTCCTTGCACCCTGTATTAAAAAACTCTTCTTTGTAGTTACATTGGGAAACAAACCTACAAAATAATTATCTACACATATATACGCTTTCCTATTTCCATTTTCTCCTTTTGTCACAATCAATTTTTAAAGGCCGCATCCAAACTTTATAGTTTGCATGCCACGTGATATTTTCTTTTTTTATAATCTTCGACCGGGCTATTGGCTTATGCATGCGCTGTATGTTGCTCTCGGGATGTTCTCCGGCCAACAGAAGAAGAGAAGGGATCTCTCGGCTTTCAAGGTAAGTCACAAGAAAATTGCTTTCAAGGCAAGTCACAAGAAAATTTCGATGAAGCTAAATGCGAAACTAGATTCGCCGACGCCGCATCTAGGTAAAAGGAACTGTGATATTGTCGGACGTCGAACCCAATTTCCCCTCAAGGGCACAACTTCACTAACGGCATTTTGGTGAACCTCTTCGACTTTGCTCTTTTGTGCTTAGAAATTTAGGTTAGGAAGCCTTTAACGGACCTACACCGGGTTCAAATGTCAGATTCATTGGAGAGATCGCCATAGCTAAACCCGAAGCAAAAAATGCGTTTCGCTCGTTTCTTTGTGTTATTAAGCGATTTTTTTTTATTGGAACCTCGTGGCGGGCGTAATGGTCCTATCTTTCCCTGCATTTTTCAATTTGGCATTCTCTCGGGTATTGGAAATAATAACAGTATGCTTAGTTTGGCTAAGGGCCGCCCAACCATATGGGATTGATTTTTGCGATGTTACTAGAAGGTTTTCAAAATGGCAAGAGCGCGTTTCCATGTTGCCAGTAAGTTCTATTTCAAGCTCCTACTTCTATTTGTTAGATATATCTCAAATAAAAATGCCATGTGGGATCATCAAATGAGCCACATCTGTTTTCGTGTTTATGTTACTATACTATATGTTTTTATTTCGATGTTGAACTCTTATTTATATCTAATATCTATTTGTAGGCATTTAATTCAAGCCATCTCAAGTATTCCAGGAGGAGTCTGTAAGCTTCCTAGACTTTTCACGCAATTATGTCTCTAGGACCCCAATTATGTTTTAGTTTGATGGTGCATATTTGACTGTGGTTCATTCCATTTGGAGGTTTATTGACTCCTAATAGAAATAGAACAAGTTTTACTTTTTGGGGCCCAAGATCACTAGAGGTGATGGCAAGGTGTCTTTAACCATCTGTTCTTTCAAAAATTATACTTACTCTATAATGTTTCAACATGCATAAGAAATGCAAATCAAACAAATGAAAAGCCAGAGGGCCTGTAAAATTTTCGACCCAATTAAGGAGTATCTTTTGGCTGTGAGAAAGCACTTCTCTAAAGATTGGTACTTTCCTAGCTAAGAATTTATTAGTAATATGCAAGGTAATTTGCATGTCTTTTCAAACACTTTGTTACAATATGCATACAAAGTATAGGATCCTAAATAAGTCCTTACACAAAGGTCGTGGAAGAGGAAGAGGTTATTGAATTGGCTTAATGAAATGAAGTAAGAAAGTGCCTAGCGATAGAAATGGAAACATCCAACTCTGGATGCAAGGTAACAAATTCCAGCGGGTTCAATGCGTATATGTTGCGTCCAATTGATTGATTTCAGCTTGTGGATATGGAATCGGTCATACACATAAAAATAGGTAGTTATTGAAAAGTGCGCCTAATTGACTTTCCTAATCCCGTGACTTGAAACTCAAGATAATTTAACATTATCGCATTTTCACAATAAAGATGTCGGGCTATTTGAAGTGCCTATTTGAAGTATGGGCGTTTGACTTGCCTAATGTTTGACTTTGAAGTTCAAGCTACTTTAACCTTATCTGCCTTTACAATAGAAAGATGTCACCGCTTGAAGTGGCTATTTGAAGTAGTGCAATGTAACCTTTATTTATTT